>CM059441.1:24335350-24410350 GCA_030390025.1 Squalus acanthias
GCCTTGGGACGTTTTACTACATTAAAGGCGCTATATAAATGAAATTTGTTGTTGTCAGTCACTACACTTGCAGAATTGCTAGGGTTTGGTAACAAAATGAAGAGTGAGGATAACTTTTGGTTTAATTTTAAAAATAGCATAATATGAGATTCCCATATTTAGGATTTTACTGTTCTTCACTGCGATGTGCAACATGATCAGTTGGCTTTGTTTCTGAGTGAGCTGTAGTGCTTTTATTAATATTTTTTAACTTTAAAAGTTGTTTTGGGTTTGTTGACATGCGCACGGTGGAGATCCCTGTATTGCTGTGCGGTAACCTGGGAGAAAGCTGCATCATCCCTTTTAGAGCAGTCAACACCCATGGGGAAAAGTGTCGTTCGTAATCGGTAAGAATTACCTAGAATTTACAGCACAGAAACAGGCCATTCGGTCCAACTGGTCTACGCTGGTGTTTATGCTCCACACGAGCCTCCTCCCTCCCCTCTTCACCTCACCCTATTGGCATATCCTTCTATTCCTTCCTCATGTGCTTATCTAGCTTCCCCTTAAACGCCTCAACTACTCCTCGTGGTAGCGAGTTCCACATTCAAACCATTCCCTGGGTAAAGACGTTGCTCCTGAATTCCTTATTGGATTTATTAGTGACTATCTTTTATTCATGGCCCTAGTTTTGGTTCCCCCCCGCCCCCCCCCCACCCCCCTCACAAGTGGAAACATCTTCTCTACATCTACCCTATCAAACCCCTTCATGATATTAAAGACCTCTATTAGGTCACCTCCTCAGCCTCTTCAGTCTTTCCTGATGGGTATAAACTCTCAGTTCTGGTATCGTCCTGCACCTTCTCCAGCGCCTCTCTATCCTTTTTGTAATATGGAGACCAGAACTGCGCACAGTTCTCTCAAGTGTGGTCTAACCAAGCTTCTGTACAAGTTTAAAATAACTTCCCTGCTTTTCAGTTCTATTGCTCTGGACATGCCCTCCAGTGCTTTGTTTGCATTTTTTATGGCCTTGTTAACCTGAAGAGTTTAATAGATTTCAAACCCCAGAACTGGAGATGCTCAGTCTAGCCCAGCAGGGAACAAAAAGCTCAGCTCTCCTCCCGCCTGCTATTGTAAATCACATCTTTGCAGCCTTCAGTCTTTTTTGAAATCGCGTTAGGATTTTTATTTCCAAATGTAAAAAAAAAATCAACCCTTTTGACAGGCCCAAAACACAGACTAAAAATGACTGTTGCCGATAATACCGAATAAAGACTTGTTGCATGGGCTTGACGTTCCCCTCTGCTATTTTAACAAAGAACGCTAGCCCGCTTGTTGTCATTTAAAGTTGGGCGCAACTATTTTTATTTTTCTATTTCAAACTTCTCTAACCCTTCCAAGACAAACTAATTTTGGCTTGAAAGGCACCAAAACGTACCAGATAAAGTGTCAAAAAATCTAAATTTCCTCAGTGGCAGGGCCTTGCCACCAGACCCTGCCCCATAGACCTCAGTGGGTAGCACTCTCGCCTCTGAGTCAGAAGGTTGTGGGTTCAAGTCCCACTCCAGAGACTCGAGCGCAAAAAGCTAGGCTGACACTCCAGTGCCGTGCTGAGGGAGTGCTGCACTGTCAGAGGTGTAGTCTTTCATGAGACATTAAACCGAGGCCCCGTCTACTCTCTCAGGTGAATGCAAAAGATCCCATGGCACTATTTTGAGGAACAGCAGGGGAGTTATCCCCGGTGTCCTGGCCAATATTTATTCCTCAACCAACATCACTAAAAACAGATGATCTGGTCATTATCACGTTGCTGTTTGTGGGAGCTTGCTGTGCGCGAATTGTCTGCCGCGTTTCCTACATTACAACAGTGACTACACTTCAAAAGTTCTTTATTGGCTGTAAAGCACTTTGGGATGTCCAATGGTCATGAAAGGCGCTATAGAAATGCAAGTCTTTCTTTATATGTGACGCCAGTCCCACTCCAAAGTGGTTGACTCTCAGTTGCCCTCTGAAGTGGCCTAGCAAGCCACTCTGTTGTATCAAACCACTTGAATAATTCAGCGGTTCAAAAAGAAGGCCCACCACCAGCTTCTAGAGAGGGTGCAGAGGAGATTTACGAGGATGTTGCCTGGGCTGGGAAATTTTAGCTATGAGGAAAGATTGGATAGGCTGGGGTGGTTTTCTTTGGAACAGAGGAGGCTGAGGGGGGACCTAATTGAGGTGTATAAAATTATGAGGGGCCAAGATCGAGTGGATAGGAAGGACCTATTTCCCTTAGCAGAGGGGTCAGTAACCAGGGGGCATAGATTTAAAGTAATTGGTCGGAGGTTGAGAGGGGAGTTGAGGAGAAATGTTTTCACCCAGAGGGTGGTGGGGGTCTGGAACTCACTGCCTGCAAAGGTGGTAGAGGCAGAAACCCTCATCACAGTTAAAAAGTACTTGGATATGCACTTGAAGTGTCGGAACCTACAGGGCTACGGACCAAGAGCTGGAAAGTGGGATTAGAGTGGATAGCTCTTTGTCAGCCGGCACGGACAAGATGGGCCAAATGGCCTCCTTCTGTGCCGTAAATTTCTGTGATTCTAACTAGGGATGGGTAATAAATTCCGGCCTTGCCAGCGAAGTCCAGATCCTGAGAATGAATTAAGAATAAACACCTCCCTCTTGATTGTTGAGGCTCACATGTGAAGAATGAATACTCGGGCAGGGCTCCTACCAGCTGTGGAAAAGTGCTCCAGCTTAATAAGTGCCCTTACGGGAGAAAATTGGAGCTGAAAAGCCCTGATTGAGCCGAGTGCTGCTTCCCGACGGAGGCTGATTGGGGCCATCAGGAACCTGTCCCAGTAAAATTAGTGACCTTTCAGCCCACGCTTGATATGAATGTGCTGTTAGTTTGGCCTTCAGAGGGTTAACGATCCAAACATAATGCTCTTTCGGGCAAGCGCGACTTTGATTTGGGAGCTTGTTGTCGCTCAGCTGACGGTAATGTGGAGCCGCGACACGTCCCCTTGCTGAGTGCTGGTCAGATTGCATTACCACCGGGCATAATGGAGCAGCGTGCCCGTACGACCAGTACCCAACGTTTGCCACAACCCGAGGACGTCTTGATAATAAAGTAGCGCTGTGCATTGTGTGAACTCAGGAGTGTGAGCGCTGTGCGTTCCCTGAACTCGGGATATGAGCGCTGTGCGTTGTGTGAACTCGGGAGTGTGAGCGCTGTGTGTTCCCTGAACTCGGGAGTATGAGTGCTGTGTGTTCCCTGAACTCGGGAGTGTGAGCGCTGTGTGTTCCCTGAACTCGGGAGTGTGAGCGCTATGTGTTCCCTGAACTCGGGAGTGTGAGCGCTGTGCGTTCCCTGAACTCGGGAGTGAGTGTGCTGTGCGTTCCCTGAACTTGGGAGTGTGAGCGCTGTGCGTTGTGTGAACTCGGGAGTGTGAGCACTGTGCGTTCTCTGAACTCGGGAGTGTGAGCGCTGTGCGTTCTCTGAACTCGGGAGTGTGAGCGCTGTGCGTTCTCTGAACTCGGGAGTGTGAGCGCTGTGCGTTCCCTGAACTCGGGAGTGAGTGTGCTGTGCGTTCTCGCATTGTGTGAACTCGGGAGTGGAGCACTGTGCGTTCTCTGAACTCGGGAGTGTGAGTGCTGTGCATTCTCTGAACTCGGGATGTTAGCGCTGTGCGTTCCCTGAACTCGGGAGTGAGTGTGCTGTGCGTTCCCTGAACTCGGGAGTGTGAGCGCTGTGCGTTGTGTGAACTCGGGAGTGTGAGCGCTGTGCGTTCCCTGAACTCGGGAGTGTGAGCGCTGTGCATTGTGTGAACTCGGGAGTGTGAGCACTGTGCGTTCTCTGAACTCGGGAGTGTGAGTGCTGTGCATTCTCTGAACTCGGGAGTGTGAGCGCTGTGCATTCTCTGAACTCGGGAGTGTGAGCGCTGTGCATTCCCTGAACTCGGGATGTTAGCGCTGTGCATTGTGTGAACTCAGGAGTGTGAGCGCTGTGCGTTCTCTGAACTCGGGAATGTGAGCGCTGTGCGTTGTGTGAACTCGGGAGTGTGAGCGCTGTGCGTTCCCTGAACTCGGGAGTGTGAGCGCTGTGCGTTCCCTGAACTCGGGAGTGTGAGCGCTGTGCGTTCCCTGAACTCGGGAGTGTGAGCGCTGTGCATTCCCTGAACTCGGGAGTGTGAGCGCTGTGCGTTGTGTGAACTCGGGAGTGTGAGCGCTGTGCGTTCCCTGAACTTGGGAGTGTGAGCGCTATGCGTTCCCTGAACTCGGGAGTGTGAGCGCTGTGTGTTCCCGGAACTCGGGAGTGTGAGCGCTGTGCGTTGTGTGAACTCGGGAGTGTGAGCGCTGTGCGTTCCCTGAACTTGGGAGTGTGAGCGCTATGCGTTCCCTGAACTCGGGAGTGTGAGCGCTGTGTGTTCCCGGAACTCGGGAGTGTGAGCGCTGTGCGTTCCCTGAACTCGGGTGTGTGAGCGCTATGCGTTGTATGAACTCGGGAGTGTTAGCGCTGTGCGTTCCCTGAACTCGGGAGTGTGAGCGCTGTGTGTTCCCTGAACTCGGGATGTGAGCGCTGTGATTTGTGTGAACTCGGGAGTGTTAGCGCTGTGATTTGTGTGAACTCGGGAGTGTTAGCGCTGTGCGTTGTCTGAACTGCCTGACTGACACTGCGTGGTCATGTTCCTGTGCTACGTGAATGGTGTCCAATTACACATCCCATTTCCCTGCGTTATCATTGCAGTTCAACACTAAAGGAAGAAAGACTTGCATTTCTATAGCGCCTTTCACGACCCCAGAGTCCCAAAGCACTTCACAGCCAATGAAGTGTGGCCACTGTTGTAATGCAGGAAATGCAACAGCTAATTTCCGCACAGCAAGCACCCACAAACAGCCATGAGATAATGACCAGATAATCTGTTTTTAGGTATTGCTTGAGGGATAAATATTGGCCAGAACACTGGGAAGAACTCCCCTGCTCTTCTTTGAATAGTGCTATGGGATATTTTATGTCCACCTGAGAGGGCAGACGGGGCCCTCGTTTTAACGTTTCATCTGAACAACGGCAGCTCCGACAGTGCAGCACTCCCTCAGCACTGCACTGGAGTGTCAGCCTAGATTTATGTGCTCAAGTCTCTGGAGTGGGACTTGAACCCATGACCTTCTGACTCCGTGGCGAGAGTGCTACCCACTGAGCCACGACCGACACTAGACAAAACGTCGTTGCCATCATACGCGGTCTTATTTAAAACATGTTTCTACTGTTCTTAGATGTATACTAAAACCTCTCAGCACATTTGCCAGGAGTCATGAAGAGGTGGATTCTCAGGAAGGCAAAAGACATGCTGGTTTATATTTCACACTGCTGTTTGATGGCACTCGAAGGTTCCCTTCGCTAATTGCATTGATTCCTGTGAATGCGTTTGCCCAATTAATTTCTACAACATGGTTTGCAGATTAGTGTAAGATTTATTGCTGTTCAGTGGCATTAGTCCTTTTAAATTTGATGCATTGGCTTGCAGTACATAGAAATAGGAGCAGGAGTAGGCCATTTGGCCCCTCGAGCCTGCTCCGCCATTCAATAAGATCATGGCTGATCCTCTACCTCATCTCCACTTTCCTGCACTATCCCCTTTTCCCTTGATTCCCTTAATATACATTTAAACAGAGCGTGCAGTCTAAAGGCACCCTTTTCTTCATAATGTACAATGACCCAGGAGGTTAACAACAACAACTTGCATTTATACAGCGCCTTTAATGCAGTAAAACGTTCCAAGGCGCTTCACAGCAGCGTTATCAAACAACATTTGACACCGAGCCACAGAAAGAGATATTAGGACAGCCTGTTCAAAGAGGTAGGTTTTAAGGAACGTCTTAAAGGAGGAGAGAGAGGTGGCGAGGTTTAGGGAGGGAATTCCAGAGCTTAGGGCCCAGGCAGCTGAAGGCTCGGCCGCCAATGGTGGAGCGATGAAAATCAGGGATGCGCAAGAGGCCAGGATTTGAGGAGGGCAGCGATCTCGGAGGGTTGTGGGGTGGGGCTGGGGGAGATTAAGCCTGGAGAATGTTAAGGCTTCTGTGTTATTCTGCACTACCCTGAGATAGATCCGCCAGGGGAGTCGTAGAGAACCCTACGAGAGAGAGGCAGAAAGATTTAGAGAAAGACTGTTGCATAGAATGCTGCAGGAGAGAGGGACAAATCCAGATGAGATTGTAGGAATTACAGTGGATTCTGCAGGAAACAGACCCATGCGTGGAGAGGTATTAAAAGAAAACTGAAAGTGCCGAAAGACTGAAATATAAATGGGAAATGCTGAAGACGCAAAGCAAGTCAGTCAGTATCTGAAAGTGAAGGTGAAAAGATAAGCTGATGTTTCAGTTGGGGCCTTTTGTTTGACAAAGTCTCCCGACTCCCAGCCAGAATGTTACCCCAGCCTTTCAGTTGTTGACTAGCTCGTGTGTTTTTGTAGTTTTATGTTCTGCACAGCAGGAAGCTCCCACACAGAGAAAAGATTGCTAAAAAATGGAGAACTGTGCAAGGGAGTGACAGACATCACAGGCAGATTGAGAGTGAGAGAAAGGGGGGCTGTATGAATGTGGGCAGTGTAGGCGATCAGCAGTAACAGGGAAGAGGAATATGAAGAACAATTTTTTTATTATTATTAAAGTACAATTGGATCCGCACGTGT
Organism: Squalus acanthias; assembly: GCA_030390025.1. Lineage (NCBI taxonomy): Eukaryota > Metazoa > Chordata > Chondrichthyes > Squaliformes > Squalidae > Squalus > Squalus acanthias. The sequence continues at coordinate 24,342,004 of CM059441.1, forward strand.
GGTCCAATTAGCAGGGGAATAGGTGATCGCCACTGGTTGCCTGAGTTGCCATGGATAGCTCTTTGTCTGCAAGGAATTATGGGTATATGATATCGCCACGATCCCTGACCTCTTCCCCCTCCCCCCACCCCCCCAGGGGATCATTTTCATTTAAGCAGTAAAGCTGTCATGAAGGAAAGAGTAGGGGGGATGGTTAGCTTTCCACAGGAGTTTTAAGTCCTCCATTACATCAATTACCCACAATTCTTAGGGGAAATGCCATGGTAACCAAGGTGGCCTAAATAACTGAGGACAGAATGCCCCTGACCTGATGAAGTGAGAAAAGAAATCAAGACATTGTCACAGTAAATTAAATGAGAGGAAAGTGAGTTGTGAAAGCAATTACTTTATTAATGGAGTAATAATCAAAGCTAAAGTATTTGAACATCAGTCATACCAAAAGGCCAAGGATTGTTAAGTGCTAAAACCATCACTGAAGTGATGAAACTTCCCTGATTAAATATATTGCCATAATTATGAATTCTTGGTTGCAAATGCAGTATATTGCACATGACGCATATTAAAATGGACAACTATATGATAAGACACAGTAGAGAGTGGGAATTGCGGATTGAATACAGGTCCCTGCGGCAGTGATCAACGCGAATTTCAATCATTCTCCAGAATGGAGTCAGAAGGCACTTCTCGAACACTGGCCATTTGACTTGTATCTGGAGTCAGGGCAGAGGGACTGAAAGCCAAGGGCTGTGTTAGACTGGACTACTTAAACCAGACAGGTCTGCCTGTCACTGATTTGCATGTTCCAGCATTGGATGTGATTCTCTTCAGGTCTTCGATTTTACAACATGCGACCATCAAGTGATTCGGTTCCGCGTGATATCCCGGGACAGGTCTTGCAAATCTCTCCACTTACCATACATGTCTTAATTTGCTGCTCGAGTACCTCGATTTTGCTCAGTGGGTGAAGAAAGCAAGACTTGTATTTCTACAGCGCCTTTCACAACCACCGGACATCTCAAAGTGCTTTACAACCAATTAAGTATTTTTGAAGTGGAGTCACTGTTGTAATGTGGGAAACACGGCCGCCAATTTGCGCACAGCACGCTCCCACAAACAGCAATGTGATAGTGACCAGATAATCTGTTTTTGTGATGTTGGTTGAGGGATAAATATTGCCCAGGACACCGGGGATAACTCCCCTGCTCTTCTTCGAAATAGGGCCATGGGATCTTTTACGTCCACCTGAAAGAGCAGACAGGGCCTCGGTTTAACGTCTCATCCGAAAGACGGCACCTCCGACAGTGCAGCACTCACTCAGCACTGCACTGGAGTGTCAGCCTAGCTTTATGTGCTCAAGTCCCTGGAGTGGGACTATGAACCCACAACCTTCTGACTCAGAGGTGAGGGTGCTGCCCACTGAGCCACAGCTGAGACTGTGCCATGAAGGTGCTGGTTCCTGAGCAAAAACAGCAGCAAGTTGCATTTGTGCAGCACCTTTAACTTGAGGTTTAATCAGAAACAAATTGACGAGCCAAAGAAGGAGATATTGGGAGGGGTGAGCAAAAGCTTGGTCAAAGAGGAGGGTCTTCAGGGAGCATAGGGAGGCGGAGAGGCAGAAGGGTTTAGAGAAGGAATTGCAGGGCCTGGAGTTCAGGCAGCCAATGATGCGGTGGCGGGGGGGGGGGGTTGCACAAGAAACCAATGATTGGGGGGGGGAGGGGTGGTGCACAAGAAACCAGAGTTGGAGGAACGGAAAGGTAGGGGGCGAGGGATTGTAGGGCTGGAGAAGGTTACAGAGATAGGGAGGAGTGAGACCATGAAGAGATTTAAACGCAAGGATGAGAATTTTAAATTGAACGCATTGGATGACCGGGAGCCAATGTAGAGGACAAGGGTGATGTGAACTTGGTGTGGGATTGGATATGACCAGCAGAGTTATGGCTGAGCTGATGTTTACAGATGGTGAAAGGTGGGAGGCCAGGCAGGAGAGCATTGGAATAGTCAAGTCTGGAGGTGACAAAGGCATGGATGAAGATTTTGGATGAGGTAGGGATGGAGCCAGTGATGTTACGGAGGCTGAAAACAGTTTTTGTAATGGAGAGGATATCGGGGTCGGAAGCGCAGCTCGTGGCCGAATAGTCAGGTTTAGTCTGAGACAGTAGCCAAGGAGGAGCTCAGAGTCATTGTCCGGGATATGGAGGCAGTGGTTGGGGCGAAAGACAATGGCTTTGGTCTTTCTATCGCTGAACTGGCGGAAATTGTGGTCCATCAAAGAGTGCATGTTGGACAAGCAGATCTTAGCGATGGCGAATCAGTTGATTCAACAGATTGCTTGCTCTAACCATGAATCTCATTACTACATATCACACTTAATTGAAAGAAAAGAAATAAAATACTTTCATTTATATAGCACCTTTCATGAAATCAGGTCGTTCCCAAGCGCTTTACAGCCAATGAAGTACTTTTTGAAGTGTAGTCCCTATTGTAATGTAGGAAATGCGGCAGCCAATTTGCACACAGCAAGCTCCCACAAACAGCATTGTGATAATGACCAGATCATCTGTTTTAATGATGCTGGTTGAGGGATAAATATTGGCCCCAGGACACCGGGGAGAACTCCCCTGCTCTTCTTCGAAACAGTATCTTTTACGTCCACCTGAAAGAGCAGACGGGGCCTCGGTTTAACGTCTCAACTGAAAGACGGCACCTCCAACAGTGCAGCGCTCCCTCAGAACTGCACTGGGAGCATCAGCCTAGATTTTTGTGCTCAAATCGGTGGAGTTGGACTTGAACCTACAACCTTCTGACTCAGAGGCGAGAGTGCTACCAACTGAGCCATGGCTGACACCTGAATAGTGTTTAAGATTGCATGCTGTAGAGTTTGGTGTATGAGCTCCACCCCTGTTTTGAAGCAGATTACATAACTCGCATTAGAGCAGAATTCTGAACTCGTGACCGCCTATTTCCACCTCCGTAACATCGTCTGTCTCTGCCCCTGCCTCAGCCTCAGCTCATCTGCTGCTGAAACCCTCAGCCATGCCTTTGTTACCTCTAGATGTGACTATTTCAACGTAGTCCTGGCTGGCCTCCCACATTCCACCCTACGTAAACTTGAGGTCATCCAAAACTCTGCTGCCCATGTCCTAACTCGCACCAAGTCCCGTTCGCCTATCACCCCCTGTGCTCGCTGACCTACATTGGCTCCCGGTTAAGGAACGCCTCGATTTCAAAATTCTCATCCTTGTTTTCAAGTCTCTCCATGGCCTCGCCCCTCCCTATCTCTGTAATCTCCTCCAACCCCACAATCCTCCGAGATATCTGCACTCCTCTAATTCTGCCCTCTTAAGCATCCCTGATTATAATCGCTCAACCATTGGTGGCCGTGCCTTCTGTTGCCTAGGCCCTAAGCTCTGGAATTCCCTGCCTAAACCTCTCCACCTCGCTACCTCTCTTTCCTCCTTTAAGATGCTCCTTAAAACCTACCTCTTTGATCAAGCTTTTGGTCATCTGCCCTAATTTATCCTTATGTGGCTCGGTGTCAAATTTTTTTGTCTTATAATACTCCTGTGAAGTGCCTTGGGACGTTTTACTACGTTAAAGGCGCTATATAAATACAAGTTGTTGTTGCCGTGGCTACTTGGAGAGATGTGAAGGAATACAAGAGAAGGAGTCGGTAGTTCAGCTCATCCAGCCTGCTCATCGGATTTATTAGCTATGCCAGCTCTATCTTTACAACCACAATTTCCTGCCTTTTTTACCTTTACTACCCTCCCCAAGTAAGTATCTGTTTCTCTTTGAAAGACCTCGGTTAATACTGATGGCTTCTCTTCTGGAGCAGTGCCAGAATTCTCTCAGCCTTATGACTGAATGCAAAATCCAGAGTTTGCTTTTAGCCGGTTTAGCTCACATTCTCAGATTCTGTTGCTCCTTACTCCTGACTTCTGTACCAGAGGAAAGAGTTAATCCCTTTTGATTTCTGTCAATTCCCTTTATTGTTTTAAAATTATTGTGAGTTCTCTACCGCAGGGAGTGGTTGAGGCGGATAGCATAGATGCATTTAAGGAAAAGCTAGATAAGCACATGAGGGAGAAAGGAATAGAAGGTTATGCAGATAGGGTCAGATTCAGTGTCAGCCAGTGGCTCAGTGGGCAGCACTCTCGCCTCTGCGTCTGAAGGTTGTGGGTTCATGGTCCTGCTCCAGAGACTTGAGCACAAAAATATGGGCTGACACTCCCAGGTGCAGTGCTGAGGGAGTGCCGCACTGTCGGAGGTGCCGTCTTTCAGATGAGACGTTAAACCGAGACCCTGTCTGCTCTCTCAGGTGGATGTAAAAGATCCCATGGCACTATTTCGATGAAGAGCAGGGGAGTTATCCCCGGTGTCCTGACCAATATTTATCCCTCAACCAACACAACAAAAACAGATTATCTGGTCATTATGACATTGCTGTTTGTGGGAGCTTGCTGTGCGCAAATTGGCTGCCGCGTTTCCCACATTACAACAGTGACTCCACTTCATACAGTACTTCATTGGCTTAAAGCGCTTTGGGACATCCGGTGGTTGTGAAAGGCGCTATAGAAAGGCAAGTCTTTCTCTTTCTTTAAGAGGAAGTAAATAGAGTGGGTTGAGGCTCGAGTGGAGCATAAACCCTGGCATAGACCGGTCAGGCTGACTGGCCTGTTTCTGTGCTATAAATTCTATGTAATTCTATATGATGTTGATTTTAGATTTCCACGCTGTTTGCTTTGATGAGATTCCCTTTACTGCTGAGAAAGTGGGAAAGTCCCGAACTGCCCGAGGTGATTAGTATTGGCTGAGGGCAGTATGCATTCGGTTGACTTGAAGGAGTTGCTCACTCCTGGTGCTGTCTGATTTATGTACAAAAATGAGAAGTCGCACAACACCAGGTTATAGTCCAACAGTTTTATTTGAAATCACAAGCTTTCGGAGCTATCGATCGCCCCTTCCTCAAAGCTTTGGCGATTCTGTATCTCTTTACTTCACCTGAGGAAGGGGCGATCGATAGCTCCGAAAGCTTGTGATTTCAAATAAAACTGTTGGACTATAACCTGGTGTTGTGCGACTTCTCATTTTTGTCCACCCCAGTCCAACACCGGCATCTCCGCATCATGATTTATGTACGCGTGCGTCTCAGTGTAAACTGCTACAGTGGTGCGACTTTGGGTAAAAGGCAACTGTTTGCGTGAGCCTGGCGCTGTGTTTTTCTCTGCGTCCAGTTATCTGTCCGGTGTTGAGCTGTGTACCTGCAGAAGCTGAAACTCGAGAGCAGGAGAACAGGTTAATGCTGGCGAGACGGGGTTTGAGATACTCATTTGTACAGTGCCTTGGATCAATACAACATCTGTATAAATGCTACCCATCTCCCAAACAAACATGTGTATTGTCATCTCTTTCTTGTAACGTGAACGTGCCTGTGGTGGCTGCATGGTGATGAATACCTTTCCAGTTTTGATATGCCTAGAATGAACACATATATATAAAAACTAATTATAAATCTCCAAATTTATCTTCTGGACCTTAATCCTACCAGATTGAATGGTTCCTGGGCTTCCTGGCAACATAAAGAAAGATTTGCATTTCTATCGCGCCTATCACGACCTCCGGTCGTTCCAAAGCGCTTTACAGCCAATGAAGTACTTTTTGGAGTGTAGTCACTGTTGTAATGTGGGAAACGCGGCAGCCAATTTGCGCACAGCAAGCTCCCACAAACAGCAATGTGATAATGACCTGGATAATCTCTTTTTACGTGATGTTGGTTGAGCGATAAATATTAGCCACTAGGGATAACTCCCCTGCTCCTCTTCGGAATAGTGCCCATGGGGATCTTTTACGCCCACCTGAGAGAGCAGACGGGGCCTCGGTAAGACGGCACCTCCGACAGTGCAGCACTCCCTCAGCACTGTACTGGGAATGCCAGCCTGGATTTTGTGTGCTCAAGTCTCTGGAGTGGGCACAACACCAGGCATGGGTAAACATGTTGGATTACCTGCGCCGATTATCAGAAAGGTGCCGTTCCCTTTCGCCACACACCACGGTCATCTCAGTCCTGGCGGAGTGGGGGCTGGTGCTGTTAGCTGCGTTCAGCTGCGCGTGCTACTGGTAAGTACAGTAAGTAGCAGGGTTCAGTTCCATCCCGGCATATCACTAAATCCCTGTTTGAGGGTGTGTGTGTGCGCAGCTGAAAGAAGCCTGATGTCATGTCCTTTTGTGCAGAGGATTGCGTCTGCTGAATTATTCATGAGGCAGGCGAGCGAGAGAGAGAGAGAGAGAGAGAGAGAGCGCGAGCTGAGGGAGGGACTGACTGACTGAGAGTGTAAAAGGGGGACAGCTGTCAATAAATAAAACATGATATTGTCCATCCGTTACCAGTTGCAGTTGGAATGGTAATCTGGAGCAGAGCTAGACTTGGCGTGGAAGAGGGGGAATGCAGATTCTAGTAGGTGGGACATCGCAGAGGAAGATTTGATGGGAGATTGTATAAAGGAGTCCACTGAGACAAGGCTCTAACTAGCAGGTACCGTGCTCCTCTGCTATTTACTTATGTTTTCTGTTCAAAGCCTGCTGAGCGTGGTGCATTAATTTTTAATTAATAATTTGTACAGAAAAATGTTCCAGCATTTCAGTAGGTATCAGGTGTGCGAGATTGAAGTGGGGGCTTAGTTCTACTGTCATTCAGTGTTGTCTGATCCTTGATTACTTTAAGCACTGTGTGTGTGTGTGTGTGTGTGTGTGTGTGTGATGTGCTAGTTCTGACCAAGAATAAATGTAATTAATAAGGAGATAATATTGACAGTGTAGATGGAAGCAATGCCTGCCATCTTACTGAGGCAACTTTTAAAGCCAGATCTCCTCAACGTCTACCAGAATTAAATCAAAAAAGAATTTAAGAAAATACTGTTGCTTATCAATGCGGTTTTTGAAGTAGAGAAATTAATATATTGGAGTGGGTTAAAGCCTGGAATCTAATCAAGGGATTTAGATAGTTTAATGTATCGAATAATGGATAACTGGGAGTGATTTATAGGCTGGAATCTAATCGAGGTGTTTGGATGGTGTGTGTATATATATATAAAATAATAGATAAATGGAGTTAGTTACAGGCTGAATCTAATTGAAGGATTTAGATAGATTAATATTTAGAATACTAGATACCTGGGAGTGGGTTGCAGGCTGGAATCTAATTGATATAATCAGGCGGTTTATACATAGATTAATGAGAGCCCGGGAGTAAGTTACAGGCTGGAATCTAATTGAAGGGTTTGGAAGATTTATGGACAGAATAATGGATATCCGGGAGTTACAGGCTATAATTGAGGTGGTCAAGTGACATCATAAATAGCAGGAGAAGAGATTGAGTATTTTCTAACCACTGTCTAAAGCCCATTATTAGATTACCGCCACGTAACCCTTCCAGGGTCTGTAATTTTTAGTTTTGATAACCTGTACCGTGGAGTTTGTGGGTAGTCTTGCTCAGTGTTCAGGGTGATCTTGTGTGGAGGTTGAAGGCCAGTGTTACGCCGTGTTGCTGAATATTCTCCCGTTGAAGGCAGGGTTGCCAACCCTCCAGGATTGGCCTGGAGTCTCCAGGAATTGAAGATTAATCTCCAGGACATTACTAGGAGCAACACCCGGGAGAAAGGTCATCAGCGCATTAAAAAACAATAAGTTGTATTTATACAGCGCCTTTAACATAGTAAAACGTCGAAAGGCGCTTCACAGGAGCGTTATAAAACAAAATTTGACACCGAGCCACGCATGGAGATATTGGGGCAGATGAGCAAAAGCTTGGTCAAAGAAGTAGGTTTTAAGGAGCGTCTCAAAGGAGGAAAGAGAGGGAGCGAGGTGGAGAGGGTTAGGGAGGGAATTCCAGAGCTTGGGGCCCAGGCAGCTGAAGGCACGGCCACCAATGGTGGAGTGATTATAGTCAGGGATGCTCAAGAGGCCAGAATTGGAGGAGCGCAGATATCTCGGGGGGTGGGGTGGCTGGAGGAGATTACAGAGAGAGGGAGGGGGGAGGCCGTGGAGGGATTTAAGAACAAGGATGAGAATTTTGAAATCGAGGCGTTGCTTAACCGGGAGCCAATGTAGGTCAGCGAGCACAGGGGAGATGGATTCACAGGACTCGGACTTAAAAACATTGTGTTTTTTTCATTTTCTTTGGACCCTTCTGTTTATTAGTTATAAATATATTGGAGATGGGGGTAAAAAGGGCTGTTTGACTGACGGCCAAGCATCATTCAGTCAGGTAATGAAGAGTCTGTTCGCTTTCCAATTGACCGCGGGAAGGCGGGGCGCGCGATGATGGATGTGTCGGGCGACCAATGGCAGGTGAGTGGGGGCGGGGCGGTTGGAGGCAGGAGGTCATGTGATGAAACCTCCAGGCATACGTCCAACCAGAGTTGGCGACGCTATTTGAAGGACAAACAATTGCGGCGTCCTTACTCCAGAGTTTTTACTGAGAAATAATTTGTCGTTGATCTTGTGCAGCAGTCTTGTGTTCAGCATGCATTGCGTGATTGTGTAAGACTGAAGGGCTGAGTGTGTTGTGGGGCCCCACAATAACCTCTTCTCGACCCTTTGTCAAAAAAGGAAGCTGCTGCTACCAAACCAGTGGAAGTGTTGTGTCTGTGGGTTCACGCGGTGTTTACATAGAGCATGAGCCAGGGTGGAAAGACATTTTGCTGCCAGTGCTGTGGCCTCCTGACCTTTAACGTTGTTTTCTTTGGAGTAGAGGAGGCTGAGGGGAGATTTAATTGAGGTGTATAAAATTATGATGGGCCTAGATAGAGTGGATAGGAAGGACCTATTTCCCCTAGCAGAGAGGTCAATAACCAGGGGGCATAGATTTAAAGTAATCGGTAGAAGGATTAGAGGGGAGTTGAGGAGAACTTTTTTCACCCAGAGGGTGGTGGGGGTCTGGAACTCACTGCCTGAAAGGGTGGTAGAGGCAGAAACCCTCATCGCATTTAAAAAGTACTTGGATATGCACTTGAAGTGTGGTAACCTGCAAAGCTACAGATCAAGAGCTGGAAAGTGGGATTAGGCTGGAGAACTGTTTTTCGGCCGAACGGACACAATGGGCCGAATGGCCTCCTGCTGTGCTGTAAATTCTATGATTCTTTGATAATGTATGTCATCAGAGAAATGATGTTGGGAATATCTGGAGTTAAATGACAGCAGGAACAATCCCAAGGAGTTCTGCACAAGCTCTGGGTTCTCAGCCTTTAGGCAGCCATTCAGAGTTGCTGTGGCTTTTAACGCAGTGACGCGGCAGCGAGCTGGGAATCGCAGAGAAGGAGTTCGCCGAGTGGGCAGCGACATTGCTCCCATGCTCGGGCTGTGCTCTGCCTCTCCAGGCCTTGGCGGGCCGGGTCATTAGCCCAGTCCAAATCCCCCTCGTGGCAAGCTGGCCTCCTGGCAGGGCCACCCCAGGAAGTGGAGCAGGAAAGTCAGCCAGTGAGCTGGAGGCCCACAGAGGCTGCCGTGGTCCGGTCCTCTGTCGATGGCTGTCGGAAACTAGAAGGCCTCGGGGTGATTCCCAACCTGAAGCCCTTAAAATCAAAAGAAGGGACGTCCCTACCGAGCTGTTGTCAGAATACATATTGGTTGTGGCGCGGGGGGGCGGGGACGGAAGGCACAGGCGGTGATTTAATGTTGCTCTTCAAGACCTGATAATAAATGTGGAAGTGCCATTAGAACTCCATCCAAGAGTTAAGTTGTTATCTTTGACCACATTACTACCGACAGAAGGAAACATTCACGAGATCCCAACTCCCTTTTATTCTGATCCCTCTTTGTTTACATTTGAGCGCTCATGTAAAGCACATCGTGAGTCATTATTAATTAGCCATTCCTATTCAAACTGTCCTTCCGGACTCCCCAACCCTCCCCCCGCCATCATCAGAGTTTTGTTATATACAGAATAGACCTGGGGTCTGCTCCTCCTCATCCAATGGTTAAATCAGCCCAACCCTGTGTTGGTAGCCATGCTTTCATTTCCGTGGCCCCAAGCTCTGGAATTTTCTCCCTAAACCACCTCCGCCTTTCCCCCCTCCGTTAAGTCACTTCTTATAACCTACCTCTTTGACCAAGCTTTTGGTCGCCTGTCCCAATATCTCCTTATGTGGCTCGGTGTTAAATTTTGTTTGATAATTGCTCCTGTGAAGTGCCTTGGGATGTTTCACTACGTTCAAGATGCTATATAAATGCAAAGTTGTTGTTGAGTTGCCCTCGATGGATCCCACTGAACGAGAGATTACAATCGGATCTTTCCACTCACCAGACCCAAACTCTCATCTAATCAAACCTTCTTTTCTTAAGTTCCAGCAGTTCAGATGCACCAAAATGTTGATTGTGAACTCTTCCTATTTGGCTCTCTTCAGCAGAAGCTCACACTTGTGCCTGCACACCAATTGATTGTTTTGCTCTGCATGTTGCAGTCCTGCAATTGCGCGGATGTAATCAGATTACCACCAAAGTGACCTTCACACCAGCATTTCCCCAAATGAATCGAAGTGTCTAAGAATCGATTCAAGGCTCCAACTCCTACCTGCCCCCTCGCTCTCCTGATTGGTGAATGCCATGATTAGTGGATTGTGCTGATCCTGTAAGTCAATGTCCAATTGATATCTCATCTCGAGAACATGCGGATGTAGATTTCACTATATATTGTGCGATGAAGACTGGGCCAGAGCTCTGGAGTTTATTGATGTCCACACGTCTTGCAGACGAAAAAAAGATAATCTTAAGAAAAGCGCCATATAAATTTGAGATCTTTCTTTCTAGTTCATTCTTTAATAGAAGCCAACGACCCCAAACTATTGCCCTTATGAATCCTGTACATGCTCTGCATAAAGCCGCAACTTCACATATTTCATGGCCCATTAGCGATCTTACACTGTGGATTTATTAGGATTTGGCCTCTCATTTCATGGAACAACGGATTTTTACAAAATGATGCATTCGTTTCCAACGTGAGTTGAGCATTGAACCATCACGCACTGAAGCACCTTGCGATAGCGTCGGGGCGAAGATGCTGAAGCTTATCCTCTTCGTAACCAATGGATACTGAGCTAGGAACTGGGAACTGTTAGCTTTTGGAACTTGATTCCAATTTGGAGAGTTAATTTAAACCCTTCTCCCCCCAACCACATGGGATCGCACTGTTCACTCCTGTCACTGCAGTAGTCAGAATTTGAAATCCCTTCCGTTAGACTCACTAAGACGCAGAGTACAGCAGTAAAGGCAAGTTTTTAAAAATATCATTACGACAGTCGGACAGCTTCATTTTTACTGATCCCAGCGTTTTATTTTATTTCCAGAGTTTTAAACTGAATTGAAATTTACAAAGTGCCGTGGTGGGATTATTCGTCCAGGCTTCTGGATTACTAGTTCAGTAACATAACTACCACACTATCGTGCCCAAATTCCTCTTCAATGCCTTTTTAAATGGGCTATAACAAGTTAACAAAAATATTAATTAGGTATTGGTCAGGACAGGTATCAGTTCTGAATTGGTTATTGATTGGCATGAGGCCCAGATTTGCATAGTATAATGATTGCGCTGAGGCCCAGCATTGAATTAGGTGATATTGATCAGATCAGGGTCCAGCGTTCAATACGATAATGATTCAAACAGGAGTCCAAGCTACCAATAGGTTAATGATCCTCGTGGCCTTTGGAGGGTGCAGCCTGTTTTCCTAACCTGGAGCCCACTGGTAGGGCTCATGAACGCCCATTCACTCAGAGTTCTAGCCACCACACAAACACAGGGTCCCGACTGTGAATCAGGGGCGGAAACTCCCAACTTAGGGAATTCCCCCCCTAGCCTCGCCCCATCCCCCCCCCCCCCCAGCCTATTAGTTTACCCCGAGATATCTGCACTCCTCTAATTCTGCCCTCTTGAGCATCCCTGATTATAATTGCTCAACCATTGGTGGCCGTGCCTTCTGTTGCCTGGGCCCTAAGCTCTGGAATTCCCTCCCTAAACCTCTCCGCCTCGCTACCTCTCTTTCCTCCTTTAAGACGCTCCTTAAAACCTACTTCTTTGACCAAGCTTTTGGCCATCTGCCCTAATTTCTCCTTATGTGGCTCGGTGTCAAATTGTTTTGTCTTATAACGCTCCTGTGAAGCGCCTTGGGACGTTTTACTATGTTAACGGCGCTATATAAATGCAAGTAGTTGTTGAAGGCATGGGCAGAAGATCGCTGAGGAAACACAGAAATTCAGAGCCGTTGTTTGCAATTGTTGTGTCAGTAATCTTAGCAGGGAAGGTATTCCAGTGCCAGTGAATTAACTGCTGGACACATATGGTCATTTGTTTCTCAAACTTGCTGGACAAACAAAGGCGTGTCAATTTAGGATTAGTGTTACTGTCACGGGGTGAGGTACCAGAGTTGTCTTGGTGCTCTTTGTAATCCCACTTAATGGGTGAAACCTTCTTCAAAAGAAATTACTTCAAAGAGGAAAGTCTCCTCAGAACAGGAAAAGAGCAGCTGGTCCATCAAGCCTGCCCCACACCCTGATGGTCGAGCCTTCCCTTCCGCCCCCCCACCTCACCCCAACACCTGCCCCCACAGCCATGTAACCTCCTGGGAGAGGCAAAGCAGCTGGCCAATAAGGGAAAAAATACTCCTGTAAAATTCCTCTCCGACCCCCTCAGGCCAGCAAAGCCAGTCCAGGAGATCACACGGACCCAGTGTTCTCTCTAAAGAAACTTGCCTTCTATATGATGCGATCTCTGCCCCAGGCAAGAATCGGACCCGCTCCCTCTTGAAGGCGATCCCTTTAACTGGCCGCGCAGTCTATTCAAATTTTCGCGCAGGCGCGGCTTCCAGCGTTGAAAAGCTGGTGAGCGGCCTGCGTGGACCTCCAGACCGCTGTGCAGCTGCCCTGCCGCACAGCTGAACAGGAACATTGGTCAGCACCCACCGTCCCAGCCGGCAATATATTCCAGAGGTGCTCAACTCTCTGGGAAAAGAAGTGCTGCCGAACACAGTCACTTTTTAGTATTCGTCATTTGCTGTTCATCTTCGCTGTTATACATATGGAAGGTGGATGAAACACTAAGCTGTGCTTATATATGTACCACCAGAGACCGTGGGGTCGATTTTAACTCATCACCACCCGCCAGGCAGAAACCAGGTGGGGGCGGGGCAGTTAAATTGGAACAGGGGACTTACGCACTCCTTTTCTGCCCCGATCTGGCCAGCTGCAATTTTAAGTTGCAGGTGACAAGGACGCCTGACCCAAGCTGGTGGGGTCCTCTTAAATCATAGAATCATAGAATGATACAGCACAGAAGGAGGCCATTCGGCCCATCGTGCCTGTGCCGGCTCTTTGGTAGAGCTATCCGATTAGTCCCACTCCCCCTGCTCTTTCCCCATAGCTGTGCAAAAGTTTTCCTTTCAAGTATTTATCCAAGTCCCTTTTGAAAGTTACTATTGAATCTGCTTCCACCGCCCTTTCAGGCAGCGCATTCCAGATCACAACTCGCTGCGTAAAAAAAATCTGTTTCCTCATGTCGCCTCTGGTTCCTTTGCCAATTGCCTTAAATCTGGGCCCTCTGGTTACCGACTGTTCTACCACTGGAAACAGTTTCTCCTTATTTCCTCCATCAAAACCCTTCATGATTTTGAACGCCTCCATCAATTCTCCTCTTAACCTTCTCTGCTCTAAGGAAAGCAACCCCAGCTTCTCCAGTCTCTCCACATGATTGAAGTCCCGCATCCCTGGATTCATTCTAGTAAATCTCTTCTGCCCCTCTCCAAGGCCTTGACATCCTTCCTAAAGTGTGGCACCCAGAACTGGCCACAATACTCTAGCTGAGGCCTAAGCAGTGTTTTATAACTATGTCACCGTGAGCCGATCTGCTATTTTAACCTGAGGCCTAAGCAGGTGAGCAGTTGTGGCTCCCCCATCAGACAAAACCTAGCGGGAGTGGGAGCCAGGGCCAGAGTATGCCCAGCAAGGTAAGTTTATTTAAAAATTTATTTTTAGTTTCCTTGTGGACCAGAAGGAACAGGAGAATAATGTCTGGGATCGGGCCCAGTACTAAATAGGGTGAGAAATAATAGGGGTGAAATCTCTGATTAGCGTTAAATGAAATAATTGGTCGGAAGGACATTGCGGTTCAGTGGGTAAATGAACCGTACAGTGTAGCTCCCAAGTTTGATCTTGAGTCCACGTAGACTCACCTGAGGCAGCAGTAGGTCACTGCAATTGTCCTCAGACCCCCTGGGTTAGTGAGAGAAAGATCAGCCATGGTTCCCATTCCCGATTGCTGGAAGCGGGTGGGGTGCGTTTGCGGGTTTAACATTCCCGATGCAGGACTTCAAATGGTGGGAGTGCATATTGGACACGTATCGGCTGTTCCTTCATCGTCGCTGGGTCAAAATCCTGGAGCTCCCTCCCTCACAGCACTGTGGGAGCACCTTCACCACACGGACCGCAGCGGTTCAAGAAGGCGGCTCACCACCACCCTCTCAAGGGGCAACTAGGGATGGGCAATAAATGCTGGCCTTGCCAGCGACGCCCACACATCCCAAGACTGATTTTTTTTTTAAGTACATGTTAGAAATTTAGATTTACAGTCGATGAATTTTCATCTGTTTTCTCTGCTAAATTAAGCAGCCAATCTTCACTCTGTCTACTCGCACGTGATGAATGGACACCTGGTGGAGGTGCTGTAGGGCTGTTGGTGTCTGTGGGATCATATTTTAACATTAATCAACGCCACCGGGGGAAAAGAGAAGGAAATTGGAGCAAAATATTACCAGTAGGAGGGGGTTACATGGTAGGATAACAATCTTGGGATCGAGATGTTTGTGTGCAAATTATTGTAGCCTTTCTCTCATATTTTCTGCTCTCATCTGAACTCCTTGTTCGGGTGACTGTAAGCCGTTAGCTACTGATTACTCCTCAGGCCGTTGGACTAGACTCCAGTTTCCTTCCCACTAATTACGATAATCTTCATTCAAGCAATGAAACTTCAGGCTTTCTCTCACTTTCTCTTTTTCATGCAATCACTGTCTTTTTCTCACACTTTCCTCTCTCAATCTGTCACTCTCTTTCTCACACTCACTTAATTTCTCTCGCCTTCATTATCTCTCTCGTTCATTTCCTTTATCTCTTTGAATCAACGATTCCAATTGTTTCGCAAATATGCGACTTTGTAGCTTCAGCACTTTGTATGTCCCCAGTAATTAAACAAATCTCAACAGGCCGTGAGTATCTCTAATTCCAAACAAACATGAACATCAGCAATTCACAAACGTTCACATGAATGTAGATTTCAGAAGTTAAATTTTCTCCATGATTTTTTAATCCTGCTACAGGTATAGATATAGAAAGAAGAAAGACAGACTTGCATTTCTATAGCGCCTTTCACGACCTCAGGACGTCCCAAAGTGCTTACAGCCAATGAGGTACTTTTTGAAGTGTAGTCACTGTTGTATTGTGGGAAACGCGGCAGCCAATTTGCGCACAGCAAGCTCCCACAAACAGCAATGTGCTAATGACCAGATAATCTGTTTTTTTTGGTGATGTTGATTGAGGGATAAGTATTGGCCAGGACACCGGGGAGAACTTCCCTGCTCTTCATCGAAATAGTACCCATGGGATCTTTTACGTCCACCTGAGAGAGCGGACAGGGCCTCGGTTTAACGTCTCATCCGAAAGACGGCACCTTTGACAGTGCAGCGCTCCCTCAGCACTGCACTGGAAGTGTCAGCCTATAGGGTTAGTTATAGGTGTAGGTTTAGGTGCAGCTTTAAAGAAAGAAGGAACTTGCATTTCTATAACGCTTTTCACAGCCTCAGGACTTTCCAAAGTGCTTTACAGCCAATGAAGTACTTTTTGAAGTGCAGTCACTGTTGTAATGTCGGAAACGTGGCAACCAAATTGCGCACAGCAAGCTCCCACAAACAGCAATGAGATAATGACCAGATAATCTGCTTTAGTGACTTTGGTTGCAGGGGAAAATATTGACCAAGACATTGGGGGAGAACTCCCCTGCTTGTCTTCAAATAGTGACGTGGAATCTTTTACGTCCAACTGAGAGGGCAGACCGAGCCTCGGTTTAATGTATCATCCAAAGGATGGCACTTCTGACAGTGCAGCACTCCCTCAGCACTGCACTGGAGCGCCAGCCTAGATCCCCTGAAGTGGGACTTGAACACACAGCTTTCTGACTCAGAGGCGAGTGTGCGACAACTGAGCCACGGCTGCTGCGAGTGTAGGTTTAGATTTAGACGCAGGTGTACTCATAGTTTCAGGTGCAGGTGTGTTTGGCTGCAGGTGTATGTTTGTGTACAGATGCAAATGTATGTTTCAGTGTACGTACAGGTGCTCTACTCCTGAGCCAAGTGCGCCACATTGTGGGGCTGTGGATAGTTTATATATAGAATAACAGAAACCCAGGAATGGTTCATACAATAGCAAAACCTTTTCCAGTCCTGACAAAGGGTCCTCGACCCGAAACGTTGACTCTGTTTCTCTCTCCTCGATGCTGCCTGACCTGCTGAGTGTTTCCAGCACTTTCTGTTGTTAACCCAGGAATGGTTTACTGGCTGGAATCTAATCGAGAGGTTCAGATGGTTTCAATATAGAATAATGAATACTTAAAAATGAATTGAGGCTTAAATCAGATTTGGACAGTGTCTTAAAGAGCGACGTCAAAACTCAGATGGTTTCTGTCATTTGAACCTTTAAATGAGATTCCAGCCTTGAAATCACTCCCATGTGTGTTATTTTTCCAATATATATATGTCCCACATTTCATTTGTTTTGCTTTTTTCTGCTGGGCTGATGATAGATGTTGTCACAATGCTTCAGCCAGTGGATGCTTGGCGACTTCCCCATCACAGAGCTAACAATCTGGACAAAACCAATGCGAGTTTATCGCCCGATTAAGTGAGTTCTCCAGGAAATAATGCTAATAACAATTAATGGCAGTCCCTCACCTCTCAATTGGTTATGAAAGACTTTTTTTTTTAATGATCTGGAGTTAACAAAAAAAATGAAAGCATCGCAGGAAAGCCTTTGGTGAAGGAGTCGGTAAGCAGGTGATTAATGGCAGACTCTTGTCGCTCAGCTACACCGCCTGGTCCCAGAGGCATTGTTTGCTACACGTACCAGACAAAGGAAGCAGGAGGGTTAATTATCACATGAACATGTTAGCGAATGATGCAGGGGAATATCAATAATGCCAGTAGCAGTAGTGGGGCAGGAGGAGGAGGAGGAGGAGGAGGGAGAGTGGGGGAGGTAAAAGGTGAGCTCGCTTGCTGATTCTTGTGGCTTAATCATAAATCTGTCAAACAGCTCATTGCACGGGGTCTGGAGGGAAAAATAAGGGAAGCTGCCGCAGTTCCCTGGAATAGGCTTTTGATATTTACTCCAGGGATTGCCACTTATCTGCACAGGCCAACCCTGCACGGTCCAATAAGAGATTCGCGACTCTGTAAGATTCTCTTAAAATGTGTTTATTGTTTTATTTTTGTGGGACTTTTTCTTTGGTTTGAAGGATGAGCGATGATCTCAGGGCTCCAGGCTCTCCCTTGCTGTTGGGGGCGGTGGGGGTGGGTAATGGCCATGGGTTTCTCTGGCACCTTTCACAACATCAGGATGCCCCAAACTGCTCTACAGCCAATTAAGTATTTTTTGGAGTGCAGTCAGTGTTGTAATGTAGGAAACACGGCAGCCAATTTGGGCACAGCAAGCTCCCACAAACAGCAATGTGATAATGACCAGATAATCTGTTTCAGGAGTTGGTTGCGGGGTAAATATTGGCCAGGACACCGGGGAGAACTCCCCTGCTCTTCTTTGAACAGTGACGCGGGATCTTTTACGTTCATCTGAGGGAGCAGGCGGGGCCTCGGTTTAACGTCTCATCCGAAAGACGGCACCTCCGACAGTGCAGCACCTCCTCGGTACTGCACTGGGAGCATCAGCCCAGATTATGTGCTCAAGTCTCTGGAGTGGGACTTGAACCCACGACCTCCTGGCTCAGAGGCGAAGAGGGCACAGTGAAATTCAAAGGATGAGAAAAGAGCCACTTGTCCTATTAAAGTTGATCCCTCTGGGAGATCCCAGGTTCAATCCCTGGTGTGTTCTAAGTTAGCTGATCTCGGCCTGCACGCCAATAACGTTACCGCCTCAGTGCCTCTCGGCTAGCGAGGGGAAAAACTTCAGCCCGTGCTCCCACTTTCGATTCCTTGGTAGTGCAGGCGAACAGGAATGAACTTAGCCTTGATGCCACCTCGTGACAAAATAGGCTGCCGATGTTCACCGTCTGGGCTCCGACTTGACCAGTTGGATGATGTACCGCAGGGCTGGTGGCATCTGTGGAGCTGTGCCCATGTGAGAGCCAGCGTCTTTAGGAGGGGGGGATGGCAGGGGGGGATGGGGAACGAATGCAGAGCATGACGGAACACAAACCCGCCCCACACAGAGCTGAAACATTTCACGGTGAACGTACGCTTGCAAGCAATAAATGCCCATTGAGAAACCATGCAAGGTCATTTATTGGTACGGTGGTGCTGTCGATAGATTGGTATGGTCGGGGTTGGGGGCATGTAATTGTCTGAGGTCCACAATGCCAAGGGCAAATCCTCACCCACCAGCAACACACATTAGGAAATCGGGAGCTCCTGCATTTCTGATCATTTAATTTCAATGGTCGATAAACAACATGGGCAACACATGACTACATTCCTGATGCGCATTTCTGATCTGCTCCCAGGTGGCATTGCGGACTCGTAAAATTAACCCCATTGGGGTAAAAGTAAACCCCATTGGACTTGACCTGTCTTGATCCTACACCCAACGGCCTGTCACAGTTGACCTGCTCCCGACCTCCGGGCATTTCTCTTCCTTGGGCCTGGTTGTCGCATCTTCCTCAGCATCCTTTTTTAAAAAATTCATTCTCGGGATGTGGGCATCGCTGGCAAGGCCGGCATTTATTGCCCACACCTGAAGTTGCCCTGGATGCAACAACTGAGTGGCTTCCCTGGCCACTTCATAAGAATTAGGAGCAGGAGTAGGCCGTACAGCCCTTCGAGTCTGCTCCGCCAGAACTTAACTTCAGAAGGCAGTTAAGAGTCAACCATGTTGATGTGGGACTGGAGTCACATGTAGGCCAGACAGGGTAAGGACAGCAGTTTTCCTTCTCCAAAGGACATCAGTTGGGTTTGTACGACAATCCAACAGCTTCATGGTCACATTTTACTGATGCAAGCTTTTTATTTCCAGGTTTTTTAAAACTTATTTCAAATTCTCAAACTGCAACGGTGAGGATTTGACCTCGCGTTCTCTGGATTACTCGTCCAGTAACATGAGCACGACACCACCGGGCCCATCAAAATGCTGATTGCTGGCTTGTGCCCTTCCTTGTACTGAGTGAATCTCCTAGGTGGCAGCTTGTGTCCCACACGCCTTCCTTCACTGCCTTTTGTGTTGTCGCCCACCTTGACTGTATTCGCCTTACATCCTTGCATTCCGCAGTCTTTCCTTCACTTGCAATCTTGCGCTGACTTCTACTCCAACTCAATTCTTTCTAAGAACCTCAAAACTGTGGAACCTCTGATCTTCAGTCTTCCCTTTTCTCCTACTTTCCTTGAAAACCAAAGCTTGGTTTCACCTAATTGCTATTTCTTGATTGTACCTCATCTTCGCCTCCTTTTTTCTACCTTGGTCGTATCCTACAATCCAGAGCATGGCCTCTTTACTTGGCTTTTCTCAAGGAAGAAAAATAATTTTAAGAAGCTACAGTGTACTTAAAGTAGTCAACAACCGAAGGACAAGGGCAGCAGGCGCATGGGAACACCACCACCACCAAGTTCCCCATCAAATCACACATTATCTTGACTTGGACGTATATCGGTGATCCTTCATCGCCGCTGGGTCAAAATCCTGGAGCTCCCTACCTCACAGCGCTGTGGGAGCACCTTCACCACACGGACTGCAGCGGTTCAAGAAGAAGGCCCACCACCACCTTCTCAAGGTCAACGAGGGATGGGCAATAAATGCTGGCCTTGTTAGCGACGTCCATATCCCAAGAGTGAATTTAAGAAAAAGCAACTCTAATGGATAAATCTTTCTCACAAACATTTCTCTCACGGCTAAATCTTTCTTGCAGACCTTTCCCTTTTCTGCAATAGCCTTTACATTCATGTGTTATCTTCAGGAGTCCCCAAGCCCTCTATGCAGCATTCCTTTATTATCTGGCTTCTTCAGTGTTAGTTAGTTCTCCAGGGACTCTGCAGTCAGCAGCTGTGACAACACAACCCCTGGCAGCATGGGTCTGGTTGTCCTACTTCTTTCCATATTTTGCCTCAGATGGAGAATTATTATTTATTTACTTCTAGAATTGTTTTGCCTTCACCTTTTCTCCAGGGAGCGATAGAAAACTTACCCGATTGCTATGGTAATTGTAGACATATTGTTGCATGGTTAAGTATTACGTTGTGGTGTCCCATTTGCGTTATGTTTTGTAACCCTCTAGCCCAGTCATAGAGTCTCCCTTCTAGATTTGAAATATCCAGGGGAGGAATTTTAATCCCCTCGTTGGAAAACCCTAACTACCCTACCAGGCCAGAGCTGCCAGCACCCAGATCCGAATAGGTCCACATAAGTGTGAATATTTGTGGGCCAGGAGGAGCAGAAGTGCTTCCCCTCCATTGTCTGTGATTCCCGTCCCCTTCTAATGTCCATCATTTCCCTCTCCTTCCCCTGTCCGATTCCCTCCCGTTCCATTGGCCATGATTCCCCTCCCCCTCCCCTGTCCGTGATTTCCCCCCCCCCCCCCAAGCCCTTCAATCTACTTGCCTTGCGCTGGGGACTGTCCCCCTCAGGTCTCCGGTGGTGGTCTCCGAAGCAACCAATTTTAATGGCCGGACAGCTGCTTCCTACCGACCTCCCGGCCGTTTTGATCGGGATGCAAATGAAAGATAGAATGAAAGAACTTGCATTTACATAGCATCTTAGACGACTTCAGCATATCCCAAAGCACTTTACAGCCAATTAAGTACTTTTGAAATGTAGTCACTGTTGTAATGTGGGGAATGTAGGAGCCAATTTTCACACAGCAAGCTCCCACAAACAGCAATGTGATCATGATCAGATAATCTGTTTTTAGTGATGTTGATTGAGGGATAAATATTGGCCAGGACACCAGGGAGAACTCCCCTGCTCTTCCTCGAAATAGTGCCATCGATCTTTTACATCCACCTGAGAGAGCAGACTGGGGCCTCGGTTTAACGTCTCATCTGAAAGACAGCATCTCCGACAGTGCAGCACTCCCTCAGCGCTGCACTGGAGCGTCAGCCTAGATTTTGTGCTCAGGTCTCTTGAGTGGGACTTGAACCCACAATTTTCTGACTCGCAGGCAAGAGTGTCAGTGACCATACAGTTACATTGTGAAATAACCTTGACATTGCTGAATTGTAGTTACACAGTAACTACAACCCATGTCCTGCTGAATAAAGAACAACCCCTTGCTGTTGCACAGTGAGTAGCACTCATCCTGCTGAATAAATAGTACTTTTAAAAGAAATTACCCCTACAGAAAGTTGGTCAAAAAGACTAGACTTTAGTGAGGTGAAAAGGTTTCCATTCTGTTGAATCTGTTTTTCCCAGTTTTCTCCTGGCAGTTATCCACCTGAGTGTCTAATATCTTAGCCAGGAGGGCTACATAAGCCAGTCAATGGAGCTTCTCCTGGACACTGTGCTCAACTTGGCAGGATCTGTGCCTGAGCCGTGTCGGACGTGGCTCCTGATCACTGAGGGGAGCTTTGAATTTCTTTTTAAACTGACCTACACTGGCTCCCGGTCCAGCAACGCCTCAATTTTAGAATTCGCATCCTTATTTTCAAATCCCTCCCTGGCTTCACCCTCCCTATCTCTGTAACCTCCTCCAGCCCTACAACCCCCCAAGATCTCTGCGCTCCTCCAATTCTGGCCTCTTGAGCATCTCTATTTTAATCGCTCCACCATTGGTGGCCGTGCCTTCAGCTGCCTCGGCCCTAACTCTGGAATACCCTCCCTAAACCCCTCTACCTCTTTACCTCTCTTTCCTTTAAGACGCTCCTTAAAAACCTACCTCTTTGACCAAGCTTTTGGTCATCTGTCCTAATATCTCCTTAGAAGGACAAGGGCAGCAGGCACATGGGAACACCACCACCTCCAAGTTCCCCTCCAAGTCACACACCACCCTGACTTGGAAATATATTTCCGTTCTTTCATTGTCGTTGGGTCAAAATCCTGGAACTCCCTCTCTAACAGCACTGTGGGAGTACCTTCACCACACGGACTGCAGCGGTTCAAGAAGGCGGCTCACCACCACCTTCTCAAGGGCAATTAGGGATGGGCAATAAATGCTGCCCTTGCCAGCGATGTCCAGATCCCATGAATGAATTTTAAAAATGTGTCAAATTTTGTTTGATTACACTCCTACGAAGCAACTTGAGACGTTTTACTACGATAAAGGTGCTATATCAATGCAAGTTGTTGTAAAATGTAAAAGAAAGTGTTGGGGCATATTTTGAACATTTTACAGCATCAGTAAAGTGCATACTGGCTCATTCATTGGGGAGATGGGGAACGCGGAGGAAATGAACTTGCGACTCTAAACCCATGTGTTGCTGTTTCCCAGACCACTGTGAACTCAGAGCTTGGCTCTCCGATCATTATTTCAACATCAGACGTTTCTAGATGTTCCTTTTTCCCAGCTGTGGTACGACACACAATGCACGCATTTTACTCTGAGTTGCACAAGTTGAGCAAGGAGTACAGGAGACTGTTTGTTTTGAAAAGACCCCTGGAGTGAGAATAGGTACAAATATATTGAGGGTTGGAGGCAAATCCATAGTAGTGGATGACTGTGCCTGTCCTGCCCAAGAAGGGTCAGTGATTAAGGTAGTAGGGTAAAACTTCCAATTGGCAAAGTTTGCGGGAGGAGGCTCGTGCGGAGCATAAACACCGGCATGGACCTATTGGGCCGAAGGGCCTGTTTCTGTGCTGGAAATGCTATGTAAATTCTTCATGTGCACGTACTACGCTCCCATGTGCACTAACTCAAGACTAGTGAGATGAAAGTCTTCACTCACTACTGGGTATTGGAGTCCAAAGTGAAGTTTGATTGGGTAATATCAACCCAATTCCATGACACAAAACTGTCCATGATTCAGCACACTTTGACACTAAGCTTTCACTATCACTGAGCGAAGCTATAAAAATGACATGAGGTAGGAAATCTGAGATGATGAAGGCAGAACACGGGTTGCTTTGCATTGCGACTAGCCTTGCAGTACTTGGCATGGGAGTGCTTAATACAGGCACAGCGATGTCAGAAAGTGTCTCTGGTGCTGACATCCAGCAACTTGATGAGCACAAAACTCTTACAGAAAGAAAGACTTGCCTATCTATAGCACCTTTCACGACCACCAGACGTCTCAAAGTGCTTTACAGCCAATGAAGTACTTTTTGCAGTGTAGTCACTGTTGTAATGTAGGAAACGCGGCAGCCAATTTACGCACAGCAAGCTCCCGCAAACAGCAATGTGATAATGATCAGATAATCTGGTTTAGTGATGTTGATTGAGGGATAAATATTGGCCAGGACACCGGGGAGAACTCCCTTGCTCTTCTTTGAAATATCACCATGGGATCTTTTACGTCCACCTGAGAGAGCAGCCGGGGCCTCGGTTTAACGTCTCATCTGAAAGAGGGCACCTCCGACAGTGCAGTGCTCCCTCAGCATTGCATTGGAGTGTCAGCCTAGATTTTTGTGCTCAAGTCTCTGGAGTGGGACTTAAACCCACAACCTTCTGACTCGAAGGCGAGGGTGCTACCGACTGAGTCACGGCTGACACTGCGATAGAATAAAAAAGCAAATTATTTTTTAAATAGGGAGAGATTACAAAATGCTGAGGTACAGAGGGATCTGGGGGTCCTTGTACATGAATCACAAAAAGTTAGCATGCAGGTACAGCAAGTAATCAGGAAGGCAAATGGAATGTTGGCCTTTATTGCAAAGGGAATGGAGTATAAAAGTAGGGAAGTCCTGTTACAACTGTACAGGGCCTTGGTGAGAACACACCTGGAGTACTGCGTACAGTTTTGGTCTCCTTATTTAAGGAAGGATATACTTGCATTAGAGGCAGTTCAGAGAAGGTTCACGAGGTTGATTTCGGAGATGAAGGGGTTGTCTTATGAAGAAGGGTTGAGCAGGTTGGGCCTATACCCATTGGAGTTTAGAAGAATGAAAGGGGATCTTATTGAAATATATAAGATTCTGAAGGGGCTTGACAGGGTAGATGCAGAGAGGATGGGAATCTAGAACTAGGGGGCATAATTTCAGAATAAGGGGGCACCCTTTTAAAACGGAAATGAGGTGGAATTTCTTCTGAGGATCGTGAATCTTTGGAATTCTCTTCCCCAGAGAGCTGTGGAGGCTGGGTCATTGAATATATTTAAGGTGGAGATAGACAGATTTTTAAATGATAAGGGAGTCAAGGGTTATGGGGAGCGGGCAGGGAAGTGGAGTTGAGGCCAAGATCAGATCAGCCATGATCTTCTTGAATGGCGGAGCAGGCTCGAGGCGCCAAATGACCTACTCCTGCTCCTACGTCTAATGTTCTTATAAAGCACATGGTTTTCCAAATCCCCACAAGTGTTCAGAGTCTTCTGTCCCAGAAGAAACAGTGTGGGCAGTGGTGAACGTGCAATAATTTAGCCAATAAATCTCACTGCATCTCAGACCAGGAATAAGGAGAGGTTTGTGGTGGCAGGATCTTCAGATTGAAATGCGTCTCTCTCTTATCAAAGGAATGATAAAACCCACCATTTCACGGCACGCGCTGGTGGTGGTTTAGATTCCCCGCCACTAGCGTGTTCTCAGAAAATTCAGGCCAGTATAAAAATGTCGCTCTTCTCATCAGAGCTCAGCTAGAAAATCTATTAATTATTGAAAGCCGAAAGGTTTTTCTTCTAAGATCCCTCCAACTTCGGCTTATTAAATCTCCTCATAGAATCCACAAGAACCAAACTGCAGCCTATGCAAAGGCAAAATACTGCGGATGTTGGAAATCTGTAATATAAGCAGAAAAAGCTGGAAATACTCAGCAGGTCAGGCAGCATCTGTGGAGAGAGAAACAGAGTTAATGTTTCAGGCCGATGACCCTTCGTCAGAACTGGAAAAAGTTCGAGAGGTGACAGGTTTTAAGCAGTGCAGGGCAGGGAAAGGGGGGCAGGGAAGGAAAGAACAAAAGGGAAGGTCTGTGATAGGCTGGAGGGCAGCAGTGAGTAAATGACTAAATGGATGATGGTGCAAGGCAGAAGAGCTGGTAATAGGACAAGTAAAGAAACAAAAGATGATGTCTAGAGGGGCTGTAAATGACAACAGCAGAACCATCACCAACAGCTGCTGTCTGGGGAAAAAAAATGGGAGCAGTGGTTATGATCTGAAATTGTTAAACAGGGTGTTGAGTCCGGAAGGCTGTAAAGTGCTTCATCGAAGGATGAGGAGCTGTTCCTCGAGTTTCTTTTGAGCTTGATTGGAGCAGTGTAGGAGGCCGAGGACGGAGAGGTCAGAGTGGGTGGGGGTGCAGAATTAAGATGGCAGGCGACCAGAAGCTCGGGGTCACACTTGCGGGCTGAACGGAGGTGTTCAGCAAAGCTGCCTGCTCCCACCTGTCGTATTCAATTCCAACTCCTTCTCATTTGCTCCCATTTTATAAGAATTTGATGGACCAACCCGTTAACTCTCGGATAATCCGACAATGTCCTAGGGATCCATGACTGCATCCTGTCGCGGGATCATCCCCAACAGTAGAATCGCACTAATTTAATCGAACAAGAAGTACCCTGTCTGAGGGACATAAATAGTGTCCACAGCTTAGCAAGATACATAGGGGGAAAAATTCGGTTGATTTGCGCCTCCCATTAGCGCCCTCAACGGGGCGCAAAGCAACTAGTGCCTGGGCGCAGCGCCGCCAACACCTCCCGCGAAATTCAGCGGGAGGTTAGCGGTGGCGGTAACCGTTAGCGCCCCGCGGCGCTGCGCCTCTGGCGATGACGTCATCGCCGTGCGCAGCGCCCCGGCCGCGATCTTCGGTAGCGCCCCCTGACTTACCGCTGGACGCTATGTCCGACGAGGTCAAGGGGGCCTACATGCGACCGGGGCGGCGCAAATTAAAGGGGAGGTGCCATGCACCTGCCCCCGTTGCTGTCCCCGGCCTCCTGTGAAGCCCCCCCCTGCGGAGTGCCGGCTGCACTCTGTGAGCCCGGCACTTCTCTTGAGTGCCGGGCTCTTTTGCCGGCACTCCCGATCCCTGGTGGCCCAGCTGGGTCCCGGGTCGCACTGTGCACTAGGTCCCTCCCCTTTAATAAGGGGAGGAAGGCCTGCAGTACCGCGGCGCGACGTGCCGCAGAGCATGGCGCTGCTGCACGTAGCGCCGCGATGTTCCCTCGCAGCTCCCCAAGAGGGAGGCAGGGCGCTTCCAGTAGCACCCCAAGAGGGAGGTTAAAAGTAGCGCCCCAAAGGGGGCACGACCCAATTTTGCCCCCATAGACGCTAGAATGAAAGGAATCATTACACACAGTGCAGCTTATTAGGAGACTTTGTTAAATTTAATCGAATCATACAGCTTACAAGGAGACCATTCGGCCCATCGTGCCTGTGCCGTCTCTTTGAAAGAGCTCTCCAATTAGTCCCACTGCCCCCTGCTCTTTCCCCATAGCCCTGCAAATTTCTCCTTTTCAAGTATTTAGCCCCAATTCCCTTTTGAAAGTTACTATTGAATCTGTTTCCACTGTGCTTTCTGGCAGTGCGTTCCAGATCATAACAGCTCGCTGCTTAAAAAAAAATTCTCCTCCTCTCCCCCTCTGGTTCTGTTGCCAAAAATCTTAAATCTGTGTCCTCTGGTTACCGACCCCTCTGCCAGTGGAAACAGTTTCTCTTTATTTACGCTGTCAAAACCCCTCATCATTTTGAACATCAAAATGAATGTACAAGTGCCCAGAGAATTGCAGTGCGGGAGGGGAAGAGAGAGAAGGAGCCAAACAAAACTGGTTTTCTGTTGAACTAAAATGAAAGCAGTCCTTTTTTTTTCCCCCGAATACTTAGAAAAACAAATTTCAAAGACAGGGCCTCTGTTACAAAACTGGACATCAACACAGTAGTAACATGATGTTCTGGTTCTCACACCAAACAAAGTGCCATTGTCAGAATCAGCGGTCATCAGAATGTCAGATGGCAGCGCTGCTGAGCAAGTCCTGTCCAAAGGCGCCTTGTGGGCGTCCCCTGCTGGCATGGCAACATCAGCAGCCAATGCCCGTATCCGCGTTGCGTGACAGGCGGAAGCAAGGCGTGGCAGGTTAGGGCACCGAAGGGTCGCCAACACTCTGGCTGAAAGTAATTCCTGGAGGTATAATCACATGACCGCCTGCCTCCAGCTGCCCCGCCATTGGTCGCCCAAAGTGTCAATCCTCGCGGCGCCCCGCCTTCCCACGGCCAATCAGAAAGCGGACAGACACTTCATTACCCGATTGGACGATTCTGGACTGTCGGTCAAACAGCCGCCTTTCCCCCATGTCCAATATTTTTATAACTGATAAACAAAAATAATGTTTTTTTTAAAGCCCCTGTGATTTTTCTCCCTGGGTTTTGCTCGCAGCAGAGGTCCTGGAGATTAATTTTCAATTCCTGAAGACACCAGTCCAATCCTGGATGGGTTGGAGACGTTAAGAAAATATAGTACTGCCAACACAGGGCTGGGAGATAAGTATTTTGGTCAAGATGGAAAATTGCTATTAAATTAGAAATTCTAATTTCAAAATTTGGTCCCGGCTGCCCCTCCACTACAGTTTCAAAGCTCCTAAGTTCCTCATAAAAGGAAAGAAAGTACTTGCATTTATATAGCGCCTTTCACGACATACTTGCTCTCGAGTCAGTACAAAGAAGGTTCACTCGGTTAATCCCGGGGATGAGGGGATGGTCATATGAGGAGAGGTTGGGTAGATTGGGACTCTACTCATTGGAGTTCAGAAGAATGAGAGGCGATCTTATTGAAACATATAAGATTGTGAAGGGGTTGGATCGGGTGGATGCGGGGAGGATGTTCCCGATGATGGGTGAAACTAGAACTAGGGGGCATAGTCTTAGAATAAGGGGCTGCTCTTTCAAAACTGAGATGAGAAGGAACTACTTCACTCAGAGGGTGGTAGGTCCATGGAATATGCTGCCCCAAAAAGCTGTAGAAGCTACATCATTACATAAATTTAAAACAGAAATAGACAGTTTCCTAGAAGTAAAGGGAATTAAGGGTTACGGGGAGCGGGCAGGAATTTGGACATGAGTCTAGGTTCGGATCGGTCATGGCCCTGTGGGTGGCGTAGCGGGCCCAGGGGCCGTGTAGCCTGATCCTGCTCCTATTTCGTGTGTCCAATTCTGTTAGGTTCAGGAGATGGTTTTGTGATAGTAGATTGGCGGTTAGGATCAGATCAGCCATGATCTTATTGAATGGCGGAGCAGGCTCGAGGGGCCAGTTGGCCTTCTCCTGCTCCTACTTCTTCTGTTCTTATGTTCTAAGCGCTTTACAGTCAGTGAAGTAGTTTTGAAGTGCCGTCAATGATGTAATGTAGGAAACGCAGCAGCCAAATTGCGCACAACAAGATTAAACAAACCAAAGAGATTACATGGCTATGGGAGTAGGGGGGAGGGGTTCGTGGGAGATCAGGGGAGGAAAGAAGTCCCTAACCACGATACTCTGGCCAGCATGGTGTTTGGGGCAGGCATGATGGACCAGCTGGTCTTTTCCTGCCCTTCAATTTTGTAGGTTCGTAAACTGCAAGGAGCTAAATGACCAGATAATCAATTTTAGCGATGTTGGTTAAGGGATAAATATTGCGCTCTCGGAAATAGTACCATGATATCTTTCACATCCACCTGAGAGGGCAGACGGGGCCTTGGTTTAACCTCCTGTCCAAAAGCTGCTATGCTTTCTACATTACAACAGTGACCACACTTCAAAAGTACTTCATTGGCTGTAAAGCGGTTTGGGACGTCCTGAGGTTGTGAAACACGCTATATAAATACAAGTCTCTCTTTCTTGCTGTGTAACTGTACAGGGTTGCTGTTTATTCAGCAGGGTAAGGATTATTCACTCTGTAACTGTACAGGGTTGCTGTTTATTCAGCAGGGTAAGGATTATTCACTCTGTAACTGTACAGGGTTGCTGTTTATTCAGCAGGGTAAGGATTACTCACTCTAACTGTACAGGGTTGCTGTTTATTCAGCAGGGTCAGGGTTACTCAATCTGTAACTGTACAGGGTTGTTGTTTATTCAGCAGGGTAAGGGTTACTCACTGTGTAACTGTACAGGGTTGCTGTTTATTCAGCAGGGTAAGGGTTACCCACTGTGTCGCTGTTTACTTGGTAGGGAACGGGGGATGGGTGAGAAACAATATGCAGTGAATCCTACGAGATACCTCCTTGCTCAGCCAGATAAAGAGACCTTCCTTTATTTGCCAAAGCACCGAGGCTTGGAGCCTCTTGCTGTGAAATGTTTGTGTGGGAACGAGCTCGGCTTCACATAATCTGTGTATTGTTTTGACAAAATTCCTATCACTGTCACAACATGAGCGTGTCTGGCCCCTGGAGGACAGACTTATGGCAACTGGATGTTAATGTTGACAATATATGTCGCTGGATGTCAATATTAAGGTACCAGCTCGCAGAAGCATCCTCCCTCCCGCTTTCTGTAAGGCCTGCTGCAAAAACATCAGCCGCACCAATGGCGGATAAGAGGGTGGGGGGGTGGGATGGGAATGCAAAAACCATTCGCTACCAGTTTGCTGATCTCCAACACTCTTGAATCCATCGCTGTAAGTTCTGTGCGTGACCTTTAACCTGTATTTGTAATTATGAGGTGAGGCTGGATGGTTTGGCGGGAGAGGAAAGCCTGTCGGTAAACTTGATTTTATTTATAGTTAAATGCGGGCATGGTGTCGGTGGAGTGGAGACTCGATGGTCAGCACTTCTGTGTCGCCCTGCAATACGTTTATACCCTGTAATACTCTGAAAACTGGAGCAGAAAGACATGTTGGAAACACTCAGCTGGTCAGGCAGCCTCGAGGAGAGAGGAACAGAGTCAACATTTCGAGTCGGGGAGCCTTGTGGAAATGTTGACTCTGTTTCTCTCTCCTCGAGGCTGCCTGACCTGCTGAGTGTTTCCAGCATTTTCTATTGTTATTTTAGATTTCCAGCATCCGCAGTATTTTGCTCTTGTGTTACTGCAGAAAGACGTGTTGTGCGCACGAGGAGACAACTTCAAAGAAATGGAGACTCGAGCTTACTGATGTACATAAGTAACCCAAGTGGCTGTTCGCCATGATGTCTGTATACTAAACCTGGAGTATTCCTTTAAACGTTTGCGTAACCATTAGCACTGTGTTCACTGAGCACCTGCTGTCTAGCTGGTTCTGCCGGGTGGATGCAATGTGGTGACAACCTCGTATCTACCTGTGAGAGTGTGACCCAGTGACAACATCATACCTACCACTTTTACTTATTCATTCATGGGATGTGGGCATCGCTGGCAAGGCCAGCATTTATTGCCCATCCCTAGTTGCCCTTGAGAAGGTGATGGTGAGCTGCCTTCTGGAACTGCTGCAGTCCGTGTGGTGAAGGTACATAGTGCTGTTAGGGAGGGAGTTCCAGGATTTTGACCCAGCGACGATGAAGGATCGGCCGATATACTTCCAAGTCAAGATGGTGTGTGACTTGGAGGGGAACTTGGAGGTGGTGGTGTTCCCATGCGCCTGCTGCCCTTGTCCTTCTAGGTGGAAGAGGTCGCGGGTTTGGGAGGTGCTGCCGAAGAAGCCTTGGCGAGTTGCTGCAGTGCATCTTGTAGATGGTACACACTGCGCCGGTGGTGGAGGGAGTGAATGTTTAAGGTGGTGGACGGGGTGCCAATCAAGCGGGCTGCTTTGTCCTGGATGGTGTCGAGCTTCTTGAGTGTTGTTGGAGCTGCACTCATCCAGGCAAGTGGAGAGTATTCCATCACACTCCTGACTTGTGCCTTGTAGATGGTGGAAAGGCTTTGGGGAGTCAGGAGGTGAGAACCAGAACATCATGTTACTACTGTGTTGATGTCCAGTTTTGTAACAGAGGCCCTGTCGTTGAAATTTGTTTTTCTAAGTATTCGGGGGGGAAAAAAAGGACTGCTTTCATTTTAGTTCAACAGAAAACCAGTTTTGTTTGGCTCCTTCTCTCTCTTCCCCTCCCGCACTGCAATTCTCTGGGCACTTGTACATTCATTTTGATGTTCAAAATGATGAGGGGTTTTGACAGCGTAAATAAAGAGAAACTGTTTCCACTGGCAGAGGGGTCGGTAACCAGAGGACACAGATTTAAGATTTTTGGCAACAGAACCAGAGGGGGAGAGGAGGAGAATTTTTTTTTAAGCAGCGAGCTGTTATGATCTGGAACGCACTGCCAGAAAGCAAAGTGGAAACAGATTCAATAGTAACTTTCAAAAGGGAATTGGGGCTAAATACTTGAAAAGGAGAAATTTGCAGGGCTATGGGGAAAGAGCAGGGGGCAGTGGGACTAATTGGAGAGCTCTTTCAAAGAGACGGCACAGGCACGATGGGCCGAATGGTCTCCTTGTAAGCTGTATGCTTCGATTAAATTTAACAAAGTCTCCTAATAAGCTGCACTGTGTGTAATGGGAGTTGGGGGAAGGGCTAAATATGGTCTTTTTTTTTAATGAATTCTGAGTTTTTCATTTTTTTTCCCCCACAGTATATTTGAAGCTGTCAGCTGGAATACCTCAGAAGAATATTGCACGGAAATAACGCAGAGAGCTTGTAACTAGATTAGGACAAATCCGTTGCTTCGTTTTTTTCCAATTCAGGTAAGTGGATTGAATCACAATGCACTCTTAATCAGTCTTAGTTTCCAGGATTTTTTTATTTAACTGAAAAACGTAGGTGAAGAACTAAGGCCGATAGGGCAAGACACCACCAAGACTGAAATGAGTTGAAGAGAAGACACATTAATCAGGCATAGTGACGAGATGATACCAAGCTGGGTTCTTAAAAGCTTTAAGATTTAGTGGGAAATATAAGACTGAGAATTCTCATGCTTTTGTTCAAATCCCTCCATGGCCTCGCCTTTTCCTATCTCTGTAACCTTCTCCAGCCCTATAACAATCCGAGATCGCTGCGCTCCTCCAATTCTGGCTTCTTGCGCATCACCGATTTCCATCGCTCCACCGTTGGTGGCCGTGCCTTCTGCTCCCTGGGCCCTAAGCTCTGGAATTCCCTCCCTAAACCTCTCCGCCTCTCTCTCCTCCGTTAAGACGCTCCTTAAAACCTACCTCTTTGACCAAGCTTTTGGGCACCTATCCTAATATCTCCTTATGTGGCTCGCTGTCAAATTTTGTCTGATAATACTCCTGTGAAGCACCTTGGGATGTTTCACTCTTAAAGGCGCTATCTAAATACAAGTTGTTGTTAAAGGCGTTATACAAATACAAGTTGTTGTTGTTAAAGGCGCTATATAAATACAAGTTCTTGTTGTTGTTGAGGAAGGTAAGGAATTCCACAGTTTTGAGATCCTGGGACAGATGAATTACAGTGGGATATGGTGCATTGAGCCTGGAGTTCAATGCAGTGAGGATGCAGGGAGGTAGTGTGTTGTTCTTGCAGCTTAGGAAGAACAAGAGAGGAGCACTGATTATATGCATTTTGATAAAAGAGATGCAGAGGACAATTTTTTTTTAAATTGGAAGACTAGAGGGAATTGTCATAAAGATTCCATAAATTTGTGACATTGATCTCATAATGCACATGTGAGCATATTTCAAAATTGGCACAAGTGTCTTGGCTGAGAGATTTTCTGCATTGACTAATAATAGAAAGCAGGCAGGATAACTTAGAGCAGCTAGGGGCATTCGGCTGGTCATTGAGACCTTGGAAATCCTGTTTCAAATGGAAGCACCATGAACAGGGCAGTCAAACCCTATACCAGAACTTTCTTTCACTTTTTTTATGTTGAAAATAAGGAAAATAATTACACGCCTGTTATATTTATAGTTTTACCTTGATAAAAAAAGGTTTTGGCTTAAAATTGACGCAGAATTTGTGGTGCAACTTGGAACGAATTTTAAGTAAGTAGTGTGGGGTCCCAACTGGCCTTGCACTCTCTTGGCTTCACACTGGCTGCAGGATAATTGCAAATGGTGCAAAGCAAATTGTTTAACGTTAGAGAGAAGACCGTGGGCAAATTCTGTTTCTAATTTACTTAATTCCTACATTACAACAGTGACTCCACTTCAAAAATACTTCATTGGTTGTAAAGCGCTTTGAGACGTCCGGTGGTCGTGAAAGGCGCTATATAAATGCAAGTCTTTTTTCTTTTCAATGACTTGGGGGAGTCAGAAACCCAACGCGAAATGGCCAGCTTTGCAGATAATACTAAAGTAGGAGAGGCAGTGGAATCGGAGGAGGCTGCTCAGAAATTACAGAATGAACTGGACAAAATATGTAAGTGGGCAGAACAATGGCAGATGCAGTTTAATACAGACAAACGTATAGTCCTACACATTGGAAGGAAATTAAAGGGCAACGCAAGCACTCCATGAATGGTGTTGAAACAGCTGAGGATGAAGTTGAAAGAGATCCAGGAGTCTCAGCGGACTCGACTCTCAGAATGTCCAACCAGAGCAGAGCAGCAATCAACAAAGCCAATAGAACATTGAACTACACGGGCCAAAACAGTAGATTACAAGTCAGAGGAGACAGCCGTCAAACTGGAACCACTAGACGTGGGTTGCACATAGGAGCATAGGACCAGGAGTAGACCATTCAGACACTTTATCTGCGCATTACAGGATCCTGTCAAATCATAGCATTCGGGCTTGACGGGCTGCGATTTGTCACTGAATCCCTCTCCCTCTCTCGGTCCCACCAGCACAAGATGAAAAACAATGATTAGACATCCATATTTGCGTATGTTGTAATTGGGGGAAAAATGTACCCGTTCTGTAGTCTGAAGCATGCTCCAAGCCAGTGACAGGTGTCAGCATTTGAGGCGTGTTAATAAACCATTCCAGCTCCACTCTCGCTGCCCACGAGATTGTCCCAGCCCCTCCGTGTGCTACAGACAGTAACACGCTGCAGTTTGAGTGTTATGGTCTAGTGAACGAGCAGCGTGTTGGCAGAATCAAATCAGCGATTTTACTGCCAACAGCGCTAATTAATAAATACCACTCCTTTTAAGAGCTAGACCGTCACCAGTTGTGTTGTGTCTGTCTGTCTCTACCGCACGTGCCAGAGCTTTTCTTCACTGCTTAGCCTTCTTTGCCAATTGGATGGTGTTGTGTGTCTTATATCCTGAGCCAAACTGTAACAAATCCCATTTGTGCAAAACCCCTTGGCGTCCCCTGAACGGGCCCCGCTTTTCAGGTCTTTGTTTAATATTTAAATAGTATTTAAAGTTCTCATCCTTGTTTTCAAATCCCTCCGTGGCCTTGCCCCCCCCCCCCCCCCCCTCCCTACCTCTGTAACCTCCTCCAGCCCTACAACCCTCCAAGAACTCTGCGCTCCTCAAATTCTGGCCTCTTGCCTATCTCCGCTCTCCCTTTGCCCCACCATTGGTGGCCGTGCCTTCAGCCGTCGAGACGCTAAGCTCTGGAATTCCCTCCCTAAACCTTTCTGCGTCGCCACCTCTCTCTCCTTTAACTCGCTCCTTAAAACCTACCTCTTTGACCAAGCTTGTGGTCACCGGTCCCTAATATCTCCTCAAGTGGCTCGGTGTGAAACTTTGTTTGCTAACGCTTCTGTGAAGTGCCTTGGGACGTTTTACTACCTTAAAATGCGCTATGTAAATGCGAAGAGTTGTTGTCGAGGTGCAACAGTTAGACGCTGTCAAGCTTGTGGTTTAGGAATAGCTGAGGAACTGAGAGAGAGAGAGAAGATAAGAGAATTGGTTGTAAGAATGAGACTGGTGCGTGGGATGGTGGAAGATAGGAGGGAAATAAGAGAGTAAAAAAAGCATGAGGCAACCAGCTCAAGACACGGCAACATCCTTGTGGGATTTGTGAGAGGTGATGGTCTACCTAATCTCGGAGATCAATGAAGAAGAATCAGATATCCTCCCTTTTTCAGGGAGCAAGGAAATGTAAATATAACTTGCTAGCATCCAGAACTGTCAGCCGTGGCTCAGTTGGTAGTAAGGTTGTGGGTGCGAGCCCCACTCCATGAGACTTGAACACAAAAGTCTAGGCTGAGGCTCCCAGTGCAGTACTGAGGGGGCGCTGCACTGTCGGAGGCGTCTTCTTTCGGATGAGAAGTTAAACCGAGGCCCCGTCTGTTCTCTCAGGTGGACGTAAAAGATCCCGCGGCACTATTTCGAAGAAGAGTACGGGAGTTCTCCCCGGTGTCCCGGACAATATTTATTCCTCAATCAACACCACTAAAACAGATTATCTGGTCAATATCACATCACTGTTTGTGGGAGCTTGCTGTGCACAAATTGACTGCCATGTTTCCCACATTACAACAGTGACTGCACTTCAAAAAGTACTTCATTGGCTGTAAAACGCTTTGAGACATACGGTGGTCGTGAAAGGCGCTATAGAAATGCAAGTCTTTTTCTTTAACTGAATCCTGTGTTAAGGTCTGTAGGATCTGTGAAACAGACTGATGACAATTAGTATTAGTGTCTCCCTCATGTGCTTATGTTACCTAAAGCCTGTTAGTCCCACTACATGTGACACTTCTCTGCCTACAGATAGTGTCAGTTCTGCTGATGAGTTGGCAATACCGCTTCAGATTAATGTTACAGAAAGTGGAACATCTTTGGATGACTGTTTCTTCTCACTAATTAACCCTTTCACCTGCAGGAACCATGGGGGAGAAATTCATTATCGCCCCGTTTGGAGCGCTAAATTTTAAGGGGTAAAAATTCAGTTGGTTGCGCCTCCCGTTAGCGCCTTAAGAGGGCGCTAATGGGGCGCAAAGCCGCTAACGCCCGGGCGCAGCGATGTTTGCGCCGCTCGGGAACTTAACTAGAGATTGTGCGGCGGCGCTAAACTTTACCGCTGCGACCACCTACGCGCGCAGATTGTGACGTCATTCCATGGTGCAACGCCCTTGTGGCGCCCCGGAGCGGAAATTGAGTGGCGCCCCCTGCCTTACCGCCTGGCGCATCCAACGACCGGAAGACTGGAACGCTATCAATCGCTGTGGGGCTGGGGGGGTGCGCTATTTAAAGGGGGCCTCTTCCTGTCTTTTTCTGTGGTTGACATTTTTGCACCACTCGTTCTGAGAGAGAGAGAGAGATTCGGAGAGAGAGAAAGAGACACTTCTGCATTGAGTCAACGCTTTGTGAGGTAGTTTTGCCTACTGATCCTAACAGTTGGCCCCCCCCCGCTTTAAGAACTGGCCGGCGCCAGTGTGTCTGTGTTCCCTCGCTAACTGGCAGCAGCTGCGCTGCGCTCGCGCGCTGAGTTAGCGCCTCACTGCTCGGCCTTTGCGCCTTAAGACAGGTGTGCAGCGCCTGATTTAGCGCTCCACTCACCTCCCGGGGCGGTAAAAGTGAAGTTTCCAGTCAGTGGCGATAATTAGCGCCAGGCGCTAATATTTGCGTCCAGACGATATTTGCGCCCCAAATGGGGCGCGACCTAATTTTTCCCCCTAAAAGTTTGGAAAATTAGCGCCAGGCGCTAATGATTCTAAACATTTAAAAAAAATTCTTTTTGCGCTCCAAGAAGGAAGTGGAGCATTAAATCAAGCGCTCCACTTCCCTCTTGGAGCGCAATCAGCAGCAGGCGGGGCAGAGACTTCTGCAGCGCTGCACAGTGGGCCGTGTAGCACTGCCGCGTTCAAAGGCTCCTTCCCTCCTTTAAAGGGAAGGGGCATCGCTGCAAGCTCTGCAAGAGGAAAAGTGCCTACCTGGACCACCAAGGCAGCCGAGATCCCGCGCGATCAGCCCGGCGCTCGAGCAGAGTGCCAGGCTGATCGATCGCGGGCAGGAACCCACGAAACAAACTGGAACAAGAAAGGTAAGTTTTTTTTTTACTTACCTCGGCCACCTCGTCTTTAATCACCGCCCCCGAAGTGGCCGGCCGCCCAATGCACGCCTCCTGCAGCTGTCGGTGTGTTCGACCGGCGCTGCTGCAGGGGGCGGAAGTCAATTCCGGGTCCGGATCGCTACTGGGGCGATGCGCACGCCGATTACGTCACGATCTCCGGGTGAAGGAGATCGGGGCGCAATGCCGTAGCGCCTGCCGCAAAACTCCCACTGAATATGGCGGGAGTCGATGTCAATGCTGCGCCCGGTCGCGAAACCATTCACGCCCCGTTAGCGCGCCCCCCCCCCCCCTTACGGGAGGCACAAATGCACCCAATTTTGCCCCCCATGTGTTTTTTTAATTAAACCGTAGCAAACTCAAGCTCCAAGGTGATAATGACCTCTCCACACTGAGCTACTGTGTCACATGGATGCGACATGTATGAGTGCAATGGATTGAAAATTGGTTAACAGACAGGAAACAGAGAGTAGGAATAAATGGGTCTTTTTCGGGGTGGCAGGCGGTGACTAGTCGGGTACCGCAGGGACCAGTGCTTGGGCCCCAGCTATTCACAATATATATCAATGATTTGGATGGGGGAACCAAATGTAATATTTCCAAGTTTGCTGACAACACGAAACTAGGTGGGATTGTGAGTTGTGAGGAGGATGCAAAGAGGCTTCAAGGCGATTTAGACAAGTTAAGTGAGTGGGCAAATACATGGCAGATGCAGTATAACGTAGATAAATGTGAAGTTATCCACTTCGGTAGGAAAAACAGAAAGGCAGAGTATTATTTAAATAGTGTTAGATTGGGAAATGTTGATGTACAAAGGGACCTGGGTGTCCTTGTACACCAGTCACTGAAAGCAAACATGCAGGTGCAGCAAGCAGTTAGGAAGGCCTTCATTGCAAGAGGATTTGAGTACAGGAGCAAGGATGTCTTACTACAGTTATACAGGGCCTTGGTGAGATCACACCTGGAGTACTGTGTGCAGTTTTGGTCTCCATACCTAAGAAAGGATATACTTGCCATAGAGGGAGTGCAGCAAAGGTTCACCAGACTGATTCCTGGGATGGCAGGACTGTCGTATGAGGAGAGATTGGGTCGACTAGGCCTGTATTCACTAGAGTTTAGAAGAATGAGAGGGTATCTCATTGAAATGTATAAAATTCTGACAGGGCTAGACAGACTGGATGCAGGGAGGATGTTTTCCCTGGCTGGGGGGGCCAAACGAGGGGTCACAGTCTCAGGACACGGGGTAGGACATTTAGGACTGAGATGAGGAGACATTTCTTCACTCAGAGGGTGGTGAACCTGTGGAATTCTCTACCACAGAAGGCTGTGGAGGCCAAGTCACTGAATATATTTAAGAAGGAGATAGATACATTTCTCGACACAAAAGGCATCAAGGGGTATGGGGAGAGAGCAGGAATATGGTATTAAGATAGAGGATCAGCCATGATCGTATTGAATGGCGGAGCAGGCTCGAAGGGCCGAATGGCCTACTCCTGCTCCTATTTTTCTATGTTTCTATAGTTCAAAACTGTGCTGATAGCGTACAAGGTCAATGGAACAGGCAAGGTCAATGGAACAGGCAACGTCTAACAGTCTTGGCTTGAGTCTGCACTGAGAGTATCTGCACAATGTCAATTGATCAGATGGAAAGTACTGTCTCAGGGTCTGTTTAAAAAAATATTTCGAAATGTATGGTGGTAGCGTGTGTTCCTGGGATTGAGTGACTCGAGAATTGGATTACAAGCTGGAAGATCCAAAGTTGAGTCCCCGCCCCCCACCATTGCAATGAACAGAGATGCTCGGGGGAGGAAAGGGGCTCCTCTCATCAATGATGTCACAGAGTGCTCTGGGGCAAAGAGACCTAACATGGTGGGTATCTGCGGGGGGTAAGGGATGTAGATTTGGATATTCCTGGTAGACATGTCAGGAAATTCCGCACCCCCTGCCCTCGATTTTCCGACCATTAAAATGAAAGGAAGATTGGAAAGTCACAGGCTGGGGGTATGAAATTTCCTGGTCTGCGATCCTGAGGTGCACCAGGGAGTGGAAAGCCACAACTGGCACACTTCTAGAAAAACAGAAAGGAATTTATATTTATTTTGGAATCGACATAAGGTTGAACCAAATTGGCTCCCTCTAATCTTCCGTTTCAGTCACTAGTGCCGCCTGAGGGCCGTGTAACTACACGAGCCTGACTAGTCTCTGTAGGTTGGCTTTTCTCTTCGCCTGCAATGGATACTGCCATTGAGTCTTCCCCATCGTTCCTCAGTTTTATACAAACATACAAAATGGCCGGGCAGGAAAATGCCCCGCACACCATGATAGTCAGAGCATGGTGATTAAACCCTTCTCCCCAACCCCTCACCCACCCCCCACAGCCATGTCATCTGGGAGAGGCAAACAAAAGGGCTGGAAATTCGCCTTGGGCGGTGACGCAAAACTCACGAGATCGGATCGGATCGGCAGCCTGTTATAGGCAGCGCCTGATGTTCAGTTCCACACTGGATCAAGTCCAACAATGCATGTGCTAATCACAAAGACGTTATCAGGGGAAGCTTCGGCTGATGAACAGCCCAATGTCCCTTGTTACTCTGGTTTGAGATATCTGCACCACTGCATATATTCCTCACAGTCTGATGCACCTGAAAACTGTTGGCCAGAGGTAGGCTGGGAGCAGTCATTCAGTATATAAAGCGCTGACGCCACCTTCTGTTGGACTTTCTGCCCCCCTCCATCGTTTTGGGCCCAAGTTCGTCAGGGACATCGTTTCGTTAGCCCCCGAGATGCCCCCTCTGCTCCGACATCGTGGCCTAGGATCCTCGGCTTTCTGCTCCACCCCTCCATTGTTTGGCCCACAGGTCTGACAGGGCAATACTTTTATTAGCCCCTAACATTACCCCCCACCTCCGCTCCTAACCCAACCCCAGCTGTATTTCCAGCCCAGGGTTATCTGTATATGAGAGGTGAGCTCTGCCTGGGAGCCGTACCAAGCCTAGACTTCCTGTAGTAGGCTTCTGGGACTTGCTGAAACAGGCGGGAAATAGTTGGCCACTGGGCTGCCTGAATAACAAAAGAATATTCTCTTAAAGATTTCAAAAATTACAACTATTATTAAAAGCAGTGCTCTTATAACAATTACACAGACCCCTCTTCAAATTTTGCCCTTGGCAGGCATTCCAGTGGAGCAAATGGCCCATCAACGTCCTACTGAAGCTACGGTGCCCAAAACTGCAGACAATGGTCTAAAGAAGAAGTACGCATGTCTGTTTGGATGCAGAGAATCTGAAGTGTTATTGATGGTGGTTCTTGCTTTTATAAATCATCTTATCACGTCAACATGATTCAAATCACTGCACACAATGAATTACTTTGAATTGCGCTGTCTATTATGTAGGTAAGTGTGGCAGCCAATCTACGCTGGCAATGTCCCACAAGACAGCAGTAAGATGAACGACCATTTAATTTGTTTGCTGTGGTGTTGGTTGAGGAAGGCCTAATGACCGAGACACTGGGTGAACTCCCTGCTCCCCTTCGTATAGTACCATGGGATCTTTAACATCCATCAGAACAGGCAGAACAGGGCCCGAGTTCAGCAGCATCTTGAGATGGAATATTAGACTGAACTTTGGTGTGTTGAATTGGTTCGGTTGATGGACTGCGACTAATTTATTGTCACTTTCTGTCTGGCGGGGGTGGGGGGGGGGGGAATGGGGATGATGAAGTCTGCTGCTAGGTTTGTTTGATTGACAGGTGGAGCCATATGGCTATCTGTGGGAGGCTGAACAGCTTTGAGGTAACAATGGCCGGGCTAGACAGATGGACAGCTTTAAACCAGCAAGAGCAACAATGACCGACAACAACTGATCAAAGACCTATGACATCCCGGCCCTGTTGTGTTGGTAAAAGAACCCCCCACCCCTCCAGCCTGTAGACAGACAAAGAGACATGTATTTTCTTCCAGACCAACCTCTGCCCTACACCAAGTAAAAGTATAGAGGAGATTTTCCACGGCCAGTGCAATTTTCTATGGCCTAATTTCTGGAGCAGAGCTAGCCAGCCGCGCAGGGCACTGACTGCCTCTAATGTCCTGTGGTCTGCTTGTTTTAAACATAGATGCCTGCACAGCTTTGGCCTTGAAACATAGAAGATAGGAGCAGGAGTAGGCCATTCGGCCCCTCGAGCCTGTTCCGCCATTTAATGAGATCATGGCTGATCATCCAAATTCAGTACCCTGTCCTTGCTTTCTCCCCATATCCCTTGATCCCTTTAGCCTTAAGAACTATATCTAACTCCTCCTTCTTGACTATATTTAATGAATTGGCCTCAACTGCCTTGTGTGGTAGAGAATTCCACAGGTTCACCACTCTTTGGGTGAAGAAATTCCTCCTCATCTCAGTCCTAAATGGCTTACCCCTTATCCTTAGACTGTGACCCCTGGTTCTGGACTCCCCCGCCATCGGGAACATCCTTCCTGCATCTAGTCTGTCTAGCCCTGTTAGAATTTTATAAGTTTCAATGAGATCCCCTCTCATTCTTCTAAACTCTAGCGAATATAAGCCTAATCGACCCAATCTCTCTCCATACGTCATTCCTGCCATCCCAGGTATCAGTCTGGTGAATCTTCGCTGCACTCCCTCCATGGCAAGAACATCCTTCCTCAGATAAGGCGACCAAAACTGCACACAATACTCAAGGTGTGGTCTCACCAAGGCCCTGTTCAACTGCAGCAAGACATCCTTGCTCCTGTACTCGAATTCTCTCGCTATGAAGGCCAACATACCATTTGCCTTCTTAACCACCTGCTGCACCTGCATGCTTACCTTCAGCGACTGGTGCACAAGGACACCCAGGTCTCGTTGCACTTCCTCTTGAAAAGTGGGGCAAGTCTGTTGGGGAAGGTAGAAAATCTAGACAGCCGTCCCAAGATAAAGGGATGTGGACACTTTGGTGTGAATATAGGACAAAGCTAGTTCCAACCTCTCTAAAGTTTCAAAATGAATTAGAGATATTTGTCAAGGCTGCGGGGGCAGGGGTGGTGGGGGGGGGGGGGTGGGAGGCGTGAGCGGAGAGGAAGGCCAAGCCATAAGGGAAAGGAAAAGAATCCCGACATGGAGAACCAAAACAGATTCTGTGAATAAGTAGCGGAGAGGTACAGCACCCTGTTTGATGGCTGGCAGGATGGAATGGGGCTCCTATGACGGTTGCCTTGTTTGTTTGGCACGTTAAGTCATCTCCCCCCACCGCCCACCCCAACCCCGTGCCAGAAGACAGCAGTAGACCATTCCTGCTAGCAGGTGGTGACCAGGCTTAACACCATGTACACCACTTGCTAGATATGAGAGCATGCACCAATGGCAGGCACCTAACCGCTTGCATTTAAATAGCGCCTTTAACGCATTAAAACATACCAAGGCACGTTACAGGAGCGTTATCAAAGATAATTTGACACCGAGCCAGATAAGGAGATATTAGGACAGTTTAAAGAGTTTGGGAGAAAAATTCAGTTGGTTGCGCCTCCCGTTAGCGCCTTAAGAGGGCGCTAATGGGACGCAAAGCAACTAGCGCCCGGGCGCGGCGATGTTTGCGCCGCTCGCGAAATTAACTAGACATTTTGCGGCAGCGCTAAACACTACCGCCACGATCTCCTGTGCCGGCAGATCGTGACATCAGTCGAGTGCGCAACGACCCGGTAGCGCCCCGGAGCGGATATTGAGTGGCGCCCCCTGCCTTACCGCCTGCTGCTAGCAACGACAGGTTGAGGGGAGCGTTTTGCAGTCAGGAAGGGACTGGGGGAGCGCTATTTAAAGGCGACCGCTTCCTGCCTTTTTTTGTTGGTGACATTTTGAACCATGCATTCTGAGAGAGAGAGACTTCTGGAGAGATTCAACGCTGTGTGAAGGAGTTTTGGGTACTGAGCAGCACTTTGCAGGTTCATTTTGATTTGCCCTTCCTTGTATTGATTTAGAAGAGACTGTGGGGGCTGCACTCTGAGCTCTTTCCCTGGTTCTCTCCATTGTTCTTTCCAGCAGATTTGATGTACAGGTCTCTCCAGGCCGAGATTCAAGGCTGCAATGAGCAGGATGTGGATGGAAAGCAAGATCAACCCTCCCCTTTAAGAACTGGCCGGGGCTATTGTGTCTGTGTTCAATTGCTAACTGACATCACATGAGCTTCGCCAGCGCTCCGAGGTAGCTCCTCGCTCCTCGGCCTTTGCGCCTTAAGACAGATGTGTCGCGCCTGATTTAGTACTCCAATCACCTCCAGGGGCAATAAAAGTCAAGTTTGCAGTCGGAGGCGATAATTAGCGCCAGGCGCTAATCTTTGCGCCCGGCCGATAATTGCGCCCCAAACGGGGCGATACTGAATTTTTGCCCCGT
Organism: Squalus acanthias; assembly: GCA_030390025.1. NCBI lineage: Eukaryota > Metazoa > Chordata > Chondrichthyes > Squaliformes > Squalidae > Squalus > Squalus acanthias. The sequence goes on from CM059441.1 coordinate 24,385,495, forward strand.
AGTCTTTAAGGAGCATCTTAAAGGAGGAGAGAGAGGAGGAAAGGTTTAAGGAGGGAATTCCAGAATTTAGGGCCCAGGCAGCTGAAGGCACGGCCGCCAATGGTGGAGCGCTTAAAATCATGGATGCTAGATTTGTAGGACCGCAGAGATCTCAGAGGGTTGGAGGGCTGGAGGAGGTTACAGAGATAGGGAGGGCCGAGGCCATGGAGGGGTTTCAAAACAAGGATGAGAATTTTAAAATCGAGGCGTTGCCGAAGCGGGAGCCGATCAGCGAGCACAGGGCTGATGGGTGAATGGGACTTGGTGCGAGTTAGGATCAGGGCTGCAGAGTTTTGGATGAGCTCAAGTTTATGTAGGATGGAAGATGGGAGGCCGGCCAGGAGAGCTTTGGAATAGTCAATTCTTGTCACACCTTGAGGGTTGTGACATGGTATTACCCAACTGTACCATGTATCGGATATGCAGCCCAAGATTATAAAACACAAAGTTTTGGCCTGTTTCGTATTTACTGCTCACCCATACTAATCCCTCACACCAGCTCATTCATTACATCTCCTGAATCCCATACTTCAGTAGGGTAGACCTTCAAACAGCAATGCACAGTGCAAAGCCTTGCCACACTCACACATCATCCAAGGGCGTCAGATCACAAGCTCTCTTGCACGATGTGGGGGTCACTTACTGCCCCTCAGATTGGGCACGTCTGCCGTTGTGCACGTGTTCCTTCAACTTCCAGCATCTCCAGATTGACTTTTCTGCTGGTACATCCAGGTGGCCCATTGAGTGTCCAAATCCGCCCTGCAGAAAGGGATCCCTGATGGATAGTTGGTGCAGAAGGAACATGCCAAATAACCAAAAAAAAAGACAAAAGTTTAAAAAAAATACGTCATTGTCACTTGGCATGGTTAGAATGTGGAGCTCGCGACCACAAGGAGTGGTTGAGGCGAATAGTATAGATGCATTTAAGGGGAAGCTAGATAAGCACATGAGGGAGAAAGGAATAGAAGGATATGGTGATAGGGTGAGATGAGGAGGGTTGGGAGGAGGCTCGTGTGGAGCAGAAACACCGGCATGGACCAGTTGGGCCGAATGGCCTGTTTCTGTACACTTTTACAAAGCTCTGAAGGCAGAAAGTCAGTTTGGAAGTGACCCTGCTTTGTATAGGCACACAGTGATGATGTTCTGTTTGACATGCAACAATTGGAAAATTGTGGGGATCGGTTGCCCTGTCCTGATTCACGTACATACCAGATTTTTATTGAGGCGGATGTAGTCCAGAAGAACCTCTAGAACGCCCCCCGTCCCCCCCCACCCCAGCAGTGGCCATCAGAAAATATCGGGCAGCGTGCACCCAGGGCAGTTTTGACACTCGCATTCAGCACCAAGCTTTCTATTTCCACCCCTCCCCACCCCAACGTGACTGATGCTACTGACAGCTTGCAGCTGAAAACCTCCCCAGCGGTTTTGTGTGTTTTTTTTTCAACTCAACTGGGCCAGAGGTCAGATTCCAGGGTTCATGGGTTACAGGGGGTTTCATCATTTCCAATCTGAAATTCCCACTTTTGTTTTTCCAGTTCGGAGCTTTGGCACTGAAAGCCAATTGCCGTTTTCAAAACTAGCCAAAGCTTGTCATCTTGGACTCAAGTCAATCTCGGTGGAATTGATTCCATCTGTGCGCATAAACATATGTTGAAATAAGTTGCTGTGTGGAATGTGTCATATCGTGGGAGGCACAGCATTGACTGTAAGTTGGGTGGGGAAGTATTTAGTCACGATGGTGGAAGCAGATTCAATAATAACTTCCAAAAGGGAATTGGATAAGTACTTGAAAAGGAGAAATTTGCAGGGCTATGGGGAAAGAGCAGGGGAGTGGAACTAATTGGAGAGCTCAAAGAGCCAGCACAGGCACGATGGGCTGAATGGCCTCCTTCTGTGCTGTATGATACCTTATGGGGCCCGAGTGATACGCTGGGCAAAGCAGAGTAAGAAGGGAAGGGGACGCCGGCTTTGTCTTGCTGCCATTTATTGAAGGTTCCTGGACTCTCCAGGGGTGTCCATGGATAGTTAATATCCTCAGCTTCCTGCTTGGCTCTGGGCTCATTAGCATATGGCAGATGGAGGCCCCAGTCTGACAGCACGGGGCTCAGTTGTACAAACGAGAATGTGAGAGACAGAAAGCTCTCCCGCATTCAGCACGGCTCACAGCTCAAAACTTAAACCAATTCCTCAACACCAAAAACCAGGAAGAACTTGGTAAGTTACATGGTTATTTTATCAGCAATTCAAAAGAATGTGTTCCTCCTGTTAGAAGTACAGCACATTACAAATACAGCAAAGTAAGATATATACTAATGGTCACACAACCCTCCGAGAACTCTGCGATCCTCCAATTCTGGCCTCTTGAGCATCCCCGATTTTCATCGCTCCACCATTGGTGGCCGTGTTTCAGCTGCCTAGACCCTAACTTTAGAATTCCCTCCCTAAACCTCTCCGCCTCGCTACCTCTCTTTCCTCCTTTAATACGCTCCTTAAAACCTACCTCTTTGACCAAGCTTTTGGTCACCTGTCCTAGTCTCTCCTTACGTGCCTCGGTGTCAAATTCTGTCTGATAACCGCTCCTGTGAAGCGCCATGGAACATTTTACTACGTTAAAGGTGCTGTATAAATGCAAGTTGTTGTTGTTATTTGAACTTCAGTCATGGCATTTTATTGTTCTTGGTTGCAGGGTGGGGGTGGGAGGGGGAAGGTGGAAAACTAAGGGCTCCCAGTAATAAACAGACTAGCATGTAAATGCAACGTGGGCCAGCACTAAGAGTCGCATAGAAAAGAAACGGCTGACCCATCACTGGGCACACGTGACAGGTATGACTAGGCCAGCACTGTGTGTCAAGTCTGGCTGGGTTAGCATTGTGCAGAGGTCCCATGTAACAAGTGCAGATAGATAGACGAGTACTGAGTAGGGGCCCGATGTAACAGGTATGGATGGACCAGTACTTGGTATGGTCTCATGTAATGAGTATGGCTGGATCAACACTCAGTAGAGGTCCCAAGTAACAGCTATGACTGGATCAGCACTGAGTAGCAGTCCCATGTAACAGGTATAACTGGGTCAGTAGCAATCCCGTGTAACAGGTACGAGTGGGTCGACAGCAGTCCCAGGTAACAAGCCTCGATTTTAAAATTCTCATCCTTGTTTTCAAATCCCTCCATGGCCTCGCCCCTCCCTATCTCTCTAAACTCCTCCAGGCCCACAACCTCCCCCCCCCACCCCCGAGATCTCTGCGCTCCTCTAATTCTGGCCTCTTGAGCATCCCTGATTTTAATCGCTCCACCATTGGCGGCTGTGCCTTCAGCTGCCTAGGCCCTAAGCTCTATAATTCCCTCCCTAAATCGCTCCACCTCTTGCTCCTCCTTTAAGGCGCTCCTTGAAGTTTGGGTTATCTGCCCTAATTTCTCCTTATGTGCCTCGGTGTCAGATTTTGTCTGATAATCGCTCCTGTGAAGCGCCTTGGGATGTTTTACTATGTTAAAGGCTATATAAATGCAAGTTGTTGTTGTATGACTGGGTCATTGGGAGTCCCACATAACAGATATGAGTGGGTTGGTAGGAGTCCCATGTAACAGGCATGAGTGGGTCAGTGGCAGTCCCATGTAACAGGTATGAGTGGGTCAGTAGCCGTCCCCTGTAACAGGTATGACTGGGTCAGTAGCAGTCCCATGTAAGGGGTATGAGTGGGTCAGTAACAGTCCCATGTAACAGGTATGACTGGGTCAGTAGCAGTCCCCTGTAAGGGGTATGACTGGGTCAGTAGCAGTCCCCTGTAAGGGGTATGACTGGGTCAGTAGCAGTCCCCTGTAAGGGGTACGAGTGGGTCAGTAACAGTCCCATGTAAGGGGTATGAGTGGGTCAGTAACAGTCCCCTGTAAGGGGTACGAGTGGGTCAGTAACAGTCCCATGTAAGGGGTATGAGTGGGTCAGTAACAGTCCCATGTAAGGGGTATGAGTGGGTCAGTAACAGTCCCATGTAAGGGGTACGAGTGGGTCAGTAACAGTCCCCTGTAAGGGGTATGAGTGGGTTAGTAACAGTTCCCTGTAAGGGGTATGAGTGGGTCAGTAACAGTCCCATGTAAGGGGTACGAGTGGGTCAGTAACAGTCCCCTGTAAGGGGTATGAGTGGGTCAGTAACAGTCCCATGTAAGGGGTATGAGTGGGCCAGCTCTGAGTAAGCCAGAAGCTGAAAAGTCTTTTGCATTAAGAGTTTGTCGCGCAGCCGACGTGAATCCAGTTTGACTGGACACTCTGTCCACTGTCTGTAATCACAAGATTCTGCTGATGCTCAATGGAACAGCCTGCTTTGAAAACCATACCACAGAGTCGCCGCATAGACCTGAGCGATGGGTTTAATTTGGGGGCATTTACACAATGTGGCAATTGTAACAAGCCTTTGCTTGAAGTGTCATGCTGCCCCCACGCACAAATCAATAAATGAAGAAAACAGCCATATATATTTTAAATCATCTGTGAGCCTTTCAGTCTGGAGAGACCTGGAAGTTGCGGTCAGGTAAAACTATTAATGTGTTTACAGCCTTAATATATCAATAATATATATAGGATGAACTCAGTGGGTGTCATTTTGACTTTGTGCGACACTATAAAATGGGGGATAGTGAATTGGCAGCCTGTTTTACATCTCTCCCAGTTTTTAATTCTATTGACTTCAACAGAAATAAAAATGGGGAGAGATGTAAAACAGGTGGCCAATTTGCTCTCACCCGTTTTACTCTCGTTTTACACTATCGCACACAGCCAAAATCTACCCCAGTCGGTAAATCATTTGAACTTGACGTATCATTTTAAAATTAACATAGGGTAGAAATGACTGATGGTGATAACAGCTTAACACGGCGCGTGTGTGACCTCCCTTTGTGTGATGACGCTCCCAGTGCAGTGCTGAGGGAGCGCCGCACTGTCGGAGGTGCCGTCTTTCGGATGAGACATTAAACCGAGGCCCCGTCTGCGCTCTCAGGTGGACGTAAAAGATCCCGCGGCACGATTTCGAAGAAGAGCAGGGGAGTTATCCCCGGTGTCCTGGGGCCAATATTTATCCTTCAATCAACACCACCAACATCGACTGCGTTGAAACTGAATATCAGGCGTTGCGTATAACGGGCGGTCGACGCGATACCGCCTGTTTTGCGCCACCGCCCGCAATGAATTTCTAAGCCATAGTGTCTGGCGCTATTGGCTCAACAGTTGCCAGGTTGATGGAATCCAGTTGTCACAACATTATCACAATCACTACCCGACCAAACCCAGCGATACAGGGGAAAATGGAACTCTTAACAATCTGGACCTGCGGTGTCAGCCAACTAGAGCCTGATTCCAGGTCAAGTCAAGTTACCTCTACATAACAACAGGGACTCCACTTCAAAAGTAATTCACTGGCTGTGAAGGATGTGAAAGGCGCTATATAAATGCAAGTTCCTCCTCTTAATCTACCTAACAATCGCCCCAGCCCCAAACCTCAGAAGAGTGCCCCCTACTGTACCAAGGTGCCATGTGTGCACCAACATGGACTTGTGTGAGCTTAAATAAAAATCTTGTTGCAAATAAGGTGAGAAGTGTAAAGAAAGTATAGTAAGGTATGAGGTGGGATCAGACGAAGAGAGAACACAGGATGGTCTAAGATGGGTTTACAGTGTACGTATGTGAACGCACGAAGCATAGTAAACAAGGTTGGTGAGCTGCAGGCGCAAATAGCCATATGGGAATATGATGTCATGGCAATGACTGAGACCTGGCTCAAAAAAGGGCAGGATTGGGTATTAAATATTCCAGGATATAGGGTGTTCAGGAAAGAAAGGAGGTGGTGTGGCAGTATTGGTCAAGGAGAATGTTAGTGCTGGAGAGAGAGGATGTCCTGGAGGGGTCAAGGACAGAATCTATATGGCTAGAGTTAAGAAATAACAGAGGTGCCATTACAACAGAGGTGCCATTACACTACTAGGTGTGTTCTATTGACCACCAAATAGTGGGAAAAATATGGAGGAGCAAATTTGCAGAGAAATTACAGAGAGATGCAAGAACTATAGAGTAGTAATAATGGGGGACTTCAACTATCCTAATATAGACTGGGATCATAATAGTGTAAAGGGCAGAGAAAGGGAAGAATTTCTGAAGTGTGTTCAGGAGAACTTTCTTGATCAGTATGTTTCTGGCCCACGAGGAAGGAGGCATTGCTGGATCTGGTTCTGGGGAATGAGGTAGATCAAGTGGAGCAAGTGTCAGTAGGTGAACATTTAGGGAACAGTGATCATAGTATCATAAGGTTTAGATTAGCTATGGAAAAGGACAGGGAGCAATCTAGAGTAAAAATACTTAATTGGAGGAAGGCAAATTTCAGTGGGATGAGAACGGATCTGGCCCGGGTAAATTGGAATCAAAGATTGGCAGGCAAAACTGTAGTGGAACAATGGGCTGCCTTTAAAGAGGAAATAGTTCGGGTACAGTCGAGGTACATTCCCACTAGGGGGAAAGGCAGGGCAACTAAAGTCAGAGCTCCCTGGATGATGAAAGAGATAGAGAGTAAGATGAAGCAGAAAAAGAGCATGTATGACAGATGTCAGGCTAAATATAGAAAGTTCAGAGAAGAAGTGAAAAAGAAAATAAGAGGGACAAAGAGAGGGTATGAGAATAGAATGGCAGCCAACATAAAAGGTAATCCAAAAGTCTTCTATAGGCATATAAATAGTAAACGGGTAGTAAGAGGAGGGGTGGGGCCGATTAGGGACCAAAAAGAAGACCTACGCATGGAGGCAGAGGGTATTGCTGAGGTATTAAATGAGTACTTTGCATCTGTCTTCACCAAGGAAGAGGATGCTGTCATAGACATAGTGAAGGAGGAGGTAGATGAGATACGGGATGGGATAAAAATTGATAAAGATGAAGTATTAGATAGGCAGGCTGTACTTAAAGTACATAAGTCACCAGGACCGGATGGGATGCATCTAAGGAGGCTGAGGGAAGTGAAGGAAGAAATCGCGGAGGTACTGGCCATAATCTTCCAATCCTCCTTAGAAACGGTGGTAGTGCCAGAGGACTAGAGAATTGCAAATGCTACACCCTTGTTCAAAAAAGGGTGTAAAGATAAACCCAGCAACTATAGGCCAGTGAGTTTAACCTCGGTAGTGGGGAAGCTTTTAGAAACAATAATCAGGGACAAAATTAACAGTTGCTTGGACAAGTGTGGATTAATTAAGGAAAGCCAGCATGGATTTGTTAAAGGCAAATCGTGTTTAACTAAATTGATCGAGTTTTTTGATGAGGTAACAGAGAGGGTTGATGAGGGCAATGCGGCTGACGTGGTGTACATGGATTTCCAAAAGGCGTTCGACAAAGTGCCACATAATAGGCTTGCCAGCAAAGTTGACGCCCATGGAATAAAAGGGACAGTGGCAGCATGGATATGAAATTGGCTAAGTGACAGGAAACAGAGAGTAGTGGTGAACAGTTGTTTTTCGGACTGGAGGAAGGTATACAGTGGTGTTCCCCAGGGATCGGTTCTAGGACCACTGCTTTTCTTGATATATATTAATGACTTGGAGTGGGTGTACAGGGCACAATTTCAAAATTTGCAGATGACACAAAACTTGGAAGTATAGTGAACAGTGAGGAGGAGCGTGATAGACTTCAAGAGGACATAGACAGGCTGGCGGAATGGACGGACACGAGGCAGATGAAATTTAATGCAGAAAAGTGCGAAGTGATACATTTTGGTAGAAAAAATGAGGAGAGGAAATATAAACTAAAGGGTACAATCCTAAAGGGGGTGAACAGAGAGACCTAGGGGTATATGTGCACAAATCGTTGAAGGTGGTAGGGCAGGTTGAGAAAGTGGTTAAAAAGGCTTATGGGATCCTGGGCTTCATGAATAGAGGTATAGAGTACAAAAGCGTGGAAATTATGATGAACCTTTATAAAACACTGGTTCGGCCTCAACTGGAGTACTGTGTCCAATTCTGGGCACTGCAATTTAGGAAGAATGCGAAGGCGTTAGAAAGGGCGCAGAAAAGATTTACGAGAATGATTCCAGGGATGAGGGACTTCAGTTACGTGGATAGACTGGAGAAGCTGGGATTGTTCTCCTTGGAGCAGAGAAGATTGAGAGGAGATTTGATAGAGGTGTTCAAAATCATGAGGGGTCTGGACAGAGTAGATAGAGAGAAACTGTTCTCATTGGCAGAAGGGTCGAGAACCAGAGGACACAGATTCAAGGTGATTGGCAGAAGAACCAAAGGCGACATAAGAAAAAACTTTTTTACGCAGCGAGTGGTTCGGATCTGAAATGCACTGCCTGAAAGGGCGGTGGAGGCAGACTCAATCACTGCTTTCAAAAGGGAATTGGATAAGTACCTGGAGGAAAAAATTTGCAGGGCTACGGAGAAAAGGGCGGGGGAGTGGGACTAGCTGAAGTGCTCTTGCAGAGAGCTGGCACGGGCTCGACGGGCCGAATGGCCTTCTTCCGTGCTGTAACCATTCTCTGATTCGGCCCTTATTGCCCAGTATTTGCAGAGTGACGCGGATGTCCTTTTCTGAATGGTGCTTGTATTTACCAGAGAAGAACGGTTGGCGTGGGCAAGATATTTTTTGCTTTGCCTGTTGCTGTGGGGGTGGCCTGGCCTCGCTCAGGAGCGTGTTGGAGCCGATTTGAAGAATGGCGGTGATTCTACTGAATCATTTCCTCCTCCTGCTACTTTCAAAATGTACTTAGGATCATGTGACTGACGGTATGCCAAGCATCCGTGTTAGCTAGCTTTTTGCCTCCGGAATATTTATTGTGCCGTAGGCCAGATTTTGATTGTCTAACCTGCTGACTGACTTCTAATTTTTTACATTACAGCAGTGACTACACTTCAAAAGCACTTCATTGGCTGTAAAGTACTTTGGGACATCCTGAAGTTGGGAAAGGCGCTATAGAAATGCAGGTTCTGTTCGTCCTTCCTTCCTTTCTTTACTTCTTTCTTTCTTTCTTTCTTTCCTCCCATCCATCATTCTTTCTTTCTCTCTCTCTCTTTTTCTTTCTTTTTTCTTTTCTTCTTTCTGTCCATCATTCCTCCTATCCCTCTTTCTTTCCCTCTTTTTAATTTTTTCCTTCTTTCTTTTTTTCTTTCTCTCTTTCTCTCTTTTTCTCTTTCTTTCTCATAGTTTGCATGTGGCCTGAGCTACAATGGTTTATGTCTCCTTCATTGATTTCACATGATCGGGGTGGGGGATGTTAACCAGGGGAAGTGGAACCCTTCACCATTTTGGCCATTTGTTGTCTGGCACTGCAGGGCTCCATGAAGCCTCAACAATGTCCTATGTCCCATGGCCATATATCCAGGAGACAGAGGGCAGGAGTTGCCCCCTCCCAAATCATTAGGATAAGGAACAGGCCCTGCTCCCCTCTCCCCTCCCACCTCCCTAGAAATCCAGTCCCACGTTCTACCCTACGTAAACTTGAGCTCATCCAAAACTCGGCTGCCCGTGTCCTAACTCACACCAAGTCCCGTTCACCCATCACCCCTGTGCTCGCTGACCTACATTGACTCCCGGTTAAGCAACACCTCGATTTTAAAATTCATATCCTTGTTTCCAAATCCTTACAAGGTCTCGCCCCTCCCTATCTCTGTAATCTCCTCCAGTCCCACAACCCCCTGAGATATCTGCGCTCCTCCAATTCTGGCCTCTTGAGCATCCCTGATTTTAATCGCTCCACCATTGGCGACCGTGCCTTCAGCTGCTGAGGCCCTAAGCTCTGAAATTCCCTCCCTAAACCTCTTGCCTTTACCTCTCTCTCCTCCTTTAAAACCTACCTCTTTGACCAAGCTCTGTCCTAATATCTCCTCATGTGGCTCGGTGTCAAAGTTTGTTTGATAACGCTCCTGTGAAGCGCCTTGGGACTTTTTACTACGTTAAAGGTGCTGTATAAATACAGGTTGTTGTTGACATTGACACTCAGGCAATGGGCGCTCTCCGGGGGCAAAGGTCAGGACCATCAGCCCCCAGAATCTTGCCCTGCCTCTTTCATCGGGTGAGCAGGATACAAGAGCACTTTGCAAAAGGGGTGGGGAGCGTAACTCGATGGCAATCAGGAGCAAGAACCCTGGTCGTTATACTTCAACCTTGCTTAGCATGTGGAGCATGGAGTCCAATTGCAATATTCCCAACTGTTGGTCTGGTTGAGATTAGCACAGAACAGACTGGGCTCAAACCTGGGACCTTTCTGATCTGTATGGTTCATTACTGTGTGCATTGATCCACAGAGCCATCAGGGGCGGGAGCAATGCATTTTTGCCTCAAGTTTAATTAAAACTAAAAAAACATGTAAAAGCTCTTCGTACAGTTCACATTGCACCAAATATAGTCAGTCACAGTCACAGCCATTATCATATCCACAGCTACATTCAGTCACAATCACAGTCAGAGTCAGTCACAATCAGTCAGTCACAGTCACAGACAGTCACAGTCAGTCACAATCACAGTCAGTCACAGTCACAGTCAGTCACAATCACAGTCAGTCACAGTCACAGACAGTCACAGTCAGTCACAGTCACAGTCAGTCACAATCACAGTCAGTCACAGTCACAGACAGTCACAGTCAGTCACAGTCTCAGAGAGTCAGTCACAGACAGTCACAGTCAGACAGTCACAGAGAGTCTCTGTCACAGTCTGAGCCACAGTCACAGTCTCTGTCACAGTGTCAGTTTTGATGAGTTTCTAGAAGTGGCATTTCTGTAAACTGAACCTGTCTAGAAACTCCCTAATGAGTCAAAACGGCTCCCGACTCTCAGATTAAATCAAACTGCAGAGCTTAGTATAGCGGAGGCTGTGATCAACTCTCAGGACTGTCAGTCCAGGTTGCATTACATTAATCTCTTAATTGAATGTCTCCTCCAGGATTATTGCACTTTCTCCTCCGTGATCCACTCGCTGCGGAGGTGGGAGCAGCTGAGCAAAGAGCAAAAAAACGATTCGAAGGGTTCGGAGCTGTCACGTCTACTTAGATTTAGCTGCTTTCTGCTGTTGCTGCCTGCTCTCAAACCCACTCCAACACTTACCCATCCAGTTTAGCGCTAGTAAAGGTGTACAGTGTGTAGGATGGAGTTACCCTATGCTGCAGTGGAGGTATCTTTCATAGTGCCAACTTGGCTCTGTGGTAGTACTCTCGCCTCTGAGAGTACATGGCTGTGCGTTCAAGCCCCACTCCAGGACTTAAGCGCATAATCGTAATACTGAGGGAGCACAGCACTGTTGGCAAATGCTGTCTCTCGGTTGGGGCACTAAACCGAGGCCCTGTCTGCCTAGGGGGATATAAAAGGTCCCGTGGCACCATTCGAAGCAGAGCAGGGGAGTTGTCCTGGTCAACAATGATTGGATAGGCTGGGGCTGTTTTCTTTGGAGCAGAGGAGGCTGAGGGGAGACTAAATTGAGGTGTATAAAATTATGAGGGGCCTAGATAGAGTGGATAGGAAGGACCTATTTCCCGTAGCAGAGAGGTCAATAACCAGGGGGCATAGCTTTAAAGTAATTGGTCGAAGGAGTTGAGCAGACCTTTTTTCACCCAGAGGGTGGTGGGGGTCTGGAACTCACTGCCTGAAAGGCAGAAACCCTCATCACATTTAAAAAGTACTTGGATATGCACTTGAAGTGCCGTAACCTACAGGGCTACGGACCAAGAGCTGGAAAGTGGGATTAGGCTGGATAGCTCTTTGTCGGCCGGCGCGGACACGATGGGCCGAATGGCCTCCTTCTGTGCCGTAAATTTCTCTGATTCTAACATTTATCCTTCAACCAACCAATAGATTAACTATCATTCATCTCATTGATGTTTGTGGGATGTTTCTGTGTGCAAATTACCTGCCATAACTACAATTCAAAGGCACTTCATTGGTTGTGAAGCACTCTGGGATGTCCTGAGGATGTGCAAGGTGCTATATAAATGCAAATTGTTTTTCTCCTGTTTACAGTTAATCAGACTCTATAGAAAGGTTGATTCCACTCTTGGATAGGAAGCCTTGCCACTGGGGTCCTTGTTTGCCTCTTGCACGTCCCCAACTTCCTTCACCCCACCATTGGTGGCCGTGCCTTCAGTTGCCGAGGCCCCAAGCTCTGAAATTCCCTCCCTAAACCTCTCCGCATCGCTACCTCTCTCTCCTCCTTTAAGGCGTTCCTTAAAACCGACCTCTTTGACCAAGCTTTTGGTCGCTTGTCCTAATATCCCCTTATGTGGCTCGCTGTCAAATTTTGTTTGATAATCGCTCCTGTGAAGGTCCTTGGGACGTTTTACTACGTTAAAGGCGCTGTAGAAATACAAGTTGTTGTTGCTGTTAAAATTCCAACAGTGGGATTGCATCGTGTAAGTCGATGCGGCCATTTTAATTGTTTGCCCCACTCCCCAATCCCGGTTTCTGCCGGGTGAAAACCGGCTTTTGAGTATCAATGGGCTATTCTCCCATGGAGGGCATCGCAGCTGAGTCCTGCCCTGTCCTCACCTGAATGCCTCGCGACGCTGCTGAAAGATCTGTTTGGCGAGCGATGGTCAGTTCTGCCATTTTAGCGCGTGTGTGTGTGTGTGTGTGTGCGTGCGCGCACAGGAGCAGAGCGGGACAGTCTGAGAGAGTTCCCCAGGCAGGAGAGGCGGTGTGTGCATGGAGATTTTTCCCCCCCCCACCCAGGCGGATATGTGCAGGCTTCTTGGATTGGCACAGAAGTCTGAGCTGCAGCTGCGGCAGCTCGTGTGCTCCTGGCATGAATGCAAAAGCCTGGCATCAGTGCCAGTAACCCTTGTGGTGCCAATTCAGCAATGATCATTTAGAACCGCAAATGCTTTCATTATAAGCGGTTACCCTGCGGCCAAGGGACATTAGCCGGGAGCCCCTGGGTTTTGAGGATGCTGACCCCCCTCCCTTGAACCCCTTACCTTCTTCAGGTGCCTGTTCACATAAGAAAAAGAAAGACTTGCATTCCTATAGCGCCTTTCACGACCACCGGACGTCTCAAAGCGCTTCACAGTCAATGAAGTACTTTTGAAGTGTAGTCACTGTTATAATGTAGGAAAGGCGGCAGCCGATTTGCGCACAGCAAGCTCCCACAAACAGCAATGTGATAATGACCAGATAATCTGTTTTTGTTATGTTGGTTGAGGGATAAATATTGGCCCAGGACACCAGGGAAAACTCTCCTGCTCTTCTTCGAAATAGTGCCGTAGAATCTTTTGCGTCCACCTGAGGGGCCTCGGTTTAACGTCTCATCAGAAAGACGGCACCTCCGACAGTGCAGCACTCCCTCAGCACTGCACTGGGAGTATCAGCCTAGCTTTATGTGCTCAAGTCCCTAGAGTGGGACTTGAACCCACAACCTTCTGACTCAGAGGCGATGTGTGCTACCAACTGAGCCACAGCTGACATACTTGCATAGGACGAAACATAGGAACAGGAGGAGGCCATTCAGCCCCTTGAGTCTGTTCTGCCATTTAATTAGATCATGTTAGATCTGTATCTTAACTCCATCTACCTGCCTTGGTTCTGTAACCCTTAATACCCTTGCCTAACAAAAATCTATCAATCTCAGTTTTGAAATTTTCAATTGACCCTCAGCCTCAACAGCTTTCTGGGGAGAGAGTTCCAGATTTTCACTCCCCTTTGTGTGAAGAAGTGACTCCTGACATCACCCCCTGAACGGCCTGGCTCTAATTTTAAGGTTATGCCCCCTTGTTCTGGACTCCCCCACCAGAGGAAATAGTTTCTCTCCATCTACCCTATCAAATCCGTTAATTAACTTAAACACCTCGGTCAGATCACCCTGTAATCTTCTACACTCGAGGGAATACAAGGCTAGTCTATACAACCTGTCCTCATAATTTAACCCTTTTAGCCCCGGTGTCATTCTGGTAAATCAGCGCTGCACCATCTCCAAGGCCAATATATCCTTCCTGAAGTGTGGGGCCCAGAACTGAGTGCAGTGTCCAGATGGGGTCTGACCAGAGCTTTATACAACTGCAGCGTAACTTTGTATTTCAGCCCCCCTTGGGATAACGGCCAACATTACATTAGCCTTCTGAATTACTTTTTGTACCTGCCCACCAGCTATTTGCGATTTCTGCACTTGTCAGATGTGGCGTGTAAAAGGTTAATATGATGGCGCAGTTTTCCCCTAGACTGCCTAGATATGAAAATGCTGGAAACACTCAGCAGGTCAGGTAGCATCGAGGAGAGAGAAACAGAGTTAACGTTTCGGGTCAATGACTCTTTCTCTCTCCTCGATGCTGCCTGACCTGCTGAGTGTTTCCAGCATTTTCTGCTGTTATTTCAGATCTCCGGCATCCGCAGTATTTTGCTATTGCCTAAATATGAATGTTTAATCCAATCTACACAGTGCACCACGAGCAGGCTAGTTCAGCCTCATTCTCTCTCTCTCTCTCTCTGCAACAATCTGTGATACTCTAACCCTTTCTAACCAATCATGGAGGCTTAAGCCCCCCCCCAGCGAGGCTGCAGTCACCTGACCAGAGCTTCATCTATTTTTAGCTTGCAGTGATTTCAACTGTCTCGACTCATTTCCCACCTGATATTTAATTTAATTTCTTTTCAAGGACGCGACCCTTTTCTGGGACTGAGGCTGCTTCTGCAGGTTTGGCACTGCGGTGGGGGGGGAGAAAAGAAAGACTTGCATTTCTATAGCGCCTTTCACGACCACCGGACGTCTCGAAGCGCTTTACAGCCAATGAAGAGCTTTTGAAGTGTAGTCACTGTTGTAATGTGGGAAACGCGGCAGCCAATTTGCGCACAGCAAGCTCCCACGAACAGCAATGTGATAATGACCAGATAATCTGTTTTTGTTATGTTGGTTGAGGGATAAATATTGACCAGGACACCAGGGATAACTCCTCTTTGAAATAGTGCCATGGGATCTTTTACGTCCACCTGAGAGAGCAGCCGGGGCCTCGGTTTAACGTCTCATCTGAAAGACAGCACCTCCGACAGTGCAGCACTCCCTCAGCACTGCACTGGAGTGTCAGCCTAGCTTTATGTGCTCAAGGCCTTGGAGTGGGACTTGAGCCCACACCTTCTGACTCAGAGACGAGTGTGCTACCCACTGAGCCGCAGCTGACACTGACAGGGTGGGGAGGCTGGTGGTGTGTGTCGCGCAATCAGGTCACGGCACTGCTTGCGGGAGCTTGCTGTGCACAAATTGGCTGCCACGTTTCCCCCACCTTGCAATAGGGACTACACTGGGATGATGCGCAAAGAAGGACAGGCTCTTCCCCCTTTGACATGTGTCATTAAAGCCACGGTTCTCAGCTTCTATACAGCAGCTGATACTGAAACGTGAGGGAGACACATTTATATTCTTCCAGCGCTGTCGCCTTTTAATTTGACCGGTTTTCTCTCAGTTGAAAAGATTTACGCGAATGGTTCCAGGGATGAGGGACTTCAGTTACGTGGATAGACTGGAGAAGCTGGGGTTGTTCTCCTTCGAGCAGAGAAGGTTGAGAGGAGATTTGAGAGGTATTCAAAATCATGAGGGGCCGAGACAGAATAGAGAGAGAGAAACTGTTCCCATTGGCGGAAGGGTCGAGAACCAGAGGACACAGATTCAAGGTGATTGGCAGAAGAACCAAAGGCGACCTGAGGAAAAACTTTTTTTACGTAGCGAGTGGTTATGATCTGGAATGCACTGCCTGAGAGGGTGGTGGAGGCAGATTCAATCACGGCTTTCAAAAGGGAATTGGATAAGTACCTGAAGGAAAAAAATTTGCAGGGCTATGGGGAAAGGGCGGGAGAGTGGGACTAGCTGAAGTGCTCTTGCAGAGAGCCGGCACGGGCTCGACAGGCCGAATGGCCTCCTTCTGTGCTGTAACCATTCTATGATTCTCTGATTCTATGACAGCTCTGGCAATTATTAGCTTACCAGATCCTATAGAAAGAAAGAAAGACTTGCATTTCTATAGCGCCTTTCACGACCTCACAGAATTACACAGAATATACGGCACAGAAACAGGCCATTCGGCCCAACCAGTCCATGCCGACGTTTATGCTCCACTCGAGCCTCCCCCCATTCTTCCTCATCTAACTCTATCAGCATAACCCTCTATTCCCTTCTCCCTCATATACTTATCTAGCTTCCCCTTAAATGCAGGACGCCCCAAAGCGTTTTACAGCCAATGAAGTGCTTTTAGAAGTGTAGTTACTGTTGTGATGTAGGAAAGGTAAAGTAAGTTCGGGTGAAGTGGGGGTCTGGGTGGGTGGGGGAGTGCCCATGAGGTTGACGAGG
Source organism: Squalus acanthias (assembly GCA_030390025.1). Classification (NCBI taxonomy): domain Eukaryota; kingdom Metazoa; phylum Chordata; class Chondrichthyes; order Squaliformes; family Squalidae; genus Squalus; species Squalus acanthias. The sequence continues at coordinate 24,401,810 of CM059441.1, forward strand.
GGGAAGTGCGGGACACACAATTTATTTCCAGGGAAAACAAGGGCAATAAAATGTTTTCAATACTAATTTTCCAAATGTCTTCACTCGCCTCTCCAGGACATGACTCTACAGTGAGCTGCACTGGAGACAGGTGCCCCCTGGGTGAACAGTGCCATGAATTGGGAGTGGGAGAGTCAGCCCAGTGCTATGGGTGGGAGAGGGTCAGGGGTTGCAGTAGCAGAGATGAAGTGGTCCTTCTGGGTTGCGCACTGAACAGCAGTCTGGCGAAGAAGAGACTATAATCAAGTGTAGGACTTTAATCAGGGCATCAAAAGAAAAAATAATGATTCATTTGGATAACTTTAATCCTGTTGTAATGAAATCTGTATGTTTTTTTGAAGTGTAGTCACTATTGTAAGGTAGGAAACGCGGCAGCCAATTTGCGCACTGCAAGATCCCACAAACAGTATTGAAATATATGACCAGATAATCTGGGGTTTTTTTGTTCAGGGATAAATATTGGCCCAGGGCACCTGGGATAACTCTCCTGCTCTTCTTCGAAATAGTGCCATGGGATCTTTTACGCCCACCTGAGAGAGCAGACGGGCCCTCGGTTTAACGTCTCATCCGAAAGACGGCACCTCCGACAGTGCAGCACTCCACTGGGAGTGTTAGCTTGGATTTTGTGCTCAAGTGTCTGGAGTGGGGCTTGACCCCGCGACCTTCTGACTCTGAGGCGAGAGTGCTGTCAGTGAGCCACGGGCTGGCACCTAATATTGAACCGTATTGGCACAGAATCATTGATCTCCAGGATATCAATTTCCGAAGCATTGTTGGTGTTTATCAAAACAGAGCCCCCTTCAAGCCCTGATCTGCGAGGGTCTCAGCAGACGCTGACCTGTGAGGTCACCTAGGTGCTGACACGAATCTTACTCGAGTGTGTTGGGCCTCTTTCATCATCGAAATGGTGACCCCGAGACACCTGCTTGCCTGTTTCCATCTGCCCGTGTTTGGTATTGAAGGTGATGGGTCATGCTGTGGGATAACGATAACAGAGGAAGGGCAGGGAGGGGGGGGGAAACGAGGTAACAAAAGCTCAGGCTGCGACCTTTTCTGAAGAATAGGTCACAGGAGCCACAGGGCAAGGGGCGATCTATTGGCAGAATGAATGGACGCAGCACCTGCCTCAGGGGTTGAGCGAGAATTGACTCCCCGGGCAGAATGATTTTGCAAGCAGCCTCAATCGTGGGCCAGGTCTAAAGAACATATGAGCAAGTCAAGGATAGTCAAAGGCCATTCGGACTATTGATCCACGTCACACACACACGACAGCTTTAGCACGCAGCTGCATTTTGAACAGCCTCAGCATCATTTTGCCTTCACTAACCTGTCATTTCTCACTCTTTTAGTGAAAGAGATAGCCCCCGATATCTGTGTTTTAAATTTACTTGTCAGTAATTTAAAAGTAATTTTCTTTTATTTGTTCTCGGGATGTCAATGACGCTGACAATGCTGCATTTGTTGCCCAACCCTAGTTGTCCCTGAGTGGACCTTCTCCTTGAATGGCTGGTCTACTTTCACAGCTTGTGTTCAAGTACAGGAAACTTTCGTTTATCCGGCACCGACGGGACCGGCGTGGTGCCGGTTGATCGAAAGTGCCGGATTACAGAGAGGTATACTTACCAAGGTACGAGAGCCCCGTGCACGGCCACAGGCTGAACAATTGGGACCCGGAGAGGGAAGGTAAACGAGACTCCGGCTTTTTCCTCCGTGGCGGCGACAGGTCGGAGTCGGAAGAACGTTGACCCCCCTTTCGTGGGGGCGATAGGTCAGAATCGGGGTCTTGTCTGTATAATAAAACTTACCTGATTTTTGCCGGTTAAGCGAGAATTCCGGATATTAGGGTGCCGGATAAACGAAAGTTTCCTGTAATAACGAACGCCTCCAGCCCGACAACCCTCCAAGAACTCTGCGCTAGTGCAACTCTGTCCTCTTCTGCATCCCCGACTTCCTTCGCCCCGCCATTGGCCATTGTGCCTTCAGCTGCCTAGGCCCTAAGCTCTGGAATTTCCTCCCTAAACCTCTCCTCCTCTCTCTCTCCTCCTTTAAGACGCTCCTTAAAACCTACCTCTTTGACCTTCTCTTCTTCTTAGGCAGTCCCTTGGAACCGAGGATGACTTGCTTCCACATTAAAAATGAGTTCTCAGGTGACTGATGAGTCCAATGCGGGACCTACAGTCTCTGTCACAGGTGGGGCAGACGGTGGTTGAAGGGGCGGGTGGGTTGGGTGCTTGGGTTGACGTGCGCTCCTTGCGTCGTTTGCGCTTGGCTTCCGCTTGCTCCCGGCGAAGAGACTCTGAGGTTCGGCGCCTTCCCGGATGCTTCTCCTCCACTTTGTGCGGTCTTGGGCCAGGGATTCCCAGGTGTCTCTTTGACCAAGCTTTTGGTCACCTGTCCTAATGTCTCCTTCTTTGGCACAGACTCAGATTTTGTCCGATAACGCTCCTGTGAAGCGCCCTTTACTATGGACGTTTTACTATGTTAAATACGCTATATAAATGCAAGTTGTTGTTGACAGTTTTAAGATGTGGATCCAGGGTTTTAGGGGAAGATTGTTCAGTTGTCATTGTTGGTTCAGTGATACCTCCACGGTTCAGTGACAGAACATTCAAAGTGTTGCCGATCAAAAATTAAACACGGCAAGATTTCCACGGTGGGAACAACGCATTTAGTGACTTTTGTTCAAGTTCTTTGTTGTTTGTTTGCCAACAGGTGACACACAGCGTACTCGGGCCAGAGAACAACTGGATTTGCTCTGCATTCGGGGAGCAGTCAACAGTCGGAAATGCTGCCAAGGGAAGGGAGCTTACTGCACACTGGATTGGTGTTCATCTTGTCCCTGTGCTACCTGGTGACGTCCATCGAAGTCCCTCTTGATCGTAAGTGCTACACGTCAGCAGGCGTGACGTTGCCAGGATGAATGTGATTGCAGTGAGGGTTCGGATGGGGAGGGGGATGTGGAAAACTCCAAAAGCCAATTTCTCACCCAGCTCAACAAGCATTTTATATTAATAATCAGTGTGTGTTAACAAGCATTTTATATTAATAATCAGTGTGTGTTAACAAGCATTTTATATTAATAATCAGTGTGTGTTAACAAGCATTTTATATTAATAATCAGTGTGTGTTAACAAGCATTTTATATTAATAATCAGTGTGTGTTAACAAGCACTTTATATTAATAATCAGAATGTTTTAACAAGCATTTGAAATTAATAAGCAGTGTTACTAATCAGTGTGTCTTAACAAGCAGTTTATATTAAGTAGTATGTATTAATAATTAGTGTGTATTAATAAGCAGTGTATAATATGCAGCATATATTAATAAGGATGGTGCATTAATAGGCCATGTGTTAACAAGCAGTTTTTATTAATAAGCAGTGTATATTAATATGAAAGGTATATTAATCAGTGTATAATAAGCAATATAATAAGCAGGGTATCAATAAGCAATATAATAAGCAGTTTATTAATAAGCAGAATATTAATAATCACTATTAATGGCGCCTCTATGTAGACTGGTCATAGTGCTTGATCCTTTCACTAACCTGTTTATTTTATCACCTCTATGTTCCCTCAATTTGCCAACAATGGGACAAAAGCAAATCTTCAGAGAGAGTGTAAGTTCTCACCGTTTCTCTTTATGTCTGTAAGTTTTGGGTGCCCTGTTGAACACACTCGCTGTCCTGCCTGCAGTTCGAACCGAGAGTGTGAGGTTGGGGATTGGGACAGACAGTGACACAGATGTGGTGTTATTACACCGAGCACCGGAGGTTTTGAAATGCAGAGCTGAGGGCTGGCAGAAAGTCATGGGGTTCAATGCTAGGGCTGCCCCCACCCGCAGCCAAAATGTGTTTTTTTGTATTCGTTCATGGGATCTGGGCGTCGCTGGCAAGGTCAGCATTTATTGCCCATCCCCTAATTGCCCTTGAGAAGGTGGTGGTGAGCCGCCGCCTTGAACCGCTGCAGTCCGTGTGGTGAAGGTGCTCCCACAGGGCTGTTAGGGAGGGAGTTCCAGGATTTTGACCCAGCAACGATGAAGGATCGGCGATATACTTCTAAGTCAGGATGGTGTGTGACTTGGAGGGGAACTTGGAGGTGGTGGTGTTCCCATGAACCTGCTGCCCTTGTCCTTCTAGGTGGTGGAGGTCGCGGGTTTGGGAGGTGCTGCCGAAGAAGCCTTGGCGAGTTGCTGCAGTGCATCTTGTAGATGGTACACACTGCAGCCACGGTCCGCCGGTGGTGGAGGGAGTGAATGTTTAAGGTGGTGGATGGGGTGCCAATCAAGCGGGCTGCTTTGTCCTGGATGGTGTCGAGCTTCTTGAGTGTTGTTGGAGCTGCACTCATCCAGGCAAGTGGAGAGTATTCTCCACTGTGATGCCCCAACAGTCGAATAACCTACAGGTACTCGTTGTTTAGGCTGCACATGAAGAATGCCCATTTGGGTGAGGTTCAAGAGAGTACCAGGTGCCCATGGAATGATGTCCAACATGCGTCGCCAGCCTAGATTTTCTGCTCCTGGATATGATACAACGGATCATAAACTAGGGATCCCCTTCTGCACTCTAGCCTTTAGCTTCTGTCTCCATCGCAACCAGCCATGTCTCTCTCGCTATTTTAGCGATAATACTACGGTCAGTGCTCCTCTGAACTTTCCTCTCTGCTTTCTCCTATCACCTTACCTACTCTTCCTCTTCCCTATACACTGTAAAGTCTAAGGCTGTTCGTAACTCCTCCTGCTCTACCTCCTCCTTTCCCAGGACGTCAAGAGTTGTTATTATTGTCTCAAACTTCCCTTCCTTCTTCCTACTGTCCACAACCAAAGCTTGCCACCATCTAATAAATCCAGTAGCGAAATAAGGAGCAATTTCTTTACTCGGAGAGTGGATAGAATGTGGAACTCGCTACCACAGGCAGTAGTGGAGGCAGGTAGCTTAGATGCTTTCAGAAAGGAAACTGGACGAGTACATGAGAGAAAAGGGAATGGAAAGATATGCTGAAAGGCTGAGATGAGGTCGATGGAATGTGAGGAGACTTGTGTGGAGTATAAACACCAGCACAGACTGATTGGGCCGAATGGCCTGTTTCTGTGCTGTACATTCTATGTAATTCTAATTGGAAGATAGGTATGGAGGAAGAAAGTCCCGGTTGATTTTTTTTATATAAAAAGAGAAGAGTTAGATTTGTAGGCTTTAGCAGTGCAGACCAAACCTGTATTTCTTGCTGTAGAACTTTATTCTTTCTTAACATGGAGTCCCAATGAGACTGCAGCTATCCAACTCTGATAAGTAGGATAGAAAGAAAGACTTGCATTTATATAGCGCCTTTCACGACCACCGGGCGTCTCAAAGCGCTTTACAGCCAAAGAAGTACTTTTTGAAGTGGAGTCACTGTTGTAATGTGGGAAACGCAGCAGCCAATTTGCGCACAGCAAGCTCCCACAAGCAGCAATGTGATAATGACCAGATAATCTGTTTTTGTGATGTTGGTTGAGGGATAAATATTGGTCAGGACACCTGGGAGGGCAGATGAGGGCCTCAGTTATAATGTCTCATCCGAAAGATGGCGCCTCTGCCAGTGTAGCACTCCCTCAGTACTGCACTGCAGTATAAACCTAGACTTTGTGCTCAAGTCCCATGGAGCGGGGCTTGAACCCACAACCTTCTGGCTCAGAGGCGAGAGTGGCACCCACTGAGCCACGGCTGACGCCAGTTTGAAGGCCAGTGAGATGAGGCATACCAACATCCTGACCTTGCATATTCTGGTGGGGTCAGCGCTGGAGGGCACCAGCATCGGGTCTCAGCGTAACTGATGTGATCACGACAGTTTTGGGGTCATTATCTTGCGACCTGTTTTTAGCCATTTGAAGGGGCCTCCTGTTTGTGTCACCTGCATCATCCGCATGCAATATTAATCTCTTAGAGATGCGCATTTTTGCTGGGAAGTTAAAATTCACCTTGGGTCAGCTGCTTGCTGCATGAGATTGCAGCCTGGAGCTGCTATAACAGGGCCTCTTGTAGCAGGTCTTTGAGCTCAGCACGGATTTAACCCCCCCTGTGTTTAATCTGACCATGGCTGTTTGATCTGTCTTGTATGCATTTCCTTGTCTTCCATTAGACCCTCCCTGCCAAGCATAGTGTGATCTTTAGAGGCCTGGCTTAGATCTGACTGTGTCTTCTGCGTGGCACTGCCACCTGGGTCTCCTCTCACTCTGTCATTCCATCCATCTGCCTGTTCGCAACTGGTCCCCATTCTCTCACGATGTTACTGGATTCATCGGCACACTAGTTCAACCTGAGTCTCCTTTCTCTTCAGATTGACTCCTCACTCTGACATCAGGGCCCGTAGTGTTATACCTGCATGAAATGTGTGTCAAATCTAATAGAGCGCTCGATATCAAAAGCTACTTGTCACCCTCCAGCCTCAGCATGTACATCGTCGCACTGCTACACAAGAGAGTGCTTTCATGATGGCTGGGTGCATTTCACTATCAGCTGATATCATCATTCCTCTTTATCTTTCTGTTTAAAACTAGCCCAAGCATGTGAGCAGAGCAAATTTTGATTTGTCCTCCTCTCGTCTCTTCTCCTTTCCCCTCCCCTCCCCTCCCCTCCTCTCCTCTCCTCTCCCCTCCCCTCCCCTTCACTCCCCTCCCCTCCACTCCTCTCCTCCCCACTCATTTCCTCGCTCCTCCCCTCTCCTTCCCTCTCCTCTCTTCTCCCCTCCGCTCCCCTCCGCTCCTCTTCTCTCCTCTCCTTTCCTCTCTTCTCCCCTCCCCTCCACTCCTTCCCTCTCCTTCCCTCTCCTCTCCTCCCCTCTCCCCTCCTCTTCTCTCCTCTCCTCTCCTCCCCTCTCCCCTCTCCCCTCTTCACCTCCCCTCTCCTCTCCTCTCCTTTCCTCTCTTCTCTTTCTCTTCTCTTTCTCTTTTCTCTTCTCTTCTCTTCTCTTCTCTTCTCTTCTCTTCTCTTCTCTTCTCTTCTCTTCTCTCTCTCCTGTCTCTTCTCCTTCCCTCTCCTCTCTTCTCCCCATCTCTCCTCTCTGCTCTTCTAATCTTATCTTCTCCTTCCCTCTTCTCTTTTTACTCTCCCCCTCTCTCATCCTCACCTCTCCCCTCCCTCATCCTCTCCTCCCCTCTCTCCTGAAGGAGCTGACTCTTGGGGTACTGTTTCAATGGCCCCAGTCACTTTCTGACACCTCACCCAAGTGACCATTTCTAAAGTCGGAACCTGCACAGTATGAGTTGCCAGGCTACCGGCCGGACAGTGTTGGGGAGGAGGCAATCGCCGCCCGGCCTGCTCCTGTTCTCACCCAACACCCCTGCAGGAGGCCAGCGATCACGAACAGGAACACTGGCTGATTCTTAAAAGCCTGTCGGAGGGAGGGAAGCCTGGGGGAGGTGTGGAGTCCCACAGCTTAGTCTGGAGAAACCAGGCTAGAGCAGGAGACGGTGTGATGAGTCTTAATTTCAGCAAAGAGTAGGAACTTGACAAAATAGCTGGGTGTAGAGGGAAGGGAACGAAGGTTACGGTGCTGTTCTGTCTGTACTGCAGTTCGAAACATGTTATTAATCATTATTTTTTGTTTTTATTTGTGTTTTTTTTGCAGTGGCCCAGCCCCCAACCATCACCAAGCTGTCTCCAAAGGATTATATCGTAGATCCGCGGGATAACGTAGTTATCTACTGTGAAGGGAAGGGGAATCCAACACCTGCGTACGTAACTCTTTCTTTGCAGTGATGCGAGGGGGTGCATTATCGCCCAGGACCTCAGCATGTCTGGGGATGGTGGGGTGGGGTGGGGGGGAGGGACAGGCCCCGAGCCCTGCAGTACACAGTTTCTATCACTAAAGGCCGCTCACGAGCAACTCTGTGGCTTCATCGACCTCTGGTGTTTGAAACCAGGTACTGCAGAGCAGTGGGCCAAAGTCCACAGCCGGAATCCCCCCAGCTTGTGTTAATGGTGTCGGCCAATGGAGGGGAATTTCCTCGGGACTTCTCCCGCTCCACTGTCTTTATTTCGCGTGAACGGGCTTTCCGCTAAACCTCCGCCTAATTAACGACGGCGGAGCAGGCAAAGTCGAGAAGAAATTGACCCCACCTCAATGTGTTGTAGAATCACAGCACAGAAGGAGGGCATTCGGCCCATCGTGCCTGTGCCGGCTCTTTCAACAAGCTACCCAATCAGTCCCGCTCCCCTGTTGTTTCCTCGTAGCCCTGCAAATGTTTTTATTTTTCAAGTATTTTTCCAATTCCCTTTTGAAAGTTACTATTGAATCTGCTTCCACTGCCCCATCAGGCAGCGCGTTCCAGATCACAACAACTCGCTGCATTAAAAAAAATCCCATCTCCCCTCTGCTTCTTTTGCCAATTATCTTAAATCTGTGTCCTCTGGTTATCGACCCTCCTGACAGTGGAAACAGTTTCTCCTTATTTACTCTAACAAAACCACTCATAATTTTGAACACCTCTATTAAATCTCCTCTTAACCTTCTCTGCTCTAAGGA
>CM059441.1:24412850-24615350 GCA_030390025.1 Squalus acanthias
TCAGCATGGTGGGATTAGCAATTAAGATATATATACGCACAAATAGACTTGAACAAATAGTGCTTGTCCCGGATGTCTTTGTTAGACAGGAGAAGATGATTGGTTGACTGATTGGCTGACTGTCTCCACAGCTTCTCGTGGACTCGCAATGGAAAGTTCTTCAACATTGCCAAAGATTCCAGAGTATCGATGAGATCGCGGTCGGGAACCCTCACGATGGACTTCCGATACAGCGGCCGGGCGGAAGACTATGAGGGGGAGTATCAGTGCTCAGCCAGAAATGACCATGGGACTGCGCTCTCCCACAGAATATTCCTCCAAGTCTCCAGTAAGATGGGGCTGAATCTGTGCTGATAGTTAGAAATAGTCACTGTCTTTATATCGGGGTAGAGTGGTTATGTTACTGGTCTTGTAATCCAGAGAACACGAGTTCAAATCCCACCATGGCAGTTTGACAATTTGAATTCAGTGTTTTTTTGAATTAAAAAAACGGTCTGGGATCAGTAAAAGTGACCATGAAGCTGTTGGATTGTTGTAGAAACCCAACCTGTTCACTCATGTCCTTTCGGGAAGGAAACCTGCTGTCTTTATCCAGTCTGGCCTATATGTGACTCCAATCCCTGACCAGCATGGTTGACTCTTAACTGCCCTCAGAAGTGGCCTGGCAAGTTGCTCGGTCGTAGCGATGGGCAATAAATGGAGGCTTTGCCAGTGACACCCGCATCCCGTGAATGAATAAAGAGAATAGTGATTCATATGGGCCTGTGTGATTGGATGAGGCCATGTTGTATTGCCTGTGTGAGAGACTGGACAACATAAAACTGTATAGAGTCCATTGTCTAAATGCCCCCCCCCCCCCCCTCACCCATCACCCCAATCCTCCATTGGCTCCCTGACCCCCAACATCTCAAATTTGAAATCCTCGGCCTCGTCAACAAATCCCTCACTGGCCTCACCCCACCCTACCTCTGCAACCTCCTCCAGCCTATGCTCTTCGATCCTCCGACTGGGGCCTCCTGTGTGATGCCCTCTCCCTTCTGCCCCTCCTTCAGTGGAAGAGCCTTGAGCCCTACTCTCTGGAACTCTCTCCCTAAACCCCTCCTCCTTTGTCCGCCTTTAAAAGCCCCCACAAAACCTCTTTTTGACACACATACTTTTGGTCAGGCATTCCTTCAACTCTCCAACCCTGTGAAGAGAAAAGACGGGGGCCCGGAATTTCCACGGGAGTTGACTCGATCTTCTGCTGCAACTCTGGCAGGAGATCAGCAGCATAAACGCCCATTTCTCCGGGCGTTCTGACGATCTCTCGCCGGAGTTACAGCAGAAAATTGGGACGACCCCAACTCAGAAATTCAGAGCCAGGTTCGGTACCCGAGTTCTCCTCCTGGGATCTGTACCCAAGTTCTCTTCCTGGGATCTGTACCCGAGTTCTCTTCCTGGGATCTGTACCCAAACTCTACAGGCCTAGAGTTTCCCGCAACGGGCAAGTTATGTCAAAATTTACACCCGCTTTTATGCCGATCTTGCCGCCAGCAACTTACCCCAGAATTTCCTGCTACATTCCTTCTTTAAGTCCCTCTTCATGTATGTAAATTAAAGTTTGAAGCCATCAAACTATCATTGATGCACATTAAATGCACAGCACGCTTAAGGAAATGCAGTCGTGTTGAAATTTGTTCAATTTTCAACGTAACTCATTCTGATGCCATGAAAATGTTTTCAAAGATACGGGGCTGGATTTTGCCAGCCGAGACGAGTTGGGGGTGGGACTGCTGCCTTCCGGGTTCTAGTCCCGCCCCCAGCGACGTCTGAGGAACGCATGCTATTTTCCCTTGATTGGCCTTGTTAAGCCCGCCCTGCAGGCTTACCGGCCAATTAAGGGAAAGCCGGTGACTGATGACATCAGTGTATGACTCTTCATCTGTCGAAAAAATTTTGACAGATGAATTGTCAGCATTTGACAGCTTTGAGAAGCTGTCAAACACTGACAATCTCTGTTCAAGGTGAGCCCTTACACATAGGCTTACCAAGACTTCTCTCCTCAGCAGAAAGCAGATGGCTGCTGCATCTGAGAATGCAGCAGCCATTCTGTCATCTCTGCTGTTGCGATGAGGCACCTCCGGATCCTCAATGGTTGAAGCCTGCAGAAAGAAGCAAAGATAAGGAAACTTTTTCTAACACTTTACACTCACCTCTCATACTTACCTGTCCACACTTGCACCCATCACTCACCTCTACAGCTGACATTTCGACCCCTTTCACCTCCGCAGACCCACTGCTCACCTCGCTGACCCTGGCGAGGTTCGCAGCAGTCGGGAAGCCCGCAGCAGAAGGCTCAAAATGGGCGAAAAGCCTCAAAACTGCCTGTTAATTGGCTCTGATCCTCTTCCCGCCTCTAGGAGACGGGTACCTGTGCGACTCGGGGACCCACCTCCCGGGAAGATGGCACGGAGGCGGGTTGGGAGCGGGGTCAGTACCCGCTCCCAGTTTCTGCCATTTTCCCGGCAGTCCCGCCTCCTCAGGGCTGGGAAAATTCCCCCCACAGAGTGGGACTCAGTGAGGAGAAATACATTTTATTTTTAAATAAATCACTATAAGACGTTAGAAATATGACTTTGGGTCCTACTGTGCCTAATATTTTGGGTGTAAATTTACATCCTGTTCAGAACTGGCATAAATGTAGGAAACTCGAGCGAGCTGGTCTCTTAAACTGCGAGGGAGCCGAGCTGTGTTAATGAGCAGCAGAATCAGTGCAAAAGATTGAGGAAACTCGGGTGTAGCAGAAAAACGTGCGTAAGTCACTTGCACGCAAATTTCCTCAATCTCTTGGGCTGAAAATTGGCTTTGCGCCGTACTTACGCCATTGTTGCGCCGAAAAATACAAGGAAATTCAGGGCCAACCTGTCTCTTCTCTTTTCAGACGCAGGATGGGGTCCATTAACTCAACCCGTGGGATTATTGATGCCCCTCCTGTGTTGGATTATAGGTTTCGTAAAGCTTTCTGCTGGCGACAGTTGAACTTTTCCTCTCTCGCTCTTTTGCTGGGCTCCCTCTTCCACTTTGTGTCCTCCTCATGGGCGTGTCCCTGGAGGTGTCTGAATCCCCAGCAGAGGCCCCGCGGTTTGTTTGAAGCCTCACTGGGACGTGTCCGAGCTCCCCCCGTGATCCATTGTCACTGACGATCTCTCGTCTCTCTGTGTTTTTTGACGTACAGAGGCCCCCCTGTGGAGGAAGGAGAACCTGGACCCTCAAGTGATTCAGGAAGGAGCACCAGCGATTCTTCCCTGCCAACCTCCCCCCGGACTCCCCCCTCCCGTCATCTTCTGGATGGACAGCTGTAAGTCTTGCCAAGTTGATCCTTGGGCTTTTATATTCTGCTAACACTTACTGCAGGCACAGAAGTTAAGTTAAAGTTGTGCCCCTCGGGTAAGTAGGATGGTAGCTGTACTGCTAACTTCACTGATTATCTTGTGTTTTCAGCGTATGGGGGGGGATGGGGGTCAGGAAAATTCAGGGCAACTTTCTTTACCTCTTTCTCGCTCTCTTTCTCATTTCCTCTTCTGTCTCTTTGGGGGTGAAATTGGTCTTCGCCAGTAGCACGAATCTCCCTTGTAGCGAATCGCTAGACGCGTTCTACACCGCGTCCGACCTTCTTTTCCATTAACTTCAATGTAAAGCGTGCTGTCGATTCGCTATGAGCGTGTTTGGCAGTACTGGCAAAGACCAATTTCACCCCCTTTCTTTTTTGCTTCCTCTACATCGTTGACTGCCACTCCCTCCTCTTTCTCCCTTCTTAATCTTCTTTCTCTCCCTCTCTTTACCCCTCACTCTCCCTCAGTTCCTCTCCCGCTCTTTAACTCTCACTGCCTCTTTATCACTTCTTACTCTTTCTCTCCCTCTCTTCACCTTACTCTCTCTTTCTCGCTCCTCTCTTTCTCTCCCTCTCCTCTCTTTCTCTCCCTTTCTTTACCTCTCCGTCCCTTGCTATGTCTGCTTCTCTCCCTCGTTCTCTCCGGTGTAACAACCTAAACGTGAGTCAGCATCTTCAGGAGAGGAGTGGAGAAAAGGGAGGAAAATGGGGAAAAGTCAAGTGTATAAATTCAGAGGACATGAAAGCATGTGCAGGGACGTGACTTGTATAATGGAGTGTATAACAAGCGAGAGCTGGACCTGTTTCTGGCTGGGCCGGAGATCACCTCTTACAGAAGGGAGGTACTGCACGGAATTCAGGGCCAGAGTGATCTCCTGGACTAGTTTCCATCGCCTAACTGGCTCGGAGAGGAATTTCACAGATTTCTTTTGGCCTGGGTTTTTTTAATCTGGTTTCTCGTCTCTCCCAGGAGATCACACGGTTTCGGTTGGGGTGAAGAGTGTAAATATTGTGATAGACAAGATACCGCAATTGTGTGGGACAGGCTGGGCGGACCAGAGGGTCTTTACCTGTCTGTCATTGTTCGCATAAGGTGCGGTACTATAGTGAGGGCACCAGAGCATGTTGGATAGAGCTGTGGTGAGGGGCCTAAGGTGAATACACTGGGGAATGTTCCATTATAGGGGCACACAGTGTATACCAGAACATTTCAGCAATGGACAAGAGTATAGTGGAAGGTTGCACAGTGAAGGGTGTGGAGTATATCAGAGAATGTTGCGTGTTCCAGATCACTAAACATTAAAGCGTAATTATTAAAGTACATTATTATTCTGTGGGGCTTTGAGTGGGGAGAGGGAGGTGGGGCACTAACTTCATTCATAGAGTTTCCGCTGCTGGTGTCAACCACAATTCAGAATTATACATATTTAAAATTGATTGGCTGGCAAAAATGAACATAAAGCAACGTAGATGCATAGAATGTAAGGATATGAGATATTTTTCTTAGTGCTAAGATTGCGGGAGAGGCTTTGAGACTCTAGGGACAGAGGGTGGCCATTGAGATTGATTTGTGTCGAGTGATGTCTTGTCTCTTTTTAGTGATGGAGTTGATCCCTCAGGATAAGCGCGTGTCTCAAGGCCTGAACGGGGACCTCTACTTCTCCAATGTGAGGCGTAGCGACGCTCGCTTCGATTACATCTGTAACGCCCGGTTCCCCTTCACCCACACCATCCAACAGAAAAACCCCATCACCATCAAAGTGCTGACCAGTAAGTATCAAGCCGCGGCCCTCTAACTCCTCCCCTAACGGCTTTCACTCCCAGTGTGTGTGCACCGACAGGCAGAGTCTTTGTGATTAACGTTTTACGAGGGATTTGACGCACTTTCAAGGGACCAGTAGGACCTGCACAATATGATGCCAAGGAACCAATGCCCATCAATTCTGTGTGGCGCAGGATTTGCGCACCCAGGAACTCCCTGAAGGGAAAGTGCTGAATATCACCACTGGGCAAAGATCCCGACAACCTTAGGCTTTCCACTCATTTCTCGAATTGTGTGTGTTTCTTCATGCCAACGGATGAATTGCTCCCACCAGTCTGTTGCCCAGAGGAGTGCACAACAAACGCTAAAGGAGTGATTCTGCCATGCGAGGGCACGGGTGGGAGAATTGAGAGCCTTAAACTGCTGCCATACTTTAACCAGTTAATGCCACCCATACAGGTAGAGTTTACAGCCTAGAAATTCAATGGCACTGTGCCCGTTTTACAGGGGCGCGGAAGCGTCCAATATGACGGGCAGGGTGCTGGCCGGAAGTGCACCGCCTGCCATATTGGTATAGGCATCTAAAGGGGCGTCCAGGGCCCGTGCCTGAAACAGGAGTTAGGCCTTTTGCATGTGCCAAATTGGATTGCCCTGTACGCAGCCAGCACATTTTAGGAAAGTGTGGTCTTCGTGCGGCCTAATCGGCGGTCCTTAAAGGGGCCACTACCTGCTGCCACCAGAAAGGTAAGTTTTTGTAAAATATACTTACCTGGACATGGTGTTGGGAGGAACAGGAGTGCTCCTTCCGGCTCCTCTGCAGCTCCAAAGACCATTGCCCACTCCCGCTTGGCCCCTTCCGATCGTCCCCCCTCCCTCTCCAGACCTCTGCTTCCGCCAAAATCATGAAGGGTTTTGAGAAGGTAAATGAGAAGCTGTTTCCAGTGGCAGAAGGGTCAGTGACCACAGGGCGCAGATTTAAGGTCATTGGCACAAGAACCAGAGGGGGAGATGAGGAGAAATGTGTTTTACACGGCGAGCTATTGTGATCTGGAATGCGCTGCCTTGAAAGGGCAGTGGACTCAAATTCAGTAGTAACTTTTTCAAAAGGGAATTGGATAAATACTTAACGGGAAAACATTTGCAGATCTATTGGGAAAGGCCAGGGGAGTGGGACTAATTGGATAGTTGTTTCAAGGACCCGGCACAGGCACAGTGGACCGAATGGCCGCCTTCTGTGCTGAATCGATCGAGGATCACATGACACGTTCACCTGCCAAACCTCCTCACCAATAATCTCCAGGCTTAAAGACTGGGGGGGAGAAATTCGGTATCGCCCCGTTTGGGGCGCAATTATCGGCCGGGCACAAAGTTTAGCGCCTGGTGCAAATTATCGCCTCCAACAGCAAACTTGGCTTCTATCGTCCCTGAAGGTGATTGGAGCGCTAAATCAGGCGCTACGCACCTCTCTTAAGGCGCTGACGCCGAGGAGCGAGGCGCTACCTCAGAGCGCTGGTGAAGCTCATGTGATGTCAGTCAATAATGGAACACAGACACACTGGCACCGGCCAGTTCTTAAAGGGGAGGGTTGATCGTGCTCTCCATCCACACCCTGCTCATTGCAGCCTTGAATCTCGGCCTGGAGAGACCTGTATATCAAATCTGTTGGAAAGAACAATGGAGAGAGCCAGGGAAAGAGCTCAGAGTGCAGCCCCCATAGTCTCTTCTAAATCGATGCAAGGAAGGTCAATTCAAAATGAACCTGCAAAGTGCTGCTCAGTACCCAAAACTCCTTCACACAGCGTTGAATCTCTCCAGAAGTCTCTCTCTCTCTCTCTCTCTCTCTCTCTCTCTCTCTCAGAATGCGTGGTGCAAAAATGTCACCGACAAAAAAAGGCAGGAAGCGGTCACCTTTAAATAGCGCTCCCCCAGTCCCCTCCCGACTGCAAAACGCTCCCCTCAACCTGTCATTGCTAATGGCAGGCGGAAAGGCAGGGGTGCCACTCAATATCTGGTCCGGGGCGTTGCACGCTTGACTGATGTCACGATGTGCAGGCGCAGGAGATCGTGGCGGTAGTGTTTAGCGCCGCCGCAAAATATCTGGTCAATTTCCCGAGCGGCGCAAACATCGTCGCCCCCGGGCGCTAGTTGCTTTGCGCCCCATTAGGGCGCTAACGGGAGGCACAAATCAACCGAATTTTTCCCCCTGGGAAACCAACAAGCTTTCCCCGGTGGAACTGGTTGGTAAATGCATTGCCCAATGCGGAACACTCCCTTGTACACCAACAGGGTCACAACTTCGATCATCGGCCTGTCCTGATCTCAGCTGTGGCGGCAGCTTTGGGTTGTGGCAATGGACCTCGTGCTAGAGAAACGGGGGAAGAATAATCAGCCAGGGTCCCCGCTCCGAGTTGCTATCCAGTGACCACCTTCTTCTTCTGGAAGGTTTGGTGAGGGCTGGTCAGCGTTGGCTAAGATGCCCACCATTATCAAATTATACTCACTATCTGGCACTCAAAGAATTGGCTATTTGGCTGGAGAATGAATTGAGCCCATGGAACCGTACCCAAGCGTGAGGCAGATGTTTCGGGAGCAGGAAGTAGGTGGCAGAAATATTTTAAATTTTTTTAAAAACCACGCAAATCTCCACACTCCCATTTCCATCCTGGCTGACTCCAACTGCAAAGAGTTCACTTGCGAACACCACAAAGAAGCCTTCCTGCTTCTGACTGTCTCTCCAGTGAGTCCATTCTTATCCGTTCAATCCCTGTACTGGACAACATCTCAAAGATGCGTTTCCAGGTTTGGGAACCTGGTAACGAAACCCTCCCCTCCCCCCCCCCACCGCCCATGCCTGACCAGTCAACCATTGATTGCCAAACCCCAAGAAAGCACCAGCTCTGTTTCCGCTGTTGTAACATTAATGGTTAGATGGCACTGTTTCATGGGACTGGATAGGTATAGGACAAAATGAGGCTTTCTCGCTTGAGATTCTGGGCAGCATTTCACCTATCCATAGTCAACATGGCAATGTCGCCCTGGTGCCTCGCTGGTAGTGTATGCAGCAGCCCAGTGATCAGCAATGAATGTTTGCTTTGAGGGGATCTAAATTGGAGCTTCACCTCAGACTCACGTGAAATACATTTTCAGGAGATGCACTGAAACTGGGTTTAAATTTTTCAGTCACCGTAAGTACTTGCAGAGACAACAGTCAGTTGTTGTTTGATGGTTGGACTCATTGTTGTCTGTTCGTGTGTCTCCAGAATGTAGTGTCTCACAGTATCCCTTTCTGTAGCCTACATTTCACAACCAGTAACCCAAATATCACCTTCGGAAAGCGCTGTGCAGAATGCTTTAAAGATTTTTCTAAAGATCAGAAGCCTGAAAGTGATGTGGTGGCCATTTTATTTCTTGTTATTGGTGTGATACCTTAGCTGGCAGTGCACATTAATAACCTGGTCCGCTACACTCTTTCAGCCAGCCTTTGAAATACGAGAAGTAACATCATCAGTTACCTGAACTATATTTCTCAAAACTTACAGGTGTAGCTCAGGCCTGTGTACACAGATTGTATTCACTTGCATTGTATAAAATTCCAACTCCAGATATTCTCAACATCATTTCTCTGATGACATACATTATCATAGAATTTTATGGCACAGAAGGAGGCCATTTGTCCCATCGTGTCTGTGCCAACCGAAAAAGAGCTATCCAGCCTAATCCCACTTTCCAGCTCTTGGTCCGTAGCCCTGTAGGTTACGGCACTTCAAGTGCATATCCAAGTACTTTTTAAATGCGGTGAGGGTTTCTGCCTCTACCACCCTTTAAGGCAGTGAGTTCCAGACCCGCACCATCCTCTGGGTGAAAAAGTTCTCCTCAAGGAAGTTCTATCTAAGGAAGGATATACTTGCCATAGAGGGAGTGCAACGAAGGTTCACCAGACTGATTCTTGGGACGGGGGGATTGTCCTATGAGGAGAGATTGAGTAGACTAGGCCTATATCCTCTGGAGTTTAGAAGAATGAGAGGTGATCTCATTGAAACATACAAAATTCTTACAGGGCTTGACAGGGTAGATGCAGGGAAGATGTTTCCCCTGGCTGGGGAGTCTAGAACCAGTCTGAGAATAAGGGGTCGGCCATTTAGGACTGAGATGAGGAGAAATTTCTTCACTCAGAGGGTGGTGAATCTTTGGAATTCTCTACCCCAGAGGGCTGTGGAGGCTCAGTCGTTGAGTATATTCAAGACAGGGATCGATAGATTTTGGGGTATTAAGGGAATCAAGGGATATCGGGATAGTGCAGGAATGTGGAGATGAGGTCGAAGATCAGCCATGATCTTATTGAATGGCAGAGCAGGCTCGAGGGGCCAAATGGCCGACTCCTGCTCCTATTTCTTATGTTCTTATTGGCCCGAAAATTAGACCTAATGCGGGAGAGTACGCACTGTGTACTCTCGCGTATTAGGTCCCGAAGTGCCAGTTTCCTGCATGCACCGCGCATGCGCGGGAAACCGGCACTTCGTGTATGGCAAAGGGGGCGGTTCCTAAGTGAACCGCGTGCGCGCTACAGGTTGCGCGCACGCAGCACACTTAGTTTTTTTTTCAGGTTTGAACGCGCAGGTAAGTGTTGAAGATTTTACACATAAAGAAAGCAGGCGTAAGCTCTTGCTGTCAAAACTATGAATGAAAGATGGTGTGCTGCCATTGGCTCTAACTGGCCCACGTGATCCCAGAGGTCGCATCGCACTAACTGCGCCTCTGGGACACGCACACACTGCGCGCCGGCACCAGGGAGAGGCCCAGGAACTGAAGTTCGTGTGGGCCAAAACCATAAAGGTAGGCGCGGAGTGCGATATCGCGGGGGATCCTTACCCCCGCGGCAACCATCGAACTCCAATTTCTGGGCCATTATGTTCAACTCCCCTCTAATCCTTCTACCAAATACTTTAAATCTATGCCCCCTGGTTATTGACCCCTCTGCTAAGGGAAATAGGTCCTTCCTATCCACTCTATCTAGGCCCCTCATAATTTTATACACCTCAATCAAGTCTCCCCTCAGCCTCCTCTGCTCCAAAGAAAACAACCCCAGCCTCTCCAATCTTTCCTCACAGCTAATATTCTCCAGTCCTGGCAACATCCTCGTAAATCTCCTTTGTAACTAAACATCTTCCCATTCACTCCCATTGTCCAAAATTCCAATGGGCCAAATCCCTTCCCCATTCACTTCCAATTGTACGGGATTTCAATGGATCAAACGCATTCGCATTCAGTCTCCTTTGATTGATTTTCAGTAGATCAAACCCTTCCTGTTCATCTCAATTCTATAGAGTTTGAACGGATTGAGCCTCTTCCCATTCAGTTCTATCGTATAGAATTGCAGCAGATCCAATCCCCTGCATTCACTTCAATTGTTGTGACTTGCAGTGGCCCAACACTTCCCGGTTCCTCCTTGTTGCACAGAAGTTGTGACCAACACATAGCTGCCAGGAATTTCCTCAGCAATTCTCCCGATCGGTCACCGTAACTTTGGCACAAGATCAGCGGAAACTCCAGATAAATGTGTATAGAGGGTTTCCACCAATCGGAAGAACCCTCGGGAAATTCCTGTTGATATTTAAATAGAAAGATACAGAACCACCCATCCTGTCATCCAGTTTCCAGTTAGTCAAGACACTGAATATTGCTCACTACCCAACTTTATTCAGAGGCAACTGCACAATTTGAAGGTCCGAGTTCTATTATGCACCTTTAGAATAATATTTAGGGGAGTTTTGTTTAAAAATAAGACTTAAATTTATCTATAATGAGTAGAAGCCTTGACCCCAGTAGAATATTGCCTGTCACCTTAGTGAAGGGTCCACCTTTGGGGTTGTGCTTTCATCAGGTTTCTTCCCACGATTCTCCAGTTTATTTCCATTCAGCCATTTTGAAGACAAAGGACTCCTCCAACAATCTTCTCCCCCCCACCCCCTGGTCCCCAACCCCCCCGGTCCCCCAACCCTCCGTCCCCCACCCCCTGAAAGATTTGAGGTGCGTTACTCATCAGCGTCTGATAATTTTCTCTCCGAGTCCTTTGTCAGAAAGCTGCCTTGCTCAGTCACGCTGCTGTTTTGAGTTATTAATTCAGTTTTAAACACACTGAAATATTGCTGCTAACCTGTTTTGTTTTAATATGATGTGTGTTTTGATATTTGATATCCAGCTCACTGATCAGTAATGTATCACTGGACAGACGCTTTACCCAATGTGTGTTTTATTCTTTTTTTTTTGGTACCTTCCCCATCCTTTACCTCCCCGCTCTGCTTGCATAATGTTCTGTGTCCAATCTGCTTGTACGCTCTTTTCCCCCTTCCCTGAATGAACCTCCGCAGCCCCTTCTGTACCTCAGCTTCCCTCTACTCTTCGGTGGCCCCTTCCATCTACTCTTCCACGCCTCCTGCGTAGCCTCCATGCCCATATCCCCCTTGTACACGCTTGTCTTTGTCCTCTCTCTTCGAAATTCTCTTCCCCCCACCCCCTCCACCACCCCCGCTCCCCATTTCCACGGTTCTCCTGCCTAGTTTTGCATGCTCATGTTCTTTTATTTGTTACAGTGGATACCAATTATGAATCAGGGCCAACTGTTCTGAATGAAACTGAATTGTCTGGTGGTGAGTTATAGCACCTTCTAGAGAACTTTGTGTTTTAACCCTCTAATCCCTCACTCAACCCACCTGTGTCTTAACCTAATGTCCCATGCTGAAGTAAAACCTGAGAGCAGTATTTGATGGAAAATATGTGGCACCGGAGTGTAAGGTGCATTCTTGTAAGCCCTTCCAATCCATAAATGGAAATGAGCCATAAATGCCTATAAGGCTCGTGGAACAGCCTTGAACGGGTCTGATTGAAATGATTCACTTTCCGCAACTGGCATTTATACAGCAGTGCAACATAGTAAGATGTCCCAGAGGAGAAAAAAACAACGCCAAGCAGTCGCAAGACGAGAGTTACGGAAGGTGGCCAAAGGAATGGGTCAAAGAAACAGATTTTGAGGGGTCTTTGAAGGAGAGAGAAAAGGTAGTGAGGTTTAAGGAGAGCGTTCAGAGTGTGGGGCCAGGTCAGCTGAAGGCCCTGCTACTGAGGGATGAGTGCATGAAAGGACAGGTAGAGTAGGAGTGCAGAGGGTGCGTGCGGGCACATAGGGCCAGTGGAGGTTGAGAGGTGCAAGGCCGTGATCAGATTTGTGGACTAGGACGAGGATTTTGATTTCAAAGCTTTGAGGGAATGTGGTTATATTTATTCCGTTCTTGAGATGTGGGCAACCTTGGTAACGCTGTATTTACTGCCCGTCCCTAGCTGCCTTGAGAGCATTTAGAGTCAACACAGCGGGCAGGGTAGCAGATCCCTTCTCTGAAGGGCATCAGTGAACCAGTTGGGTTATTACAATAATCCAGCAACTTTCCTGGTCACTTTTTCCTGGTGCCAGCCCACAAATTACCATAATTCCGTTTCACATCTTGTCGCGGTGGGATTTGAACTCACAGGTAAAGAGAGGTCACAGCAGGGGATGTGTGACCATAGGCACAGGAGTAGAACCACCCTCAAATTTGGCTTTTATTGATCCATAAGACTCCCAAAATTAGTTGGTTAAAAATGCAAGCCATTGCTCCCCCCTGGATGGCTGGGTGGGTTGAGGAAGCGAATAGCTCATCCAAGTTCCAGGGTCTGTACCGAGTGAGCTGATCTCATCTGAGACAGCGGCTAAGGTAGGACAACTGAGCTTAGTTCCTCAGGGTTAGCGGAGGCGGGGTGAGGGTGGGGGGTGGTTTGGCTGGACAATAAGCCAGTGATCCAGCTTCTGATTGCAATTCCATTTCGACTGTTGCCGAAAAGTGCGCAGGTGTAATTATTGAGATCCATGATGCCCCCACAGTTAAGTAGCTTGCCGGCATTCCCTGTCCAGGTTTCACACTGGTTTCTGGGTACCAGAGAACAGCCAGCGCCCCTGGAGCTGCACACCAGCGAGAAGCCCACTACATTTTGGAGAGGAAGAAAATTGGCAAAAAGAGGAGAGGAATCTTTCCTGCCAAATAATCTACAAACTGTGGCAGTCTGGTGATGCAGCACTGCTAATTTCACCAACACCCTGCATTGTGGAACCAATAGATGTGGGCTGTACATAGGAACAGGAGGCAGCCATTTAGCCCCTCGAGCCTGTTCCGCCATTCAATCATATGTTATGCAGCGGTTCAAGAAAGTGGCTCACCACCACCTTCTCAAGGGCAATTAGGGATGGGCAATAAACGCTGGCCTTGCCAGCGACACCCACATCCTGTGAACGAATTTAAAAAAAATCCTGTTTCTTAACTCCAACTACCCGCCTTGGTTCTGTAACCCTTAATATCATTGCCTAACAAAAATCTGTTTATCTCAGTTTTGAAATTTTCAGTTGACCCTCCAGCCTCAACAGCTTTTTAGGGAAGAGAGTTCCAGATTTCCACTACCCTTTGTGTGAAGAAGTGCTTCCTGACGTCGCCCCTGAACGGCCTAGCTCTAATATTAAGGTTTTTTTTAAATTATTTCGTGGGATGTGGGCGTCGCTGGCAAGGCCAGCATTTATTGCCCATCCCTAGTTGCCCTCGAGAAGGTGGTGGTGAGCCGCCTTCTTGAACCGCTGCAGTCCGTGTGGTGAAGGTGCTCCCACAGTGCAGTTAGGGAGGGAGTTCCAGGATTTTGACCCAGCAACAATGAAGGAACGGTGATATAATTCCAAGTCAGGATGGTGTGTGACTTGGAGGGGATCTTGGAGGTGGTGGTGTTGCCATGCACCTGCTGCCCTTGTCCTTCTAGGTAGAAGAGGTCGTGGGTTTGGGACCTCATTCTGGACTCTCCCACCAGAGGAAATAATGGGGCTCGAGGAAACTCTGTCAACTGCTTTCACCATATAAAACATCTCAATTAGATCACCCATTCGCTTTTCCATGTATCATGCACGCTTCGTCATGTTGGTCTCAATGAGAAGGGATTCAAAATCCGAGCAGTCAACAATGTCCACTTGGACCCACTAGCTAGTGGGAAATTACAGAATTACAGGCAGAGACACGAGAGCAGGGTGCCCACCTATGCTGCCTAGGGTTGCCAACTCTAGCTGGGCGTATTCCTGCAGCTTTCATGACATGGCCTCCCACCCAGTCAAACAGACGTTTTTTCCCGATCTGCAATATATTTACCACTAATAAACAAAAGTGTTCAAAGAAACACAATTCCCCAGTGATTTTTCTCCCTGGATTTTGCTCGCCACAGTTCCCAGGAGATTAATCTTCAATTCCTGGAGACTCCAGGGCAATCCTGGAGGGTTGGCAACCCCTAATGCGGTCACCCGTGTGAGGGGATGCAACATGGGGAAAGGGGCCAAACCCAATAGAAAATTAATATTGACTGAGGGGGCTAATTCTTCATGATCTCAACCAACCAGATAGTTTAAGACTGAACATCAATGCTCATCTAAAGTAACTCTGTGAACCTCTAATGGGATATGACATCAGAGCTGCATGGAATTCTGTGTCTCTGAGCCAGCCCGATTTCCTCCTTGTCATTTTCAGCTTCTAGGTATTCAAATAGCTGTTTGTTTGTGGGCTTTTCCTTTTATTCATTCTCGGGATGTGGGCGTCGCTGGCAAGGCCGGCATTTATTGCCCATCCCTAATTGCCCTTGAGAAGGTGGTGGTGAGCCGCCTTCTTGAACCGCTGCACTCCGTGTGGTGAAGGTGCTCCCACAGTGCTGTTAGGGAGGGAGTTCCAGGATTTTGACCCAGTGACGATGAAGGATCGGCGATATACTTCCAAGTCAGGATGGTGTGAGAGTTGGAGGGGAACTTGGAGGTGGTGGTGTTCCCATGCGTCTGCTGCCCTTGTCCTTCTAGGTGGTAGAGGTCGCGGGTTTGGGAGGGCAAACAGGCTGGATCTGAGGAGTAGTATAGGCACAGTCTAAAATTCTACAACAACAGCAACTTGCATTTATATAGCGCCGTTAACGTAGTAAAACATCTCGAGGCGCTTTGCAAGAGCGTTATCAGATAAAATAAATTGATACCGTGCCAAAGAAGGAGACATTAGGACAGGTGGCTAAAAGCTTGTTCAAAGAGGTAGGTTTTAAGGAGCGTCTTAAAGGAGGAGAGGTTTAGGGAGGGAATGCCAGAGCTTGGGGCCCAGGCAGCTGAAGGCACGGCTGACAATGGTGGGGCGAAGGAAGTCGGGGACGTGCAAAAGGCCGGAGTTGGTGGAACAAAAATTGTAGTGCTGGAGGAGATTACAGAGATAGAGAGGGGCGAGGCCATGGAGGGATTTGAACACGAGGCTGAGAGTTCTAAAATTGAGGCGTTCAGGGACCGAGAGCCAACGTAGGTCAGCGAGCACAGGGGTGATGGACTGCTGGTGAAACTCATACTTCTACATCTTTTTCTCTCTCAGTTTTGAATGGATGGTGGCGTCTTTAATTGTAATGTGGGATGAAGTAGCTTGCTGCTGTTTCAATACCTGTTCATGGCCTAATTGGGCAACTTCAGATCGCTTGTCTTTTGTTTTAATAAACTTTTTGTTTTCCAAAGCAAAATCTTTTTGAGTGCCCAGTTTTCCTCCTCTACCTCCCAGGATGAGTTGTCAGTTACCGCAAACCTTCTTCGGGTGAGCTGGGCCGTTGAGGCCCAGGCTGATCGGACAAGAGCTCAGCTAGGCTCGAATGAGCAGAGGGCTAGGCCAGATTGGGTCACAGATTAGTTTACGGTCTTATTCCCCTTTCTGTTCTTATGCCTAGCAGTAGAGGGAGCAGATTTGTCAGAGTCTAGAGAATCTTGCCATTGGTCCATCCAGCTATGAACAGATGGGAACCGCAGAAGGAATGCTTGATCACAAACCTCCGAGAATTCTTCGTTCTACCAACTACGGCCTCTTGCAAGTCTCCAACTTCCTTCACCCCACCACTGTGCCTTCAGCTGCCTAGGCCCTAAGCTCTGGAATTCCCTCCCTAAACCTCTCCGCCTCTTCTCCTTTAAGACAATCCTTAAAACCTACCTCTTTGACCAAACATTTAGCCACCTCTCTTAATGTCGCCTTCTGCCAGTGTAGAGGTCTACATCCACAGTCATCTGCTTCATAGAATGATACAGCGCAGAAGGAGGCCATTCGACCCATCATGCCTGTGCCGGCTCTTTGAAAGAGCTCTCCAATTAGTCCCACTCCCCCCTGCTCTTTCCCCATAGTCCTGCACATTTCCAATTCCCTTTTGAAAGTTATTATTGAATCGGCTTCCACCACCCTTTCAGGCAGCGCATTCCAGATCACAACAACTCGATGTGTAAAAAAAAAAGTGTTTCCTCATGTTGCCTCTGGTTCCAAGGCAAACACTCCACCAAACCCAGCAGATACGCTTGTCGATGAGGTAATTCATGACACTTCAGTGAAGAGTGGTAACCCAGGGAGGTTCTGCAGGGCTCAGTTCTGGGTCCCTTGCTTTTTGTGATATATGTCAATGATTTAGTCCTGAATGTAGGGGGTATGATAAAGAAATTTGCAGATGATACTAAAATCGGCTGTGTGGTTGATATTGAAGAAGAAAGCTGTAGACTGCAGGAAGATATCAATGGACTGGTCAGGTGGGCAGAACAGTGGCAAATGGAATTCAATCAGAGAAGTGTGAGGTAATGCATTTTGGGAGGGCTAACAAGGCAAGGGAATACACATTAAATGGTAGGACACTGAGAAGTGTAGAGGAACAAAGGGACCTTGGAGTGCAGGTCCACAGATCCCTGAAGGTAGCAGGCCAGGTAGATAAGGTGGTTAAGTAGGTTTACAGAATACTTGCCTTTATTAGCCGAGGCATAGAATACAAGAGCAGGGAGGTTATGCTTAAAATGTATCAAACACTCGTTAGGCCACAGCTAGAGTACTGTGTTCTTTCTTCTTAGGCAGTGTGTACAGTGGTTCTGGTCACCACATTACAGGAAAGATGTGATTGCACTAGAGAGGGTACAGAGGAGGTTTACGAGGATGTTGCCTGGACTGGAGAATTTTAATTATGGGGAAAGATTGGATAGGCTGGGGTTGTTTTCTTTGGAACAGAGGAGGCTGAGGGGAGACCTTATTGCGGTGTATAAAATGATGGGCCTAGATAGAGAGGATAGGAAGGACCTATTTCCCTTAGCAGAGGGGTCAACAACCAGGGGGCATAAATTTAAAGTAATTGGCAGGAGGTTTAGAGGGGATTTGAGGGGAAATTTCTTCACCCAGAGGGTGGTGGGGGTCTGGAACTCACTGCCTGAAAGGGTGGTAGAGGCAGAAACCCTCATCACATTTAAAAAGTACTTGGATATGCACTCGAAGTGCCGTAACCTACAGGGCTATGGACCAAGTGCTGGGAAGTGGGATTAGACTGGATAGCTCTTTGTCGGCCGGCGCGGACACGATGTGCCGAAATGGCCTCCCTCCGTGCTGTAAATTTTTATGGTTCTATGATTCTATGAATCTCGCAGGTGAAAGCGCACGAATAAAGTGGGAGAGACACCCGGTGCGAGGGCCTCTGTTATTTTCCATCAAATGCAGTAATCCTAACTGACAGAGAGCTGCAACCAGAGACAAAAGCTTGTGACGCGGTGAAGACACGGACTTACCATGCTGTGCAACTGCAGTCGGAAGCTTCACCGAAAGGACTAACCTCGTCTCGCGTAGTTACGATTGCTGCTTAAATCCTGCGCTGTTACTGCGTTGCTGCATCCCCGCGTTTATCCTGGCGACTAATCCTTTAACGCAACTTATCCCAATGTGCCGTTCATTTTTACTGCCAAAATTATTGACCTGGAATTTGCGGCCAGCAGCGAAGCGAAGGCGTTCACCACTGGCCCCCCCCCCCGAACTACGCTCCGCACAAGGATCTCGCCATCCCTGTGTCGAGAACTTCGGGTTTTCCGACCTTCAATTCAGTTCGACGGAACTTAACGGGGATTCCCTTGTGCGAACTGCTGTGACGTCACCAGGCTGTCTGAGCAGCCAATCACAAGGCAGAATTCTCAGACAGCAAACTAGGAAGTGAGTCAGCCCTTAAAATTCAAACTTTTTAAAATAGTTGGAGAGAGCAAAAGAAAGATTGTGGTTCTCACACGGGGAAAAGGCAAACCTGAAATAAAGATGCACAAACTTTTAAAAAAAAAATCTTTTTTTTTTAAGTTTCTTAAAAAATTTTATTTTTATTAAAATGGACAAATTTCACACTGTACAAAATTTAAATTAATTTTCCAGGTCCTTAACGTTTGTTTAGCAGACAATACGCTGTTAAAACCCCAGTTACACCTAATCCCTTTGGGTCTAACTTTTAGTGGGGAATTTAACAGCATAATTACTGCAGAAGAGCCGACGTTTTCATCAGTTTTAACGATTTACAAGATTTCACTGATTGCCAGCTCCGTGGGGGGTGGGGGGGGCACAGCACAGCCAGTTTAGGAGCTTTCAGTGACGGACCGCAACTTCGGGAGGCCAAATACCAAAGTTGCGGTCAGTTTCAGAGGCGGTATGACGGCGCACTCTGAGTGCGTCGTCATACCGACAGCAAGTTCAGGGCCATTATTTTTTCCCCTCTTAAATATATGCTTCGACAGCCTGACTTCTGAAGTGAAGAGCAAAAAGGCTGGCCTCTCCTGAATCCTCGGCGAGCTTATCCAGTGCGTAGCTGAGCCGTGCAGGGTGGGAAGGTCCCAGGTTTAAACGCAGATCCTTGCTGATCCCCCAGGTGCTATAGTTGGCCCCTAGTTTAGAGAGGGGGGGGTTAATAGTCGGAGTGCCCACTCACGATCGCTAGCTAACAAAAATACTGCAGGGAAACGTGTGCATATGGATGCCGGCTGAGAATAGAATCAGGCTGAGGTGTGATGGCCCACATGACCACATAGCTGGTCGACACTAATTGTCAAGCTTAGGCGTGATTAACGCTCACTTACCCGAGCTGTGGAAGAGCGATCGGTGCCCAACAAGAAGTCAATTCCCTTCAGGATTTGAGAGGACGGGAGAATGTTTTGAGGACAATATTCCTGGGAGCCCTGGGCACGATGGAGACTCCGACCACTTTCGAGGTGGCTTGGCTGCTGTATCAGTGGCTTGTTGCACACCCAGTGGAGAGCACTGAGCGATGATCCAACTCACCTCTGCCAATTGCTTGGCTGTCATAGATGCTCCCTTTCCCATACAGAATACACCGGACCGGATTTCCTCCCGGGTCACAGAAACCTCTAACTGGGGAAAAAGGGGTGGTTTTGGCCATTCAACTCTACGATCAGACTCATGAGATGAAAATCCCTTCTGTCTGCCAACCCTCCTGGATTATCCTGGAATCTCCAGGAATTTACCCGAGAGAAAAATCATAGGGGACATTAAAAAAGAAAGGTCTGTTTTTTTTTCATTTTCTTCAAACACTTTTTATTAATTATAAAAAATATCGAGGATGGGAAAACGGGGCAGTTGGAGGCAGAAGGTCTTGTGATAAAACCGCCAGGAAACGGCTAATCAGAGTTGGCCACGCTGACTGTCTGTCCGCCGTAAAGTCCTGTGTGCGATGGGTTTGGGCAATCTCACTCCAGCTCCCAGTGTGCATGGGTCCCTAATTCCGCACTAGTTGGCACTACGTTGGTTGTCTTGCTAAGAGGCCACAGTGGAGGAAATGGGGAAAATGTAGGGGGATGTAAGGGGCGCTCTTCAAAAGTTGGCGCTAAGGCACATTGTTGGGGCAAAGTAAAGGGAGCTTCACACTTCATCCAGTATACCTGTAGCTAATCTGAGCGTGCTCGATACTGACAGCGCACAGCCAATATGGAAATTGTTCCGTTTGCCCAGTAATAACGTCCCTTATCTCGATGAGCGCAGGAAGAAAATCGACATGCACAATAGGTCCAGTGGGGCTCTACCTCTGATGCTGGGGTTAAGGTACATTTTTGGGACAGTATAGAGGGAGAGGAGATTGTGATGGAATACTTTCCACTCGCCTGGATGAGTGCAGCTCCAACAACACTCAAGAAGCTGGACGCCATCCAGGACAAAGCAGCCCGCTTGATTGGCACCCCATCCACCACCTTAAGCATTCACTCCCTCCACCACCGGCGTACCGTGGCTGCAGTGTGTACCATCTACAAGATGCACTGCAGCAACTCGCCAAGGCTTCTTCGGCAGCACCTTCCAAACCCGCGACCTCTTCCACCTAGAAGGACAAGGGCAGCAGGCGCATGGCAACACCACCACCTCCAAGTTCCCCTCCAAGTCACACACCATCCTGACTTGGAAATATATCGGCCGTTCCTTCGTCATCGCTGGATCAAAATCCTGGAACTCCCTCCCTAACAGCACTGTGGGAGCACCTTCACCACACGGACTGCAGCGGTTCAAGAAGGCGGCTCACCACCACCTTCTCAAGGGCAACTAGGGATGGGCAATAAATGCTGGCCTTGCCAGCGATGCCCACATCTCGTGAACAAATAAAAAAAATGTCAGGTTGCTCTCCCAGGCATTACTATCCCAGACCCCAATGAACAAAATTCATCAAAAAAAAGAGAATAAACAGCTGGCCTGTTTGCCATGTTTATTTGAGGCCTAGCAGTAAGCTGAAGCCTGCGGGGTACACTGGCCCTGAGAAAACATATGGTCGAATGTGAGTAAAACGATATGCTAACAAAAGTGATTAGTGTCAGATTAGGGATTGCCATTGCTGAATGTGACATTTGCTGCTTTCAATAGTTATCGGTGGCCTGGTATATTTTTTTAAATGACACCCGATGATATTCGATTTTCACCACATGCTGCTCGAGAATATAGAAGGCTAAGGGGGTGATTTGATTGAGGATTTTAGGATTGTGAAAGGAATTGATAGGGTAGATAGAGAGAAACTTTTTCCGCTGGTGGGGGCAGTCTTGGACAAGGAGACATAGGGGGAAAAATTCAGTTGGTTGCGCCTCCCGTTAGCGCCTTAAGAGGGTGCTAATGGGGCGCAAAGCATCTAGCGCCCAATGCGGCGATGTTTGCGCCGCTTGCGAAATTAACTAGACATTTTGCGGCGGCGCTAAACACTACCGCCACGATCTCCTGCGCCGGCAGATCGTGACATCAGTCGAGTGCGCAACGCCCCGGTATCGCCCCGGAGCGGATATTGAGTAGCGCCCCCTGCCTTACCGCCTAACGCTAGCAACAACAGGTTGAGGGGAGCGAATTGCAGTCATGAAGGGACTGGGGGAGCGCTATTTAAGACGACCGCTTCCTGCCTTTTATTGTTGGTGCCATTTTTGAACCACGCATTCTGAGAGAGAGAGAGAAAGACTTCTGGGGAGATTCAACGCTGTGTGAAGGAGTTTTGGGTACTGAGCAGCACTTTGCAGGTTCATTTTGATTTGCCATTCCTTGTATCGATTTAGAAGAGACTGTGGGGGCTGCACTCTAAGCTCTTTCTCTGGTACTCTCCATTGTTCTTTCCAGCAGATTTGATGTGCAGGTCTCTCCAGGCAGAGATTCAAGGCTGCAATGAGCAGGATGTGGATTGAAAGCAAGATCAACCATCCCCTTTAAGAACTGGCCGGTGCCATTGTGTGTGTGTTCCATTGCTGACTGACATCACATGAGCTTCGCCAGCGCTCTGAGGTAGCGCCTCGCTCCTCGGCCTTTGCGCCTTAAGACAGGTGTGAAGCGCCTGATTTAGCGCTCCAATCACCTCCAGGGGCGATAAAAGTCAAGTTTGCAGTCGGTGGCGATAATTAGCGCCAGGCGCTAATCTTTGCGCCCGGCCGATAATTGCGCCCCAAATGGGGCGATACTGAATTTCTCCCCCATAACCTTTAAAATCAGAGCCAGGCCATTTCAGGAGAGATGTTAGGAAACACTTCTTCACGCAAAAGGGTGGTAGAAGTGTGGAACTTTCTCCCACACAAAGCAGTAGGTGGTAGCTCAGTTAATCATTTTAAATCTGAGATCGATAGATTTTTGCTATCCAAGGGTATAAAAGGATTTGGAGCCAAGGCGGGTGGATGGAGTTAGGCTACAGATCAGCCACGGTCTCATTGAATACTTGCCATAGAGGGAGTGCAGCAAAGGTTCACCAGACTGATTCCTGGAATGGCAGGACTGTCGTATGAGGAGAGATTGGGTCGACTAGGCCTGTATTCACTAGAGTTTAGAAGAATGAGAGGGGATCTCATTGAAACGTATAAAATTCTGACAGGGCTAGACAGACTGGATGCAGGGAGGATGTTTCCCCTGGCTGGGGGGGTCGAGAACAAGGGGTCACAGTCTCAGGATACGGGGTAGGACATTTAGGACTGAGATGAGGAGACATTTCTTCACTCAGAGGGTGGTGAACCTGTGGAATTCTCTACCACAGAAGGCTGTGGAGGCCAAGTCACTGAATATGTTTAAGAAGGAGATAGATAGATTTCTAGACACAAAAGGCATCAAGGGGTATGGGGAGAGAGCGGGAATATGGTATTGAGATAGAGGATCAGCCATGATCATATTGAATGGCAGATCAGGCTCGAAGGGCCGAATGGCCTACTCCTGCTCCTATGTTCCTCTGCCCAGCTTCCTGTGCTGATTGCCTTTACCTCGCCTCAGATTAGCGCGCACGTCGGGTGAGACTTGATGAGGTTCAGCGCCAATGGCGAGCACTTGCACGCGGCGAGGTGACTGGTCGGAAAATTGACAGGTGCTACTTTGGGTCCATTGATTTCTTTGGTTGGAAACTATCGAGCAGTGAAGCCGTGCGAGGCCTGATCTCTGGCCAAGAGTCCCGGGAAGTTTCGTCACTGTCTTGCTGGGTTACTATGTCTGACTATCCCAGACAACGTGACTGCTCGACAGAATCTACCACGCAGTCTGGGATGGAGGGTGGGGAGGGAGATGCCGAATGTCTTTGTTCGTGTTCTTTTAGTAAATCTTGCCATCATCAAGTAACAGGATTAGATGTTTGAAGATCTTATTCAATGATATCATTTGTGTGGATCAGCTCAATGGGATGCTGCCGCTGTTAACCCAATAACTCAATAACTTACTAATACTGTAACTGCAATATAAGTGGTCATTGATTACTGTCTTCCTTTTGTCAAAGTACCTCAGTAATGGTGCAGCAGGATTGTGGCACAGAATGACAGGGAACGTAGTTACTTACGGTTTCCCTGTGTATCGAGTCTGCCTACAGGGTAGGGAGGGGAAAGAGCGACGCCATTGTTTCCTCCCTAGGGGCCACGCCTATCCGGCTCCTCTTCCGCGTTAAAAGATAGAATTTGTCGCCATTACAACAGAGATGACACTTCAAGAGTAATTCATTGGCTGTGAAGCGCTTTGGGATATTCTCAGGACGTGAAAGGCGCTATAGAAATGCAAGCTCTTTCACTTGAGGTTATAATCATGCCGTCTGCTCCTCTTATCGTATCTACCAACCTTCACATTTTAATTCCCCTTCATTATTTTAAAGACTTGGACCATGTCCAATCTTTTAATCTCTTTTCCAATAAGGACAGGTTATCTTCTCTCAGCCTCTCTTGGATTGTAAACATTGTAATCAATGCTGCCCTTCTGCGAAACCCTTGTGGGTTTAACTAAGAAGAACTACCTGCATATTTAAGTTTAACCCCTAATCTAACGGCCCAGATTTTCTTGGGGATCTTAACGCCATTCGTACCTTCACCATCGGGAGCCCTTGACCACTGCAAAAGAAAGAGAAAATTACGGAGTAAGTGACTCACGCCATTGATTACGTCACGCCGTACTTTCCTGGGACTCTTGCGCCACTCCGTCATTACCCTCAGCGAAAATAATTAGAAGGTAATTAATTATCACAGCTCCGCCCTCATTCAAATCGGCGCCGATCGCAAGTTTCCTGGGCCTAAGCCAGTTCTACACGGCACTGCCACTTAAACTTCAAAATAATGGCGCTGATGGCCTGAGTTATTGCTCCAAGATTCGGGTTTAAATTCCCGGTTGCTGCAAAGGTGAAACGGTCACGATCTTTGAGTATCCGCTTCCTGCGAATGCTTGGATTTTCAATTTTAATATTGTCACGGCATATGCCTGGAGCCCATTCAATTGATGAGATCGTTTTCAGAATTGAAATGACCCTTTCTCTGTTTTCCCACAGTGCTCAACCTCACTAAAGCCACTAACACAGCAAACATTTCATAGAATGATTCAGCACAGAAGGAGGCCATTCAGCCCATCATGACTGTGCCGGCTCTTTGAAAGAGCCGTCTAATTATCCAGATATCTTTACTAAATAACTCTGATTTGCTTATTAATCACTTACTGTTTCAATCAGTCCTGAGTAAGTTGACGCACATATACCTCCAAAACTTTTCAAGCCCATCTGCTCAGAAAAGACGTCCTGATGTCACAAAGATTTGTGATCGTCCGTCTCCTTCAAACACCCCCGGCTGGAAAATGGCTGGTCAAAAGAAACCGGGCAGAATCCCAGCAGATACGAGTTCCATCAAAAATTTCTGGCCGTCAGCAGGTGATCTGCCAGCTCTCAGTCTTTCATCGGGCCAGAATTTAGGGGTCCAATAAATCACCAACAACTGATGTGAGACTAAGCAGCCTCTAATTCCCAGGCTTATCCCTGTCTCCATTTTGGCAGAGGGGCCATTCCCCAGTCCTCTGGCACAATATTCCTTTTCCACATAATTTTCAAAATTTATGATCAGAATCTCCGCTGTTTCTTCCCTCGGGATCTTGGGATGTGAACTATCAGGCCCTGATCTACCTTACGTTGGAGAAATTTACTCCCTTTGACTAATAGTCTCCACTCCCTCTGGTTGATCTATAATCCCAATATCTACCTGCTCTGTGAAAATTCAGGCAAAGTATTTAGTGTGTCTCCCATTTCCTCACACTCCGCTTCAGGGCCCTGCCCTTACCTAACCTTTTAAGAACATAAGAATTAGGAGCAGGAGTAGGTCATGCGGCCCCTCGAGCCTGCTCCGCCATTCAATAAGATCATGGCTGATCTTCGACCTCAACTCCACTTTCCGGCCCGATCCCCATATCCCTTGATTCCTTAGAGTCCAAAAATCTATCGATCTCAGCCTTGAATATACTCAACGATTGAGCATCCACAGCCCTTTGGGGCAGAGAATTCCAAAGATTCACAACACTATTCCGAAGAAGAATAGGGGAGTTATCCCTGGTGTCCTGGCCAATATTTATCCCTCAATCAACATCACTAAAACAGATTATCTGGTCATTATCACATTGCTGTTTGTGGGAGCTTGCTGTGCGCTAATTGGCTGCCGTGTTTCCTACAGTACAACAGCGACTACACTCAAAATAACAACAGAAAACGCTGGAAAAACTCAGCAGGCGAGGCAGCATCCGTGGAGAGAGAAACAGAGTTAACGTTTCAGGTCGAAGACCTTTCATCAGAACTGGAGACAGCAGGAAATCAAATAGATTTAAAGCAAGGATAAAGCTGGGAAAAGGGGGAGGGGATAAAAGAACAAAAGGAGAGATTAAGAGACATTAAGAGATATCAAGGCAAGAGGTGGTGTTAATGTGACAGGTTAAGGCTGAAAGAAGTGTGAAATGCAATGGCAGAATGAAGGACAGCTGCCAGCTTCTAGGAGGAAAAAAAAAGGGGGGGCAAATAAAAGGGTGGATGAGAAAATAAAATATAAATGTGATGGGGCGAAGGTTATGATCTAAAATTGTTGAACTCGATATTGAGTCCAGAGGGCTGTAGCGTGCCTAAACGAAAGATGAGGTGCTGTTCCTCGAGCTTACGCTGCGCTTCCGTGGAACAGTGTAATAGGCCGAGGACGGTGAGGTCAGAGTGGGAGTGAAGCGGTGAATTAAAGTGACAGGCGACCGGGAGCTCGGGGTCCCCCTTACGGACTGAACGGAGGTGTTCCGCAAAGCGGTCACCCAATCTGCGTTTGGTCTCCCCGACTACACTCCAAAATTGGCTGTAAAGCGCTTTGAGACGTCCTGAGGTCATGAAAGGCGCTATAGAAATGCAAGTCTTTCTTTTAAGACTTCTGATATATAGATATATCATCCAAATAAATGATAACTCTACTGTGCACAACCCAGATAAAGTGCTGGCTTAACACATCTGACCTGAGTTTTTGACCAGTTGAATAACTGCATTGGCTTGCCTTCTTTATAGTTAACCACGTATTTTAACAGCAGTCTTACCAGTGATGATATCTGAATCTGTCAACTGAATGAGTTTTATTTTCTGTCGCTGGTTTCCTTTGATTTTCGGCTTTTAACTCATTGCTGTATCTGTCTGTTTGTAGCTCGACCAGTCACAGAGCAGATCCCAAGGTTCATGTCGCCAACAGGGACATCCAGCAGCAGAATCATTCTACGAGGAGAAGATCTTTTGCTGGAATGCATCGCCTCAGGAGTGTATGTAAAACCAGGGTTCTAACTACTCTTTTCATCATTCTCAGGGTGTGGGCATCGCTGGCAAGCCGGGAATTACATAAGAACATAAGAAATAGGAGCAGGAGGAGGCCATTTGGCCCCTCGAGTCTGCTCCACCATTCAATAAGATCATGGCTGATCTTCTACCTCATCTCCACTTTCCTGCACTATCCCCATATCCCTTGATTCCCTTAATATTCAAAAATCTTTCGATCTCTGTCTTGAATATACTCAACGACTGAGCCTCCACAGCCCTCTCGGTTAGAGAAAGATTCACCACCCTCTGAGTGAAGAAATTTCTCCTCATCTCAGTCCTAAATGGCCGACCCCTTATTCTCAGACTGTGACCCCTGGTTCTAGACTCCCCAGCCAGGGGAAACATCCTCCCTGCATCTACCCTGTCAAGCCCTGTAAGAATTTTGTATGTTTCAATGAGATCACCTCTCATTCTTCTAAACTATAGAGAATATAGGCCTAGTCTACTCAATCTCTCCTCATAGGACAATCCCCCCATCCCAGGAACCAGTCTGGTGAACCTTCGTTGCACTCCCTCTATGGCAAGTATATCCTTCCTTAGGTAAGGAGACCAAAACTGTACACAATACTCCAGGTGTGGTCTCACCAGGGCCCTATATAATTGCAGTAAGATTTCTTTACTCTTATACTCAAATCCTCTTGGAATTAGTGCCCATCCCTAGCTGCCCTGAGAAGGTGGTGGTGGTGGGCCGCCGCCTTCTTGTGGTGGGTAAACAGCTGCAGATCGTGGCTTGATACAACTGAGTGTCACTTTAGAGGGCAGTTAAGAGTCATTCACGTTGGTGTGTGGGACTGGAGTGATATATAGACCAGACCGGGTAAGGGCGACAGGATTCCTTCGTTAAAGGATATTCGTGAACCGGTTGGGTTTCGTCGACAATCCATCAGCTTCATGGTCACTTTTACTGATACCAGCTAGTTTGTGTGCGTGGGGGCATGCGTGTGTGTGCGAGCATGAGTGCGTGTGTGCGCACGAGCATGAATGTGTGCATGCATGTGCGGGGCTGTGTGCGTGCATGTGTGTGTGCGCACTGTTCGTCCAGGGACAGAAGCACATTGTGGTGAAGGGGAGACCTCGGTAAGATGTGCAGTGTCTTTTCCAAGTACTCTCCTTCCCCCATGAACATACTCAACGACCAGATGCAGTGTGGACCTCCTCTATGCCAGCTTACACCAGTTAGAGAAGAACCAGAGGACCTGAAATTCCTGGGTAGTGAGGGAGGGGTTTGTGGAATCATGCTCCTTGTCGCGGGGGGGGTGGTGGGGGTGTTGGGATGAGCTGGAATGTTGGATGGAACACGGTTCTCCGTCAGTATTTCGCACTGTGGAAGAAGTCTAGTTGGGGTTGAAGGGTGGGTGAGCGGAGTAGGCGAGTCTTCCTCTATATCGAGGGGGTGTGTCTGGGGAAGGCCATTAGACCCAGTGGAACTCTGGCCAGCTCTCAGTTGATGAGAGTTCCATTCAGAGTTGAGTAAAGACCCTAAAAGTTCTGCAGAAATAGGTCAGGGTGGAGGGGGTGGGTGGGGGGAGGGATTACCGTAGTTTCTGTAAGTAACAAAATAATTTATTTATGAAAGAAAGATTTGAATTTCTACAGCGCCTTTCATGACCACCGGACGTCCCAAAGTGCTTTACAGCCAATGAAGTACTTTTTGAAGTGTAGTCACTGTTGTAATGTAGGAAAGGTGGCAGCCAATTTGCGCACAGCAAGCTCCCACAAACAGCAATGTGATAATGACCAGATAATCTGTTTTAGTGATGTTGACAGGGATAAATATTGGCCAGGACACCGGTGAGAACTCCCCTGCTCTTCTTCAAAATAGTGCCATGGGATCCTTTAGTCCACCTGCGAGAGCAAACGGGGCCTCGATTTAACATCTCATCCAAAAGATGGTGCCTCTGATAGTGCAGCACTCCCTCGATACTGCACTGGGAGTGCCGTCCTAGATTGTTGTGCTCAAGTCTCTGAAGTGGGACTTGAACCCACAACATTTATGATGTTACCAAACACAGTGATCAAAGCAAAAAGAAAATACTGCAGATGCTGGAAATCTGAAATAAAAACAGAAAATGCTGGAGATACTCAGCAGGTCAGGCAGCATCTGTAGAGAGAGAAACAGAGTTAACGTTTCAGGTCGATGACCTTTCGTCAGAACTGGAAAAAAGCAGGAAATGGAACAGATTTTTAAGCAAGTGCTGGGAACGGGGGGAGGGGATGAAAGAAAAAAAGGGAAGGTCTGTGATAGGATAGAAGGCAGGAGAGGTTAAGAGATATTCAAGGCAAAAGGAGATGGTAATGGGACAGGTTAAGAAGGAAAAATTCGGTTGGTTGCGCCTCCCGTTAGCGCCTTAAGAGGGCGCTAATGGCGCGCAAATCATCTAGCGCCCGGGCGCGGCCATGTTTGCGCCGCTCGCGAAATTAACTAGACATTTTGCGGCGGCGCTAAACACTACCGCCACGATCTCCTGCGCCGGCAGATCGTGACGTCAGTCGAGTGCGCAACGCCCCGGTATCACCCCGGAGCGGATATTGAGTGGCGCCCCCTGCCTTACCGCCTGCCGCTAGCAACGACAGGTTGAGGGGAGCGTTTCGCAGTCAGGAAGGGACTGGGGGAGCGCTATTTAAAGGCGACCGCTTCCTGCCTTTTATTGTTGGTGACATTTTTGAACCACGCATTCTGAGAGAGAGAGAGGCAGACTTCTGGAGAGATTCAACGCTGTGTGAGGGAGTTTTGGGTACTGAGTAGCACTTTGCAGGTTCATTTTGATTTGCCCTTCCTTGTATCGATTTGGAAGAGACTGTGGGGGCTGCACTCTGAGCTCTTTCCCTGGTACTCTCCATTGTTCTTTCCAGCAGATTTGATGTGCAGGTCTCTCCAGGCTGAGATTCAAGGCTGCAATGAGCAGGATGTGGATGGAAAGCAAGATCAACCCTCCCCTTTAAGAACTGGCCCGCGCCATTGTGTGTGTGTTCCATTGCTGACTGACATCACATGAGCTTCGCCAGCGCTCTGAGGTAGCGCCTCGCTCTGAGGTAGCGCCTCGCTCCTCGGCCTTTGCGCCTTAAGACAGGTGTGAAGCGCCTGATTTAGCACTTCAATCACCTCCAGGGGCGATAAAAGTCAAGTTTGCAGTCGGTGGCGATAATTAGCGCCAGGCGCTAATCTTTGCGCCCGGACGATAATTGCGCCCCAAATGGGGCGATACTGAATTTCTCCCCCAAAGGGTGGCTCTAGATGAAGTGTAAATTGCGCTGGCAGAATGAAGGACAGCTGCCATGTGGGAGAGAAGAAAAAAAGACACAGACAAAAAGTGTGGATGAAAAAATATATATATGATAGGGGCCGAGGTTATGATCTGAAATTGTTGAACTCTATGTTGAGTCCAGAAGGCTGTAAAGTGCCTAATCGAAAGATGAGGTGCTGTTCCTCGAGCTTCCGCTGAGCTTCAGTGGAACAATGCAAGAGGCCGAGGATGGTGAGGTCTGCGTGGGAATGCAGCGGTGAATTAAAGTGACAGGCGACCGGAAGCTCAGGGTCCCCCTTACGGACTGAACGGAGGTGTTCCGCAAAGCGGTCACGCAAACTGCGTTTGGTCTCCCCAATGTAGAGGAGACCGCATCGTGAGCAGCGAATACAGTATACTAAATTGCAAGAAGTACAAGTAAATCGCTGTTTCACCTGGAAGGGGTGTTTGCGGCCCTGGACAGTGGGAAGGGGGAGGTATAAGGGCATGTGTCGCATCTCCTGCGCTTGCATGGGAAGGTGCCGGGCGAAGGGGAAGGGGTGTTGGGGGTGATAGAGGAGTGGACCAGGGTGTCGCGGAGGGAGCGGTCCCTTCGGAATGCTGAAAGAGGAGGTGAGGGGAAGATGTGTTTGGTGGTGGGATCACGCTGGAGGTGGCGGAAATGGCGGAGGATGATCCGTTGAATCTGGAGGCTGGTGGGGTGAAAGGTGAGGACAAGGGGAACTCTATCGTGGTTCCGGGAGGGAGGGGCAGGGGTGAGGGCAGAAGTGCGGGAGATAGAACGGACACGATCACGGGCCGTGTCAACCACAGTAGAGGGGAATCTCGGTTGAGGAAAAAGGAAGACATGTCGGAAGCACTGGTATGGAAGGTGGCATCGTCAGAGCAGATGTGGCGGAGACGGAGAAACTGGGAGAATGGAATAGAGTCCTTACAGGAAGCGGGGTGGGAGGAAGTGTAGTCCAGGTAGCTGTGGGAGTCGGTGGGCTTGTAGTGAATGTTTGTCAATAACCTATCCCCAGAAATGGAGACAAGAGAAGTCGAGGAATGGAAGGGAAGAGTCGGAGATGGACCATGTGAAGGTAAGGGAGGGGTGAAAATTGGAAGCAAAGTGAATGAAATGATCTAGTTCAGGGCGAGAGCAGGAAACGGCACTGATACAGTCATCAATGTACTGGAAAAAGAGGTGAGGGAGGGGACCTGAGTAGGACTGGAACAAAGAATGTTCCACATATTCCACGAAAAGGCAGGCATAGCTAGGACCCATGCGGGTTCCCATAGCAACACCTTTGATTTGGAGGAAGTGAGTGGCGTCAAAGGAGAAGTTGTTCAATGTGAGAACAAGTTCAGCCAGGCAGAGGAGGGTGGTGGTGGATGGGGACTGGTCGGGCCTCTGTTCAAGGAAGAAGCGGAGCGCCCTCAGGCCATCCTGGTGGGGGATGGAGGTGTAGAGGGATTGTACGTCCATAGTGAAAAGGAGGCGGTTGGGGCCAGGAAACTGGAAACTGTTAAAGTGGCGGAGGGCGTCGGAAGAGTCGTGGATGTAGGTGGGAAGAGACTGGACAAGGGGAGAAAAAATAGAGTCGAGATAGGAAGAGAGAAGTTCCGTGGGGCAAGAACAGGCTGAAACGATGGGTCTACCAGGGCAGTCCTGTTTGTGGATCTTGGGAAGGAGGTAGAAGCAGGCTGTGCGGGGTTGGGGAACTATGAGGTTGGCGGCCGTGGGGGGAAGATCTCCAGAGGAGATGAGGTCAGTGACAGTCTTGGAAACAGTGGCTTGATGTTCGGTAGTGGGGTCATGGTCCAGGGGGAGGTAGGAGGAGGTGTCGGAGAGTTGGCGTTCAGCTTCCGCTAGGTAGAGGTTGGTTCGCCAAACAACAACAGCACCACCCTTGTCAGCAGGTTTAATGACAATGTTGGGGTTGGATCTGAGAGAATGGAGTGCTGCAAGTTCAGAGGGAGGTAGGTTGGAGTGAGTGAGGGGAGCAGAGAAATGGAGACAGCCGATGTCACGCCGGCAGTTTGCAATGAAAAGATCTAGAGAGGTTAAGAGGCCAGAGGGAGGGGTCCAGGTAGAAGGAGAATTCTGAAAGTGGGAGAAAGGGTCAGCCGTGCGGGGGGAAGACTCCTGGCCAAAGAAGTGGGCACGGAGATGAAGGCGGCAGAAAAAGAGCTCAGCGTCGTGCCGAGCTCAAAATTCATTGAGGTGGGGGCGTAAGGGGATGAAGCTCAGGCCTTTGCTGAGGACTGATCGTTCGGGGTCAGAGAGGGGAAGGTCAGAGGGGATAGTTAAAATGTGGCAGGGGGTGAGATTGGGAGAAGGGATGGGATCAGAGGAAAGTGAAGGGGAAGAAGGTTCCGGAGGGGCATTGGTGTCCAAGAGTTGTTGAAGCTTACGATCCTTGACACCTAAAAGGAAGAAAAAAAGTTTTTTGTTAAAGCGCCAGAGTGATCAAAGCACTCCTTTCCCTCCTTATTGACAATTGTGACCTTCACCTCTGGGATCAGCCAGTATGAGGAGAGCCAGTTTACTCTGCAAAGCTGTAAGATTCAGACAATCCCGAGAGGGAGAGATACTAGCCACAGACGTCAATCTGCAATGAGCATAAAATCCCTATTGGGTCCAGTACAGGTCACATTTACGTTGCTGAACAGCCAAGGGATAGACTGCAAAGTCTCTTTGTGGGCTCCACGACATCCTAAGATACGGGACTCGTTTAATCCAGATCAGGCCGATAAAAGGCTCTCGTGAACTATGTCGAGGTTCAAACCCAAGTTTTCGTGCTGTGATTCCCAAGAGATTGAGTTACCCGACCTGTGATCACCTGGGACTAGCTTTCCACTCTTCCCTAAAGGCCCCTTTACTACAAGGTTGTTAATTAACCCTTTCTCGTTGCACAATACCAGATCTAAAATAGCCTGTTCCCTAATTGGTTCCTCAACATACTGACCTGGAAAACTATCTTACATACATTCCATGAATTCGTCCTCCACGCTATTACTGCAAATTTGGTTTGCCCAGTCTATATGTAGATTAAAGTCCCCTATGGTTACTGTATTACCCTTGTTACATGCGCCTTTAATTTCCTGATTTATACCATGCCCTACATTACAACTACTGTTTGGGGGCCCACCAATGTTTTCTGCCCCTTGCTGTTTCTTAGCTCTACCCAAACTGATTGTATGTCTTGATTTTTGGAGCTAAGATCCTTTCTCTCTACTGTCTTTATCCCATCCTTTATTAACAGGGCTACCCTCCTCCTATTCCATTTTGCCTATCTCTTCTAAAAGTTAAGTATCCTGGAATATTTAGTTCCCAACCTTGGCCGCATTGCAACCTATTAATTTCTATCTGCACTATTAATTCATCTATTTTGTTGCGAATGCTTCGCGCATTCAGATATAGTGCCTTTAGCTTTGACTTATTTCTATTTTTCCCTGATGTCACCTTAGTCACTTATGCCTTATTACCTTTGTTACTCTCTCTGTCCCTTCCTGACCCACTCCGCTTATTTTTACCCAAAACTCTACTCTGCTCTAGAGCCTTGACATTTCTCTCGCTGCTTTTAAATTTACTCTTTCCTGAATCCTCCCACCCCCCCTTCATTAGTTTAAAGCCCTGTCTACTGCCCTAGTTATTCGGTTCACCAGGGCACTGACCCCAGCCCGTCCCAACGGAACAGCTCCCTCTTTCCCCAGTACTGGTGCCAGTGCCCCATGAACTGAAACCCCTTCCTCCCACACCACTCTTTGAGCCACACATTTAAACCTTTAATCTGTTTGTCCCTATGCCAATTTGCGCGTGGCTCAGGTAACAATCCAGAGATTATTACCTTTGAGGCACCTCCGACTGTGCAGCGCTCCCTCGGTACTGCACTGGGAATGTCAGTCTAGATTTTTGTGCTGAAATCTCTGGAGTGGGACTTGAACCCACAACCTTCTGACTCGGAGGTGGGAGAGTGCTACCCACTGAGCCACGGCTGACATTTTTAAGTTTAGATCTTCTTCGGGGTTAAACAAGATCAGTCGATTGTCACATAAATACTGTGGCAACAAGAGCAGGTCAGAGGCTAGGTATTCTGCGGCGAGTGTCTCACCTCCTGACTCCCCAAAGCCTTTCCACCATCTACAAGTCACAAGTCAGGAGTGTGATGGAATACTCTCCACTTGCCTGGATGAGTGCAGCTCCAACAACACTCAAGAAGCTCGACACCATCCAGGACAAAG
This sequence comes from Squalus acanthias, assembly GCA_030390025.1. Lineage (NCBI taxonomy): Eukaryota > Metazoa > Chordata > Chondrichthyes > Squaliformes > Squalidae > Squalus > Squalus acanthias. The sequence goes on from CM059441.1 coordinate 24,446,902, forward strand.
CAGCCCGCTTGATTGGCACCCCATCCACCACCTTAAACATTCACTCCCTCCACCACCGGCGCACCATGGCTGCAGTGTGTACCATCTACAAGATGCACTGCAGCAACTCGCCAAGGCTTCTTCGGCAGCACCTCCCAAACCCGCGACCTCTTCCACCTAGAAGGACAAGGGCAGCAGGCGCATGGGAACACCACCACCTCCAAGTTCCCCTCCAAGTCACACACCATCCTGACTTGGAAATATATCGCCGTTCCTTCATCGTCACTGGGTCAAAATCCTGGAACTCCCTCGCTAACAGCACTGTGGGAGTACCTTCACCACACGGACTGCAGCGGTTCAAGAAGGCGGCTCACCACCACCTTCTCGAGGGCAACTAGGGATGGGCAATAAATACTGGCATTGCCAGCGACGCCCTGATCCCATAAACGAATAAAAAAAAAAGAATTTGATCCGTGTCTCTGGAATAATTCCTCTCATTTTTCAGGCCCACGCCGGATATCATTTGGTACAAGAAAGGCGGCGAGCTGCCGTGGGCAAAGGTGCGAATTGAAAACTTCAACAAGACGCTGAGGATCACTGACGTGTCTGAGGAAAACTCGGGCGAGTATTTCTGCCTGGCGTCCAATAAAATGGGAAGCATAAGGCACACCATCACCGTGAGAGTGAAAGGTAATGACTCTATTCAGATCCCTACAGTCACTGCCTCGGCTTCCATTTACCCCCCTGCGTTCTGTCACGTCGAATATTACTCTTACGTTTATTTCTACGTCTTTAGAACTTAAGAATTAGGAGCAGGAGGAGGCCATACGGCCCCTCGAGCCTGCTTCCCCATTCAATAAGATCATGGCTGATCTTCTACCTCAGTTCCACTTTCCCGCCTGATCCCCATATCCCTTGATTGCCTTACTGTCCAAAAATCTATCGATCTCAGTCTTGAATATACTCAACGACTGAGCATCCACAGCCCTCTGGGGTAGAGAATTCCAAAGATTCACCACCCTGTGAGTGAAGAAGTTTCTCCTCATCTCAGTCCTAAATGACTTTCCCCTTATTCTGAGAGTGTGACCCCTGCTTCTAGACTCTCCAGCCAGGGGAAACAGCCTCTCATCACCCACCCTGTCAAGCTCTCTAAGAATTTTATACATCTCAATGAGATTTAATTTCAATTTAGTTGGTTGGGAAGAGCTTTCATTGCAGCGTAGCTGGTGTCAGCTGAGTCACTGCTCTCATAGAATGAGACAGCTCAGAAGGAGGCCATTCAGCCCTCAATGCAGATTCATCGCCTGGACCTCACTGAAGGGCCTCCAAGACTTTTGAAAGTAAGTCGGGTTTACTGAGTGATAAAGGTTTTGTAGGGGACACTTCACAGAAGTGTTGTGTTTCCACTGGTGATCTAAAAATGATGATTGTACAAGTTCTATAATCTATCTCGTGTTTAGCTAATAATCAGTTTGAACTTTTTTAAAATTCTCATAGCTGCTCCATATTGGCTGAATGAGCCCCAGAACCTGGTGCTGGCTCCTGGGGAATACGGCAGATTGATGTGCCGGGCCAATGGGAACCCCAAGCCTGACATCCAGTGGCTGGTGAATGGTGAACCCATAGAAAGTGAGTTAATGATTACAGTGTTGTGGCTTCTATATGTCCTGGTGTACTTCTCTAATTCATCATGGCTTCTCTAATATATCTTGTTAAAATGGAAGGGAAAGTCAGTTGTGGTCTATAGTGGACGGCCAATTCGATGTCACCTATTTTACACTATCACCGAAAGTCAAATTTACCCCCACCATGTCAGGAATTGTGTGTGTGAGAGTGTGAGTGTTTATGAAGCCTTTAGTATCTCACAGCCTGTGGGACAACAGTCCAAGGGAATGTAAATTAAACAGTGACACATCTATCTGTTTCTTTCTCTAAAGAGGTTCGTCAGAATCCGAGCCGTGAAATCTCTGGGGATACGATCATCTTCCGAGAGGCGCAGATCGGAAGCAGTGCCGTGTACCAGTGCAACGCCTCCAACGAGCATGGATACTTACTGGCCAATGCGTTCGTCAGCATCCTCGGTACGTTTAAAGGCTGCTGGCTTCTCCTCACTGGTTGGCGTTGAGCTGAAAGTGTTGGCTTGCCACTGTGCCCGCAATGGCCCAACTTGATGGGTTACTGCCTTGAGTTTCAACGCAGATGTGCTGGCCTTGGAGGGTGTGCAAAGAAGGGCAACTAAGCTAAGCTGATAAATGGGATTGGACACCTGAGCTTATTGAAGAATTTGAGATCCAAATAGGAACAGACAAACTCAATACAGAGAGAGAGAGGAAGTCCTCTACCTCCTCTTTTAACTCTGTATGCTGAGGATTGGTTCACTGCGCTGTCAAATCAGTCATTAGCTTGAATGAAATGCTACTCCCTTGATGTGGGAGCTTGCGGGACCTGTTTGTATGCTCAGCCAAGCACCCTGCTAGGCACGTTGAATGAAAATTATTGTAGCACAAATTCTTAGAGGGAAAAATTCGGTATCGCCCATTTTGGGGCACTAATATCGGCCAGGCGCAAAGTTTAGCGCCTGATGCTAATTATCGTCTCCGACTGCAAAATTCGCCTCTATCGCCCCGGAGGTGATTTGAACGCTAAATCAGGCGCTACACACCTCTCTCAAGGTGCAAACGTCAGGGAGCGAGGCGCTACCTCAGAACGCTACCGAAGCTCAGGCGATGCCAATTACCATGGAAGCCAGACAGACTGGCGCCGTCCTGTTCTTAAAGGGGAGGGGCCATCTTGCTGGCCAGCCACTCCCTGCTCATTGCAGCCTTGAATCTTGGCCTGGAGTGACCTCAAAAGCAATTGTGTTGGAAGCACTAATGGACAGGCCCAGGGAAAGAGCTCGGCACTTCGGAACCTCAAAAGTGGTGCTGAGGGCCAAAACTCCTTAGGACAGCGTTAAAAACAAAAATTTTGCCGACAAGAAAAGGCAGGAAACGCCCGCCTTTAAATAGCGCTCCCCCAGCCCCTTCCCAACTTGAAAACGTTCCCCTCTACCTGTCGTTCCTAGCGGCAGGCGCTAAGGCAGGAGGCGCGACTCAATATCCGGTCCGGGGAGCTACCGGGCCGTTGCACGCTTCACTGACGTTACGATCTGCGGGCGCAGGAGATCGTGGCGGTCGTGTTTAGCGCCACCGCAAACTGACTGGTCAATTTCGCGAGCGACGCTAACATCGCCACGCCCGGGCACTAGCTGCTTTGTGCCCCGTTAGTGCCCACTTAGGGCGCTAACGGGAGGCGCAAAGCAACTGAATTTTTCCCCCTTAGAATCAAACCTTACTGTCTCACAGCTAATGTAACATGCAAAGGTAAATTGTCTGCTGCCTGGTGACTCATGTGGGAACCATTCTGTAAACCAGGGCGAGAACTTTGTTGGAATGCAATCAATGATTTCTCAGTGTTTCCTCATTAATATTCTGAATGGCTGTGGCAATAATTTAGATTTCATATATTGAGTAGCTATAAATGTTAGGTCAGGAGATGCTGTATTTAATATATAAGAAACATTAGAAATAAGGCAATGCCAGGAAAGCCCCAAACGCTACAGGATGGAATTAGTTAAATATAGCTAGATGCATTTCAGGTAAATATGGTCTTTTGGAGCTTGCTCGATTGGTTTAGGGAGTCGGGGATTATTTTTTTCCTGAAGTTGGCCGTATGTATTTTGCCTCCCCCAGGAGTTAGCATCGCCAGAAGTATGAGCATAGAATGGGTAGAGTGAGAATTGGGGGGCCAGCATGAGGATAGAATGGATAGAGTGAGAATTGGTGGGTCTGATGGTCTTTCCCATTACTCTTCCTTGCGTTCATATAAAGCTTACAAGGTTGATGTGCCATAAGAGAAGGCCTATGCAACTACAAGTTGCTAACTGTGTACCCTTTGCATCATCCATCAGTTGGGCCCTCAGAAGGGAAAACATCAGAAAAAGGGCAGTTGATGGTTATTCAGATCTGAAGATGATAACAGTCTGAGCCAGACGCTGAGGGATCATCCACAACTTTCAATTTTTAACAAGAACGAAGAGTATTCTTTTGCTTACCCTTTAGTTCCTCCCTGTAGAGCACTTGCACTTCAGCACCAAGTTATCAGGGACAATGTCTGCCACCCAGTCGATAGGTCCTCGTGTCAGCCTTGGCTCAGTGGTAGCACTCTTGCCTCTGAGTCCAAAGGCTGTGGGTTCCTGCTCCACTCCAGAGACTTGAGCATGTAAGCTCAGCTAAAACTCTGGTGAGTGCTGCATTGGCAGCGGTGCCGTCTATCAAATGAGATGTTAAAGTGAGCCAGGTGCCATGGATTCCCATGGCGGCTTTTCAAAAAAGACCAGGCAGTTGTCCTGGTTACAATGAATCCTCCACCAACACCGCCAAACCAAATTAACTAGTCATTCAACTTATTATCATTTGTGGGACAATAGCAAAATACTGCGAATGCTGGAAATCTGAAATAACAACAGAAAATGCTGGAAGCACTCAGCAGGCCAGGCAGCATCCGTGGAGAGAGAAACAGAGTTAACGTTTCAGGTCGAAGACCCTTCGTCAGAAGGAGGTTAGGGATGTAACAGATTTTAAGCAGGTGCAGAGGCAGGGAAAGGGGAGGAAGGAACTGAAGGAATATTCTGTGCTAGGGTAGGAGGCAGGAGTGATTAAATGTTGCAAATGGGGATGGCAGAATCATAAACAGCCTGAAAAATGAGGTCGGGGTTATAGTCTGAAATTGTTGAACTCTATGTTGAGTCCAGAAGGCTGTAAAGTGCCTAATCGAAAGATGAGTTGCTGTTCCTCGAGCTTACGTTGAGCTTCATTAGAATAGTGTATGAGGCCGAGGACAGAGAGATCAGAGTGGGAGTGAAGCGATGAATTAAAGTGACAGGCAACCGGAAGCTCGGGGTTACCCTTACGGACTGAACAGAGGTGTTCCGCAAAGCGGTCACCCAATCTGCATTTGGTCTCCCCAATGTAGAGGAGACCACATCGTGAGCAGCGAATACAGTATACTAAATTGCAAGAAGTACAAGTAAATCGCTATTTCACCTGGGTGTTTGGGGCCCTGGACAGTGGGAAGGGAGGAGGTAGAAGGGCATGTGTTGCAGCTCCTGTGCTTGCATGGGAAGGTGCCGGGCGAAGGGGAAGGGCTGTTGGGGGTGATTGAGGAGTGGACCAGGGTGTCGCGGAGGGAGCGGTCCCTTCGTAATGCTGAAAGGGGAGGTGAGGAGAAGGTGCGTTTGGTGGTGGGATCATGTTGGAGGTGGCGAAAATGGTAGAGGATGATCCGTTGAATCTGGAGGCTGGTGGAGTGAAAGGTGAGGACAAGGGGAACCTTATCGTGGTTCTGGGAGGGAGGGGAAGGGGTGAGAGCAGAAGTGCGGGAAATGGAACGGACATTTGCTTTGGGCGTTTTGCCTGCAAAAGATCAGTGACCTACATTTCATTGGCTGTGAAGAACTTTGGTGCCATTGAATGCAAGTCTACCTATCCTACGGTGAAAGAACAATATCGCCCTACAACACCTACTCATTAGTATTTTTGGATAGCTTGTCTCAGACACAGCTGATGGAATCTTCTTTGTTTACAGACGTTCAGCCTCGAATACTGTCCCGACGGAACCAAATCGTCAAAGTGATTGAAAATAACCGGACAAAGCTTGAGTGTCGGTTCTTTGGTTCACCAATTCCCACCCTGCGATGGTAAGGGGCAGGTTACTGAATTGTTGATTAGTATTACACAGTATTTACAGCACAGGAACAGGTCATTTGTCCCAACAGGTCTTTATGATCCACACGAGCCCCCTCCCACCCTTCTGCATCTCACCCCATTAACGTATCCTTCTATTCCTTTCTCCCTCATGTGTTTATCGAGCTTCCCTTTAAATGCATCTCTGCTATTCGCCTCAAACACTCCCTGTGATAGCGAGCTCCATATTCTAACCACTCTCTGGGTAAAGAAGTTTCTCCTGAATTCCCTATTGGATTTATTAGTGACTGTCTTATATTGATGGCCCCTTGTTCTGGTCTGGCCCACAAGTGGAAATATGTCTACCCTATCAAACCTCTTTCATAATCTGAAAGACCTCTATCAGGTCACCCCTCAATCTTCCCCTTTCTAGAGAAAAGAGCCGCAATCCATTCAATCTTTCCTGATAGGTATAACCTCTCAGTTCTGGTAAATCTGTTTAGCACCTTCTCCAGTGCCTCTATAGCCTTTGTATAATATAGAGACCAGAACTGCTCACAGTACTCCAAGTGTGGTCTAACCAAGGTACTATACAAGTTCAACACAACTTGATGCTTTATAACATCGATTGACATCCCATCCTTTCTCTGAAGTTGTTCCTTTGTGTCTTGAGGTTTAAGGATGGACAGGGCAATAATCTTTATGGAGGAAACTACATCATTCATGACAATGGGACTTTAGAATTGCGACGAGCTCGGAAGGCTGATGAGGGGACCTACACCTGCATAGCAACCAACCTGCTGGGCAAGGCTGAGAACAAGTTGCGGCTGGAGGTCAAAGGTAAGATTTATTGTGCAAAGTAGTGAGGCTTCTGTCAGACAGTAGGCCCGACTTGTTTTCTGGTACCTGGTACAGGTTCTGTTTTTAATGGACCTGTTTGCCAGAAACCTGCTGGAATGGGATTCCAAAGAGAAAGGTATCTCTGGTTTCAGGAAGTACCAGCTCCTTTCTTTTTCGTTTTAATTGAAGAAACTGCTAGCTTTGGCTGGGCAAAAAGCAAAAACACTGCGGATGCTGGACATCTGAAATAAAACGAGAAAAATGCTGGAAACACTCAGCAGCAATGTTCCCCTTAAGCTGCACGGCCGCACAGCTCTCCGGACCCCCAAAAAAACAATTAACGGGAACATTGCGCAGCAGGTCAGGCAGCATCTGGGGGAGAGAGAAACAGAGTTAGCGTTTCAGGTCGATGGCCTTTCGTCAGAACTGGAAGAAGTTAGAGAGGTGACAGGTTTTAAGCAAGTGCAGAGGCAGGGAAAGGGGGGAGGAAATGACAAAAGGGAAGGTCTGTGCTGGGTGGAAGGCAGGAGAGATTACATGACAAAAGGAATGATAATGAAAGGCAAAAGGGGATGGCAATGGGACAAGTAAATAGAAATAAACATAAGAACATAGCAGGAGTAGGCCATACGGTCCCTCGAGCCTGCTCCACCATTCAATAAGATCATGGCTGATCTTCTACATCAACTCCACTTTCCCGCCCTATCCCCATATCCCTTGATTCTGTTAGTGCCCAAAAATCTATCGATTTCAGTTTCGAATATACTCATCGACTGAGCATCCACAGCCCTCTGGGGCAGCGAATTCCAAAGATTCACAACCCTCTGAGTGAAGAAATTTCTCCTCATCTCAGTCCTAAAATGGCCGACCTCGTATCCTGAGACTGTGACCCCCCCTAGTCCGAGACTCTCCAGCCAGGAGAAGCAGCCTCTCAGCATCTACACTGATACTGAGGTGGGTCTAGAGGAGCTGTAAATGGCAACAGCAGAACCATTACCAGCACCTGCTGTCCGTAAAAATGGGAGCAGTGGTTGTGGTCTGAAATTGTTGAAGTCGATGCTGAGTCCAGAAGGTTGTAAAGTGCCGAATCGAAAGACGAGGTGCTGTTCCTCGAGCTTTTTGCTGGATGTCACAGTGTGTGGATTGCGGTTTGATCTCAATGCGTTTCGCGATTATTTTGCTTCAGCCAAGAAAGATTAAAATGGTCCAAGACTCGAGTCATACTCCAGGAGGTTAGATGGTTTTATCACGAGTTACCGGTGAGATTCGATTGGCATTATGGGTTCAATTTTCTCAGGCGGTTTACTGGTTAATGCATTTGTATAATGGTTGTGTGTGCACCAACTTTCTCTGGCTTAGAGTAGCAGACTATGGGCTCGGATTTCCCCTATTGTCAGCTCCTTACTTGTGTTAGGGAGATGGATGTTCTTACTTTGAAATTTCTAAATTATTCCACAAGTTAATAGGGTTCAAAGACGTTTATTGGCATTCACAGGAGTTAAGCATACAGTGATAACTATTATTACCAACAATTCGACATATACAGTAACTATTAATAATTATAATTACTCATATACTTCAGACACTGATGGTAAAACGAATTACCGGAGAATTCACCGCCTCACATTTTCGAACTGGATGGGACCCACCAGCTAGGCCTTGTTGAATTCTGAAGTATCTATTCTAACAACTCTCTTTTTGTACCCTTCTTCACTCTGGCTATGTGAGAAACCGCAATGTTTCAAAGTATTACCTCGTGCAATTAGCTGGACCAGTTTTAACTCCCCAAGCCTGACTCTCACTCCCTAATTTTCCAGATCTATGACAATTGCTTTTTCAAGGCTAGTGCTAACAGGGACAGATCCGTGGCCTCTCCTTATCAACTAAAACACTGTCTAGACTGGAATCCCTTTATTTCTTATTTATTCATTCTCAGGATGTGGGCGTCGTTGGCAAGCCCAGCATTTATTGTCCATCCCTCGTTGCCCCAGAGAAGGTGGTGGTGAGCCGCCTTCTTGAACCGCTGCAGTCCGTGTGGTGAAGGCACTCCCACAGTGCTGTTAGGGAGGGACTTCCAGGATTTTGACCCAGCGACGATGAGAGAACGGCCGATATACTTCCAAGTCAGGATGGTGTGTGACTTGGAGGGGAACCTGGAGGTGGCGGTGTTCCCATACGCCTGTTGCCCTTGCACTTCTAGGTGGAAGAGGTCGCGGGTTTGGGAGGTGCTATCAAAGAAGCCTTGGCGAGTTGCTGCAGTGCATCTTGTAGATGGTACACACTGCAGCCACGGTGTGCCGGTGGTGGAGGGAGAATCATTGTATGCTTAATTTTTTTTTTAATTCGTTTATGGGATGTGGGCGTCGCTGGCAAGGCCAGCATTTATTGCCCATCCCTAATTGCCCTTGAGAAGGTGGTGGTCAGCTGCCTTCTTGAACCGCTGCAGTCCGTGCGGTATGAAAGCCAATAAATGCCTTTGAATCCTCTCATCTTGTGGAATAATTATTACTAACTGAACATTGCTACCAGAAACATACTTAAAAGCTAAAATTAATATAAATAATTCTCCATTTGCTTACAGTTGTGTAATCTTTGAGATGTGGTTGGTATTGCCCACCCCTCACACCGACTTTGGAGCAACAGGATATGGCGCAACATAGCAGTAAGCCTTAGAAAGGGTGACGTAAGAAAACTACTAGGCACTTGGTCTAAGCGTTAAACAAAGCTTTAATCAACTGTTTTACAACATGGAGGTCTAGTTGTGTCCTTTACTAGTTCCTGTTAAGAATGTCCTGCGCAAGCTGGGCCCGTGCCCGAGTATTTATACTCTCCCTGGACAGCGCCACCCGCAGGCCACTCAGTATTATTTCATAAGTCTTTCTTTCATGAATGACAGATTCATGTCAAAGGGTACAGAGGAGATTTGCCAGGATATTACCAGGGATGAGGGACTTCAGTTCTGAGGAGAGCTCGGAAAAGCTAGGACTGTTCTCCTTGGAACAGGGAAGGTTAAGAAGCGACCTAATAGAGGTTTTCAAGATGATGGGAGGTTTTGATAGAGTAGATAGAGAAAAACTCTTCCCGCTGGCGAGTGGGTCAATAACCAGAGGTCATAGATTTAAAATCATTGGCAAAAGGTCTAGAGGGGAGATGAGGAGAACTTTTTTCACTTGGGGAGTTGTCGGGATCTGGAACGCTCAACCTGAAAATGTGGTGGAAGCTGATTCCATCAATAATTTTAAAATGGAGTTGGACAGCTGCTGGAGGATGAGGAACTTACAGGGTTACGACAAGAAGTGTGGGGCGAGGACGAAGCACGACTGCTCTTTCAAAGAGCCAGCACAGGCACGACGGGCCGAATGGCCTCCTCCTGTGCCGTAAGTTTCTATGATTCTATAACATTAGGTTGGGCATGGAGCAAGTTGGTTGTTCGGCCTCCCAAGCAGGAAATGGTGTGCGGGGAGAAAGTAACAAATAAATTGGAATCTTTATCTTAAAGGGTCAAAGTGCATCCTCCCAATGGTATATTTCTCCCCCAGTCGATTTAATGGTAATCATATCTAATTATAATAATAATAATTAATTAATAATAGCCTTCAAAAGGGAATTGGATAAATACTTGAAGGAGAAAAAATTGCAGAGATATGGGGAAAGAGCGGGGGAGTGGGACTGACTGGATTGTTCTTCGAAAGAGCCGACGCAGACTCGATGGGCCGAATGGCCTCCTTCTGTGCTGTACTGTTCTATGATTCTATGACGCAAGCTTTTCTTTATTTTGTTTGCCATTGATTTAGACCCTACAAGGATTACAAAGGCTCCAGATTCTATCACAGTTAAGAGATCGCTTGCTGCGAAATTTGACTGTAAAGTGAGACACGATCCAACAATAAGACTGACAGTCACTTGGCTGAAGGACGACAAAATTCTGTCCTTACCGTGGAGGTGAGTGGTCCTTCTGTTTGCTGCTTCCTCATCACCTCAGTGTGTCTCCTATCCTTGCTGGAGTTGTTCTTTCCCACGGGCTCTGACTTTTTGGCCGGGACCACAAGGAACAGGCTGTTCACTCACTTTTTAATGACTGAAGTCACCGCACTTCTTGGTGCGCTGCGCAGAGGAATGGGTTTCAGTTCTGTCCCTTGGTCCGAGCAGAGGGTGGCGCGGTGCAATTGACCCTCAGCGCTGCTGGACGAAGGAGCAAAAACCAAAACTCAGCCAAGATTCCCACTCTAGATTGCTCCTGCTGAAATGTGCACCTGTGTAGACTTTGGCCAAGATTGGATTGAGCAGCCTGGCGACTTTCAGTAGGGCAGGTTTTCCAAGTACAAGATAGCGGCAGGGAACCACGACTACTAGCAGTGGATACCAGAAAATCGTGGGTTTAATGCCCATTTGTTTCCATCAGTGGAAAGAAAATTGTAGACCAAGTGCCAAATGGGAAAGGCTCACCGGTACCGGTGTAGGTTTGGAAAATAAACCCAGTGTCTACTGACACATGATAAATGGGCACTTGGGGTGAAGTAGTGGAGGGCAACCAGCCCCTGTCAGGTCAGCACTTCACCAGCATGGGTCAGTATCACACCAGCATGGGTCAGTACCACACCAGCGTGGGTCAGTACCACACCAGCATGGGTCAGTACCACACCAGAATGGGCCAGTACCACACAAGAATGGGTCAGTACCACACCAGCATGGGTCAGTACCACACCAGCATGGGTCAGTACCTCACCAGCATGGGTCAGTACCACACCAGCGTGGGTCAGTACCACACCAGAATGGGCCAGTACCACACAAGAATGGGTCAGTACCACACCAGCATGGGTCAGTACCACACCAGCATGGGTCAGTACCACACCAGCATGGGTCAGTACCTCACCAGCATGGGTCAGTACCACACCAGCATGGGTCAGTACCACACCAGCATGGGTCAGTACCACACCAGCATGGGTCAGTACCTCACCAGCATGGGTCAGTACCACACCAGCGTGGGTCAGTACCACACCAGAATGGGCCAGTACCTCACCAGCGTGGGTCAGTACCACACCAGAATGGGCCAGTACCTCACCAGCATGGGCCAGTACCTCACCAGAATGGGTCAGTACCTCACCAGCGTGGGTCAGCACCTCACCAGCGTGGGTCAGTACCTCACCAGCGTGGGTCAGTACCTCACCAGCGTGGGTCAGCACCTCACCAGCGTGGGTCCGTACCTCACCAGCGTGGGTCAGTACCACACCAGAATGGGCCAGTACCTCACCAGCGTGGGTCCGTACCTCACCAGCATGGGTCAGTACCTCACCAGAATGGGCCAGTACCTCACCAGCGTGGGTCCGTACCTCACCAGCGTGGGTCAGTACCACACCAGAATGGGCCAGTACCTCACCAGCATGGGTCAGTACCACACCAGAATGGGCCAGGACCTCACCAGCGTGGGTCAGCACCTCACCAGCGTGGGTCCGTACCTCACCAGCGTGGGTCAGCACCTCACCAGCGTGGGTCAGTACTTCCAGGAGGGAAGGGGAGAAAATTGGGAGGAAAGCAAAAATAAATGGAAGAGACTTGAGATTGTCTTTACTTTCAGGATGAAGAAAGATGAGGATTCTTTAACAATCATCAACGTGTCTGAGCGAGATGAGGGGATCTACACATGCGTAGCCAGCACAGAACTGGACAGTGACTCGGCTAAGGCTCGTCTCACTGTTCTAGGTAAATTCAATGATCTTATTCGTTCTGCAATTCCAAACCGCGAGTTGGGAAATTAAGTGGATTTAATGCCACCATTCTTCTGGTGAGTCAGAAATTGGACATTTCTCTCTCGAGCTCCATTCCCCTCTCCCCATTGAAGGAAATGGGGGGGAATATATATTTTTTTTATCCCCACATCACTCCGTCCAAGATCACAGCGCAGCTTCCCAGGCAATATGGCTGACTTTAAACAATGGACAGCCCTGAGGGTCGCGACCCGTGACCCTTTGCTTGGGAAGATGGGTCATCTGGTGGTAGTGCTTTTAACACGTTAGCTGTTTAACTGGTTGGTGTTCAATCTGCTTAGTGCTCACTGGGTGCACTTTCACCCTTGCTGCCATGGGAACTGTTGCTTTTACGGCTGCCATTTTTTCAACTGAGCGTGGGCCCGAGACTGTGTGTTTTCAAAATTATTTGATTCAGGCAAGTGCCACAACGCCTGAGCCTCCCGTATTAGGAGGTACAAATAAGAACATAAGAAAAGTTAAGGATGAGAAACGGTCCTTTGGCCCATCTAATCTCATCCCTTTAATGTCAGTAAAGGGTGTCTAGGTGGGTTTGCTCAGAGTACGACTGGCGTTAGAGGAGGGAGCAAGATAATGAGAAAGGCAGATTCAGAACATTTCCAAGTTGCACGATCTAAACCAAACTAGTCCCAGGCCAATGGCAGACAGAGCCTTAACTAGAACCCTAACTAGTGTAAAGTTTAAAAGTGAAATCTGATTTGGGATGGAGTTATTGGTGGGGTGGGGAGGGGTCATAAAAAGGAAAAGGCAGTTCAAATTCCAGGGTTTTTTTTAAGCAATCAAATAACTAGAAGATCAAGGTGATTTGAATTCTGAACATGGACCATCCCAACGTAACCTTCGTGACACTGAGAGGAACGATACTGAACGTTTTAATTGGGTTTGATCCCTGGCCTCTGGCACCACATCAGGATGCCAATTCCAACTCAACATAAGAGCAGCCCAAAGATGGAATAGTGAAGTGCAACACCCAAACAGGTTTCTCAAGATGAGGAAATCCATGGGTTGGGTGTGGTGGGGGGGCGGGGAGTTGTGGTGTTTGCACAGAACATGCATTGATTTTGTATGTTGGGCCTGATAACTTGAAAAATGGGCCTGTTGAGCATGTGCACGTATAGCTGAGAGATAGACATTCAAGTGTGCAAACCAGCATCTATAATATAGCTTAACAATGATGGGCCACTTAATCCAGGAGGGCAATCTGAGAAACTATACAGCCCTGTGATTGAATAGTGCTTCCAGCAACTGCGCTGGGAGAAGATTACTGTTTCGGCGGTTTCCTGTCAGTAATTAAAGGGGCATTGTAGTCATGCTGGAAATTCCGATTCTATCGGAAGCAGAAGTTCAGGAAACCAATGATGGTGGACAGCTCGTGAGGGACAAACATCTTGAGTACTTTCAGAGGTGGAGTTTCCGTGTAGAAAGCAACTCTGTGAAGGCCGTCGGAGATCGAAAAATAACGGCAACATGCCCAATCTTACAGATCATTTATTGTTTAAAAAAAAAATTTATAAATTCTGCTTCTGAGCAGAAATATTCGGTGGCTTGCAAGGCAGAAATGTCTGACTGCAGCGCTGCGGTCACGGAAATTCAATCACACCTGATCTGAACGCTGCAATCTAATAGGCCGCTTCAATTGGAAGTTGGTGACTGAGATAAATGGAGGGTGCCCAATCATATCATAATTCAATCACAAACTGGGGGAAGAGGAGACCACAAAATTACAAGAGCTTACATAATAATATTTTAAAAATGTGACTATAAATACAAAGTCACTTGCAGGTGTGACTGAATGCAGAAAGGGACATGAATTCTCGGACAAGTTGTAACTGAGGGGATGACTGTTTTGTTGGATGAACTTTTGTAAGTGTTACTTTTTTTTTTAGGGCTCAATGTAAAACTAAACTCTCTCAACCTTCCTCTTACCTTCACAGTTGTTCCTTCCACCCAAATTACCCCGCTTGCTGCTGTACTGAAAGGTAATCCGCTTGCTAACTACATCAAACCTATTAACAGTCCGCCCCGGAAGCGAGTGTGCGACGAGCAACATCAATGGTCCAGTGGTCAGAGGTTCCCGAGCACAGGCCTGGATGTGAGCTACGGTCTTAACACCTTAACCATAACAGGCACTACATTCTCGACCGCGTTCCTGGTGTTCTTGAGGGGAAAGGTTTAACCCATGTATTATCGAAATGGTACTGGAAGGAACACGGTTACTCAAACTGTTTTCAGATGTTATTCTTGTCACCCTCCTGTGGGCAGGATGGGACAGCCTTGGTTGTGGATGCTTATTTTATTTGCTCTTGGGATGTGGGCAAGGCTGGCGTTTATTGCCCATCACTAGTTGCCCTGAGAAGATGGGGTTGGGCCGCCTTCTTGAAGTAGTGATTGTTTGTAGAACTGAGTGGCTTCCTAGGCTACTTTAGAAAGAAGTCAACCGTGCAGTGTGGAACTGGAGTCACGTGTAGCTGGACTGGGGAGGGGGGCAGCAGGTTCCTTTCCCTGAAGGATGTCACTGAAACCGTTGTGTTTTTAAGGCAATCCAGCAGCTTTAATGGCATTTATTGTTCTGGCACTAGGATACCCCCGTATTGGCTGCTGATTTCAATCTGTGCTCATCTGACAGGAAGAACAGTTGAAAAGGAAGACTTGAAAAAGGAAACAGCAAGGCAGCTGGTTAGAAGAAGATTCTTTAGTTTCTGGGATCCGAATTGATTCCAGTCCCAGTGTGACAGCACCGAAGTCTCCTGTCTCCCCGATAATGGCGAATGCCCCATGTTAAGTAAAGGGGGTGCAAGCAGAGAGAGAGCTGGGGGTTCTTGTGTACAAATCTTTGAAGGTGGCAGGACAGGTTAACAAAGAAGTTAATAAAGCATACGGGATCCTGGGCTTTATAAAAAGAGGCATAGCGTACAAAAGCCAGGAAGTTATGCTGAACCTTTATAAAGCACTAGTTCGGCCCCAAGCTGGAGTATTGTGTCCAATTCTGGGCACCGCACTTTAGGAAGGACGTGAAGGCTTTGGAGAGGGTGCAGAAGAGATTTACCAGAATGGTTCCAGGGATGAGGGATTACAGTTAAGTGGATAGACTGGAGAAGCTGGGGTTGTTCTCCTTGAAGCAGAGAAGGCTAAGAGGAGATTTGATAGAGCTGTTCAAAATCATGAAGAATTTAGATAGAGAAAATAAAGAGAAATTGTTTCCAGTGTCTGAAGGGTCGATAACCAGAGGGCCCAGATTTAAGGTAATTGGCAAACGAACCAGATGCGACATGAGGAAAAACTTTTTTATGCAACGAGTGGTTAGGATTTGGAATGCACTGCCTGATAGGGCGGTGGATACAGATTCAATAGTAGCCTTCAAAAGGGAATTGGATAAATAATTGGAGGAGAAAAAATTGCAGGGATATAGGGAAAGAGCGGGGGAGTGGGACTAACTGAATTGCTCTTCGAAAGAGCCGGCGCAGACTCGATGGGCCGAATGGCCTCCTTCTGTGCTGTACTATTCGAAGTGACTTTGAGGAAGTCTCATCGCTTGACCGTTTCTCTCGGGCCACAAGAGTGATTGGGGTTGAAAGTGGAAATGTTAGGGCAGGTGGCGCTCTTCTGAGATTGGGCGAAGAGGGGTTGTTGGGGAGAAGTAAAAGGAGTCTTACTCCGCACCGAGCCTGTGCCGCACTTAACCTGGGGAGCAGCTGAAATTGATACTGGGAGCAAAATTTGGGAAGTGGCCCTTTCCCAACACTGACACAAATTTTGAAGAGCCCCATTTTGGTGAAGTCTTGGCATCAAGATTGGGTTCAAGAAAGAATGATCAATTTTTCTAATTGCTTTCACTGAGCTGATTTTACACCTTCCCGCTCGGTTTCCTCTTGGTCTCCCTCGGCCAACACGGGTTAAGAGAGTGGGCAGGGGACCTGTTTCCAAGGCCTCTGCCAATGTGCATTCTGTAACAAGCCGGTAAGAGGCTTGGAATGGAGTCCCTTCCCTTCCCTTCCCTTCAGGCCCTCCTCTTGATACCTGCCCCACAGTGACACAGCTGGGATCAGGAAGTTACTGTGTGGGGAACTCGGAGGGATAAACATACCACAGCAAGCCAGTACCCCAAGGAGCCATGTCCCTGCCTGTCCAACAAAGCCATCTTGGGTCTCAAGAGCAACATCTTGGTGGAATAGCAAAGTCACCTGAAGTACATGAAAGAACCTCCCCGCCTTTTTTAAACAATATTTCATTTAAAAGCAAAGAAAATTCTTTGTGATTTTTTTTCTCTGTTTCTCTTTTAAAAAGGGAAATTTTTCCTCACTTAAAGATACTATATCTAGCCCAGATCCCTCAAATCCATCATGCAAAATACCAGTTCATTCCACTGTTATGTACCATTGTGATTAAAGAGGAGGTAACATTGCATTGTTTGCCTGATGTAGAATGTGACTTCCCATCGTCAGACTTCCTCAGCCTCTCTGCAGGTCTAAGAACATAAGAAATAGGAGCAGGAGTCGGACATTTGGCCCTTCGAGCCTGCTCCGCCATTCAATAAGATCATGGCTGATCTTCGACCTCATCTCCACTTTCCTGCACTATCCCCATATCCCTTGATTCCCTTAATATTCCAAATCTACCGATCTCTGTCTTGAATATACTCAATGACTGAGCCTCCACAGCCCTCTGGGGTAGGGAATTCCAAAGATTCACCACCCTCTGAGTGAAGAGATTTCTCCTCATCTCAGTCCTAAATGGCCGACCCCTTATTCTGAGACTGTGACCCCTGGTTCTAGACTCCCCAACCAGGGGAAACATCCTCCCTGCATCTACCCTGTCAAGCCCTGTAAGAATATTGTATGTTTCAATGAGATCACTTCTCATTCTTCTAAACTCTAGAGAATATAGGCCTAGTCTACTCAATCTCTCCTCATAGGACAATCCTCCCATCCCAGGAACCAGTCTGGTGAACCTTCGTTGCACTCCCTCTATGGCAAGTATATCCTTCCTTAGGTAAGGAGACCAAAACTGTACACAATACTCCAGGTGTGGTCTTACCAGGGCCCTATATAATTGCAGTAAGACGTCTTTACTCTTGTACTCAAATCCTCTTGTAATAAAGGCCAACATACCATTTGCTTTCTTAATTGCTTGCTGTACCTGCATGTTAACTTTCAGTGATTCGTGTACAAGGACACCCAGGTCCCTCTGAACACCAACATTTCCCAATCTCTCACCATTTAAAAAATACTCTGCTTTTCTATTTTTCCTACCAAAGTGGATAACTTGACATTTCTCCACATTATATTCTCTGATTATCAGTACACCAGTTTTACATAGAGAACTCGTCAATTTGTGTTCCTAACAACCTAACGCGTACAGTAACCGCAATAACGTTCCCTGATACACTAAGAGCTCTAGTATAACATGCATGGTTTATGGCCCCCTTTCTAATGGAACTCACAGGACTGTGCCACACCCTCTTCCTACCATGGCCCTTACTACATCTTATTTTGTTTTCTGTAGACAGGGCTGAGGGAGAGGGAGGGGTTTACTGTACGGCCTAATCAATGGGTTACTCAAGAAAAGTGGTGTTGGCCTGTTATCTATTGATAACGGGTGTGCAAATGGTATTCCAAATCCATCGAGGATAATGAGGGGCAGTGTGGCTATGCTATTGGATCACCACAACTGGAACACCTAACCCTTCACCATGGCGTTGCTACACGATATTCCAAGACAGCAGCGGACACAGGTCTGTAGCTCTTCCTTTTATGGGGCTTCCATTGTGCCTGCCTCTTTAAGGTTATTTCTGTCTTTATGGCACAGGAGGCACCCATACTTCCTCCTCATGGCAACAGCGCGTCTCCGAGTGTGCCCACTGCGCTCCACCTTCGCGCTAATTAGACTCAAAAGGAAGTTCGGGCGCTGAGCTCTGGGTCCCAGTGAAGCATCCGTCTGGTATAATCCACAATACTTACCCCCAGACAGCACTGGCAGAGGAAGATCTGTCCCGTGGCCTTCCTAAATTGCAGATATTTTTGGTACCATCATTTCTGCATAGGCGCACTGCGCCATGTAGTGGTAAGCTCATGTCCTAGTTTTGTTTACCATATGTGTTTGCTGCTTTGAAGAGTCCTGAAGCACTGTTCAGGAATGCCATTGTCAGAGTCCAGTACGAATCTGGTCAGCTCTAATCAATGTTCTTTGTGTTTCAGCATCCGTTACCTTCCTTTCTATATCGTGTGTCTCTCAGTTTTTCTCCCTCTCTCTTCTCCCCCCACCCCTTTCTCTTTCTTTTTCTGTTATGCACAGGACTTCGCCAAGTGTGGTTAAAAACAGTTGTTATTTGCCACCAAAGTGATTCCATTGAGTGGGTCCTGCTACACCAATCAAATAAGCAGACTATTTTATATAGAGTATAAAAGCATAGAGGCACAGAGTACAAAAAACAAGGAAGTTATGGTGAACCTTTATAAATCACTGGTTAGGCCACAGCCGGAGTATTTTTTCCAATTCTGGGCACCACACTTTAGGAAGGAAGTCAAGGCCTTGGAGAGGGTGCAGAGGAGATTTGCTAAAATGGTACCAGGGATGAGGGACTTCAGTTATGTGGAGAGACTATAGAAGCTGGGATTGTTCTCCTTAGAGCAGAGAAGGTTAAGGGGAGATTTAATAGAGATGTTCAAAATTTTGCAGGGTTTTGATAGGGTAAATAGGGAGAAACTCTTTTCACTGGCAGGAGGGTCGATAGCCAGAGAACACAGATTTAAGATAATTGGCAGAAGAACCAGAGGGGAGATGAGGGGAATTCTTTTTATGCATAGAACCTCTCCGATGTACCTGAAATAGGAACAGGAGTAGGCCATTCAGACCCTCAAGCCTGTTCCGCCATTCAATGAGATCATTGCTGATCTGTATCCTAACTCCATCCACACGCCTTGGCTCCATATCCTTTTATACCCTTGGCTGGTAAAAAATCTATCGATCTCAGATTTAAAATTATTAATTGAGCTACCACCTACTGCTCTTTGTGGGAGAGAGATTTTAAGGTTATGTCCCCTTGTCCTAGTCTCCCCCCACCAGCAGAAAAAAGTTTCTCTCTATCTACCCTATCAATTCCTTTCAAAATCCTAAAAAACCTCAATCAAATAACCCCTTAACTTTCCATATTCCAGGAAATGAAAGTCAAGTCTGTTCTATAACGGGCGGTCGACCCGCTCTGCTAGATTACCACCCAGGAGGTGAAGATGAAAGTTTAGCACAATTTGTCTACCCAGTTGAATGGGTACATCATCTGTACAAATTATATGCATCCCTTTACCAAACAGTCTCCTGTAAAATCCATACGGCAGGGTCTGCTCTTACATGTGCGTTCTGCAGGATACCTAGGTGCTCACAGACATTCAGAGAACATGGCCGTATTTCTGGCATTTGCCTGTGGCTTCCACTGACTTGTATGTCACCAGTAGACTTGATCCACAAAGGAGACCCAATAATAACTCATTCTCTGATATGAGGGAGGTCTCGTGTTGTACCTCCATCTGAAAATACCCTGAATGGCAAGTTTAAACATTTTGGAAATCTACATAAATTCACCTTTTGGGGATTATCAATCCAAGTATGTCATTCTTGCATCATTTTTTCCCCGCTTTTTAATGTCCTGGAAGTAAAATTGCTCTCAGATTAAGTCCACCAAAATTTTGCCCTTTTTAATTATTATGCTGTCATGTGCTTCAGCTGTTATAGAAACATAGAAACATAGAATCTAGGAGCAGGAGTAGGCCATTCGGCCCGTCGAGCCTGCTCCACCATTCAATACGATCATGGCTGATCATCCAAATCCAGTACCCTGTCCCTGCTTTAATCCCCACAGTACACATATCCCACCCTACCCCCGTAACCCCACGTATTTAATTACCCCTAACATATCCCATCCTATCCCCATAACCCCACATATTTAATCCCCCCCTAACACTAATTTATCATAGCCAAATCAACCTAACCCGCACATTTTTGGACTGTGGGAGGAAACCGGAGCACCCGGAGGAAACCCACGCAGACATGTCATTTCATGTCAGTTACCTTTTTTTGATTCGTTCCTGGGATGTGGTGTCGCTGGCTAGGCCAGCATTTATTGCCCATCCCTAATTGCCCTTGAGAAGGTGGTGGTGAGCCACCTTCTTGAACTGCTGCAGTCCATGTGGTGAAGGTGCTCTCATAGCGCTGTTAGGTAGGGAGTTCCAGGATTTTGACCCAGCGACGATGAAGGAACGGCGATATATTTCCAAGTCAGGATGGTGTGTAACTTGGCGGGGAACTTGGAGGTGATGGTGTTCCCATGCGCCTGCTACCCTTGTCCTTCTAGGTGGTAGAGGTCGTGGGTTTGGGAGATGCTGCCAAAGAAGCCTTGGCGAGTTGCTGCAGTGCATCTTGTAGATGGTACACACTGCAACCACGGTACGCTGGTGGTGGAGGGAGTGAATGTTTAAGGTGGTGGATGGGGTGCCAGTCAAGCAGGCTGCTTTGTCCTGGATGGTGTCGAGCTTCTTGAATGTTGTTGGAGCTGCACTCATCCAGGCAAGTGGTGAGTATTCCATCACACTCCTGACTTGTGCCTTGTGTCTAAGGATACTACAGGAACAAGTCCCTAAAAGGAATATAATGGATTGGGGGGGAAATGGGAATGGGAACAGTTGGGTTGGCATCATCCGCTTTGGGGTAGGGCAGGTTTAGCTAGGTTGGGTTTGTGTGAAGGCTTACGGTTGCTTTCGTTCATTTTGGCTTTGCAAGGTTGGGTTAAGTTAGTTTAAAAAGATTGGGAATGAAATTCGTCTTGCAAAACAGGAGACAGCGCATTGGCCGTCCGTTTGACACTCTGCCCAAATTTCTTTCCCGTGGAAAAGGAAATAGGCAGGAGTGTAAAGCAAGCTGCCGATTTGCCATCTCCTGCCTTGCGCTACCGCCCAAGATGCATTTCTCCCCTATTGTGTTTCGGAGATGCGTCTGCATCCGAAACAATAACCGTCTGATGTCTCCACAGCTGCTTCCTGACCCATTGAGTGTTTCCAGCATTTTCTCTTCTTGTTTTAGATATGTTATGTTGGATTGGAGTACTTTGGTTTGGTTTTGAAAATTTGAGTTACGGTTTGATTAAGGAGGTTGAGTTTTGGTTTGGTTTAGGAAGTTTGGTTGATTTGTTTTGGTGTTTGGAGAATTGGCTTGGCTTGATTTGCAAGCACCTGGTTGGCTAGATTTGATTTGGTTTCGGTAGGTTGGGTTAATTTGGTTGGTTTGGTTTGGTTTAGTTTAGGAAAATTGGGTTTGGGGTTTGATTGGAATTGGGGAGATTCAGCCTGGTGCAATTGCTAAGCTTTTTGACCTGATTCATTGTAGATCGCCCTGCACCTCCCCGAGATCTGGAACTAACGGACCCAACAGATCGTAGTATAAGATTGACATGGATTCCTGGCGATGACAACAACAGTCCAATCACAGGTACAAGACCGGCATCTGTGTTCAACAAGGCACAAGGGTGATTTTATATATTCCTTCTTGTCATTTCGTATAGGACCCAAAACTGGCCACTAGGGATGGGGGAAGAGAACATAATTGGAGTTGTACATACATGTAAACTGTCTCCTTAAAAAAAATCATTGGTATATCAAGAGCTAATTTGGTGGGGAAAAAACTGAGATCCAACATGGATCGTATTAACTAGAGGTCAGCACCCAGAAAAAGGGAAATCTTAAGTGTTGAGAGATACATTGCAGTGAAGATCACAGCTACGTAGAGTTAAAACATATAAGTCACATCTGAGTCACACACCAAATTGTGAACTCTTTAAGTACCAATAGTGTATGAAGTCCATTTGACATAGGTACTCAAGCCCTAGACCAGAATCTTTTACAGCAGTATTTGACCAGTCAAAGCATCTTTGTTATCGTGTACTTGTTCTCACGATATTGGAGATGCTGCAGATACAAAAGACCTTTCTTCTGGATGGTTGTATACATATAGGGTCATCTCCACTCTAGAGTTATCCTGCTCTACCTGTTGGGTAAATTAAATCTAAACCTTGCCTGAGGAGCCTCATACCACATATGTATTGCACACAAGGCTCTCAGAATTTGTCAACGGTCCCACAACCTCCAGGTGAATTCCACTGGATCATCTCATTGGATCGAGTGGCATCCTTTCGGTGGGAAGAACAGTTGTGTTGAAGTTCCCGACTCTCACCTACTTTGTGATACAGTTGAAACCCTCACTTCCCACATGCTAGTGCAGCCATTGACTTGCTCGGCTCCAGCACCTTGATGCTGATGTCTAAGGCCCTGAAGTTCCGAGAGTCCTTCTGCACCGGCAGTGCTACCTGGGAAAAGGATGAAGAGGAACCGCCTTTAAATTCGTAGAGTTCCAGTTCCTAAAGGACGTTTTTGGAGAGGTAATCCATCCTCCTATCGGATTGATTTCCTGCGTCTTGACCAGACCTATGACCGTCACTCGGCTCCCATTGGAACTCTTGCCAGCTATCAGCAGGCGTAGATTCTCCTGGGGTTAATGAGAGCACCATTGGCGGAATTCCCTCAGACATGCCCTCACCCCCCCTTGGTGTAGTGGGATAGGTGGAAGACTCCCCTGCTTGCCCTGACTGGAATTTTGCGGGCTTCTTTCGTGGGCTGGAAACCTGGCAGATCCAGGTTTCCGCACCAAATTCCAGAGCCCCAGTGGGAGATCGCCCTCTACCCGGAATTTCGAGACCTCGCCGTCTCAGACTACGATAAAACTGTCTTACACCGCGGTATGGTGGACAGCTTGGGGAAGCAAAGGGGTTAAAGAGGGAGCAAATTGCTAGTAATTGAAATACATTAATAGAGCCAGTAGTAGAAGGGGTCTTGTTATTTCTCCCTCTTTACAGGGTTCATTGTGCAGTTCGAAGAAGACAGGTTTGAGCCCAGAAAGTGGCATAATTTGACCAGAATCCCAGGCAACATCAACTCTGCGGTATTGCAGCTCTCTCCATACGTTAACTACCAGTTCCGGGTCATTGCTGTGAATGAAGTTGGTGACGGTGCACCCAGCTTGCCCTCCGAACGTTATCAGACAACTGGAACAGGTAATGGTCCTGTCCTGTCCTTTCTCTACCCTGTTTTCAGTGGCGTAGCTCAAAGCTTTTAAGATGTGACCTACAATCTGGCACTATGACATGTGCTGTGCATAGACCAAATCCCAGGTGAATCATCAGATGCTGAGTGCATACCCACAATTTTTTTTTTTTACGTTTTTATTTTCCTAATGCGTTGCCCCCTTCATCCCATTTGGAAAATTGCCTTGGCTTCCTGGTGAGAAGTTGCAGATCTGATACTTGCTGGGTCCTGACCCCCCGAGGTGGGCCCCACGGTCCACTTCTGAACCGACCTGCATACTGGGTTCATCCTGGAGTCAAGATCGCTGGGCAGAGCAGAGGCCGGGGCCAAGGCAATTCCCAGCATGGGAATACCTCCACTCAGCCTTGTCTCCTCGAATGTGAGCATAAGAACATAAGAAATAGGAGCAGGAGTCGGCCATGCAGCCCCTCGAGCCTGCTCCACCATTCAATTAGATCATGGCTGATCTTCAACCTCAACTCCACTTTCCTGCCCGATCTTCCTATCCCTTGATTCCCCTAAAGTCCAAAAATCTATCGCCCTCAGCCTTGAATATACTCAACGATTCAGGATACATAGCCCTTTGTGGTAGAGAATTCCAAAGATCCACAACACTCTGAGTGAAGAAATTCCTCCTCATCTCAGTCTTAAATGGCCGACCCCTTATCCTGAGACTATGCCCCCTAGTTCTAGACTAAGCTAAAGGCTCATTCCTCGAGAAAAAGGGTGCCGGTATTGAAATAAACGTACCCTATAGACCAGTGGAGGCCATAGAATAGTTGAAATAATTTGCCTTAATACAACTCTTCTGCCTAAGCCATGAGCTGGCTTCATCCCTAGCTCCACCCTCTTTGGTCAGGGAGCTTTCAAAAGGTGCCACCCCTTCTGTGATCTGGAATTAATTGCTCCAGTAGTGGCGGTACATCACTGCTTCAATTCTCTGAATTCAATGGAGAGGGTTGTAATGTCACTTTATGTTTCCCAGCTCCTGAGATGAATCCAACTGATGTTAGAGGGGCAGGAATATCGAGATCCAGCATGGAGATCAGGTGGACGGTAAGCACAGTTTGTCCTGTTATTCC
Organism: Squalus acanthias; assembly: GCA_030390025.1. Taxonomy (NCBI): domain Eukaryota; kingdom Metazoa; phylum Chordata; class Chondrichthyes; order Squaliformes; family Squalidae; genus Squalus; species Squalus acanthias. The sequence continues at coordinate 24,471,414 of CM059441.1, forward strand.
ACACGTCTCATAAAAACCTTTTCTTTAACCACTAGCCAGGGCGGTGTGTGGAGGGAATTGGTAAATTGTTAACTGGGACAGTCTGCGGGAGATATCTCACTGTTAACTGGGACAGTCTGCGGGAGATGATTAACTGTTAACTGGGACAGTTTGAGGGAGATGTCCACATGCTGCCAAGGATGGAGCTATGCTTTGCAGTAATAGGACATGAGATTGTGATGATGTTTCTCTGAAGGGTGTCTTGGGCACAGTCTCAGAATGAGGAGGAGACTTTGGGCTGGATTTTGTCTTGGGGTCGGGTTGGGGTCGTGTCATCCGCATTTCGTGTTTCCCCCCCCCGACTCCAGTTGAATGTGTAAGAATGATGCAATTTTCACTTAATTGGTCAATTGAGTTCCAGTATGTGGGAACCCATGAACTAATTAGTGGTTTCAGTCTGAAAGTCGCTTCTGATAATGTCATCATTGCTGACTGCCTAGTCTGAGAGACTGTTGGTGAGAGAGGACCTGCCTGGCTTGCTTTTGATGTGAGTGGACCTGGATGCAAGATGTGGGGGGGGGGGCGGAGAGAGGGAGGGAGGGAGGGATTTTTGCATCCATGCAGTCTCAACACATGCAATGCAGCAGCATCAGACGCGACTTTCACACCACCTAATACTACTACTACCTTCGCAGCCGATAGTCAGCTATCCACTTGTGCTCCCGCCAGGTTTCACTGGAGTGTTTCACACCAGGCGTGCTTCACGTCAGAAAAGGGTTAAACTAGCTAAAACGTTTGAAAATCGCATTACAGAGCCAATTTAGGGCTTGTTAAGGGCTTTAATGGCCTCTCCCGCCTCTTGGAGGTGGGATGGAGTCGGGAACCCCGCGACTGATTTTGTCAAAATTGCGTGGAGGCGGGATGGGGTCGGGACCCCCGACCCCACAAATTTAACCCCCCACACGCCTCCAAACCCGACTCCATGGGTCATTCAAAATCCAGCCCTTTGAGTCGATGCCAGGGAGAGAGTGCAGGGATCACCTTACTGTAATTCTCCTTTATGCCAAATCATCTGGCAGAATCCCAGAATATGGGTCCGGTCACCTGTGGATTTATAGACTGGTTCTATTAGCTGCGCAGGATCAATAACCTAAAGGGAGCTCGAGATACAGAGGCTAACCAACCTCGGGGACAATAAAATATAAACTATTATGCACCTGTTCTGCTGTGGTTTTGTCTGTATTTTCTGATAAACTGTTGCAGTCTTTTTACTCTGGATTTCATTTTCTGCTTTGCAGCCTTTAAATGGCACCCAGATCAGCGGGCCCAATGTCAAATACATAGTCAGCTGGAGGCAGAAAGACGTGGGTGGGGAGTGGACGTCGGCCACAGTGATCAAGTCCAGTTACATTGTCTCACCGACGCCCTTCTTTACCCCCTACGAGATTAAGGTGCAGGTGGTGAATGATTTTGGACCAGGTCCTGAACCAGACGTTATAATCGGGTACTCGGGTGAAGACTGTAAGTATATCGAGTGAAACGGGGGTTGGGGCCCTACAGCTGCTGCCATGTCAAACACTCAGCATACAAAAATACTTCAGCGTCAGCGTTCTAATTGCCTGGCTGCGAGCTTTAGGGGCGATTGTCTGACTTTGCCGAGGTGTCGGCCGTGGCTCAGTGGGTAGCACTCTCGCCTCTGAGTCAGAAGGTTGTGGGTTCAAGTCCCACTCCAGAGACTTCAGCACAGCAATCAAGGCTGACAATTCAGTGCAGTACTGAGGGAGTGCTGCGCTGTCTTTTGGAAGAGACGTTAAACCGAGGCCCCATCTGGCCTCTCAGGTGGATGTAAAAGATCCCGTGGCACTATTGGAAGAGGAGCAGGGGAGTTCTCCCCGGTGTCCTGGCCAATATTTATCCCTCAACCCACATCACTAAAAACAGATTATCTGGCCATTTATTTCATTGCTGTTTGTGGGAGCTTGCTGTGCGCAAATTGGCTGCCGCATTTCCTACATTACAACAGTGACTACACTTCAGTAGTACCTCATTGACTGTAAAGCGCTTTTGGGCGCCCTGAAGTCGTGAAAGGTGCTATATAAATGCAAGTTCTTTCTTTTTTGTCATGATGCGGAGATGCCGGTGTTGGACCGAGGGGGACAAAAATGAGAAGTCGCACAACACCAGGTTATAGTCCAACAGTTTTATTTAAAATTACGAGCTTTCGGAGCTCCGCTCCTCCTTCAGGTACAGGTACCTTTTTTGTGTTGCTGGTGTGGGAGCTTTTGATGCCAAGTGCAATAAAGTTTGGGGGCAAGCAGCAAGCAAATTTCCAACCACGCATTTCAATGATGGCAAAATCGAGGCACAGCTGCCTAAATTTCACAGGTAGCACAAAGTTAGATAATCAGCAACAACAACTTGTATTTATATAGCGCCTTTAACACAGTAAAACGTCCCAAGGCGCTTCACAGGAGCGTTATAAAACAAAATTTGACACCGAGTCACATGAGGAGATATAAGGACAAAAACTTGGTTAAAGTTGTAGGTTTTAAGGAGCGTCTTAAACGAGGATAGAGAGGCAGAGAGGTTTAGGGAGGGAATTCCAGAGCTTGGGGCCCAGGCAGCTGAAGGCACGGCCGCCAATGGTGGGGCGATTAAAATCAGGGATGCTCAAGAGGCCAGAATTGGAGGAGTACTGAGATCCCGGGGGGGTTGTAAGGCTGGAGGAGGTTAGATAGGCTATGGAGGGCTTTGAAAACAAGGATGAGAATTTTAAAATCGAGGCGTTGCCGGACTGGGGGGCGGTGGTGGGGCCCATGTAGGTCAGCGAGCACAGGGGTGATGGGTGAACGGTATTTGGTGCGAGTTAGGACACGTGCAACCGAGTTTTGGATGAGCTCAAGTTTATATAGAGTGGAAGATGGGAGTCCGGTCAGGAGAGCGTTGGAATAGTGAGGTCTAGGGGTAACAAAGGCATGGAGGAAGATTTCAGCAGGAGATGAGCTGAGGCCTGGAAATTTGAAATTATTAGCGCATTATCTTTAGCCCAGTCCTGAACCATTTCGAGCTGCCTCAGCCCATTAGATGACAATCAGCCCCTGTGCCTGACATGTGCCGTGAGTACTGAGCTTTTAACCTGTTTTTTTGTGGTTATATTTAGATCCCAATGCAGCACCCACTAGTCTTTCCGGAAGGATTGTCAACAGCACTGCCATTCTACTACAGTGGAGGCCATTGCCAGCGGATAATATTCAGGGATATCTCACAGGCTACAGAGTAAGTAGCTGAAGGACACCTGATTCTACTGTTGAACATTGCTGCCTGCAAGATATAGCTGTCATTAAAATTAAACCGAAGCGCATTTCTCGCTGCAAAGCCTGTGTATGTGTGCGTGTTTGTGTGTGTGCATAGAAGATAGGAGCAGGAGTAGACCATTCGGCCCCTCGAGCCTGCTCCGCCATTCAATGAGATCATGGCTGATCATCCAAATTCAATACCCTGTCCCTGCTTTCTCCCCATATCCCTTGATCCCTTTAGCCTTAAGAAATATATCTATCTCCTTCTTGAATATATTTAATAAATTGGCCTCAACTGCCTTCTGTGGTAGAGAATTCCACAGGTTCACCACTCTCTGGGTGAAGAAATTCCTCCTCATCTCAGTCCTAAATGGCTTACCCCTTATCCTTAGACTGTGTCCTCTGGTTCTGGACTCCCCGCCATCGGGAACAACCTTCCTGCATCTAGTCTGTCTAGTCCTGTTAGAATTTTATAAGTTTCAATGAGATCCTCTCTCATTCTTCGAAACTCTAGCGAATATAAGCCTAATCGACCCAATCTCTCTCCATACGTCATTCCTGCCATCCCAGGTATCAGTCTGGTAAATCTTCGCTGCACTCCCTCCATGGCAAGAACATCCTTCCTCAGATAAGGCGACCATGCATGTATGTATGTGTGCGTGTTTGTGTGTGTGCATGTATGTATGTGTTCGTGTTTGTGTTTGTATGTATGTGTGCGTGTTTGTGTGTGCATGTATGTGTGTGTGCGCATGCATCCGAGTGAGTACGCGTGCAGGTTTGTGTGCGCGCTTGTTTGTGTGTGTGTGTGTACGCGTGAGCACATGTCCAGGCAAAGTACCTTGGTTATTCCCAGCCTCCTTAGCCTGATGAGTACCAAGCTAAGAATGGGCACAGCAAACCCCACCAAATTATTCCCAGTGGCAGTTCCTCGGGGTTCAGTCCTCTTCCTCAATTCTGTCCCACATTTGCACAAAGGGCTTGCTCACACTTTGCTGCTAACATCGCCATTTGGATATACTCCATAAGCTCAAATATACCATCAGAGGAGTTCCATAGATGCCAGGATGATGTGGGGGAATGGACGAGCCAATGGCAGGTTTTGTTGACAAAATTGAGAGGTCGCACAACACCAGGTTATAGTCCAACAGTTTTATTTGAAATCACAAGCTTTCGGAGCTATCGATTGCTCCTTCCTCAGGTGAAGTAAATTAGATGCAGAATCGCCAAAGCATATATAGATAGAAAACAAAGCATGTGTACTTTACAATTGCAGACCAATAAATTAAATCATCCTGACTATCTGCCGAGGTGTGATAAAGTTAATTAAGTCAGCCAGGAAGGTACCACATCAAAGACATAGCAAGATACAACTGAGACAATGAGGTGTAGTCGCAGGGGTTCTAACGTGTCAAAAGCTGCCGTCTGTATGTAAAACGAAAAGCTTTAAAAAATTTTTACTTTTTTACTGGGAAAATTTTTACTTTTTTACTGGGAATCACATCTGTGAACAAGCTAACGATGACTCGAGTCCGGATCACGTCATGTATCGTGACATAAACCCAAGATCCCGATTGAGACCGTCTTCATGAGTGCGGAACTTGGCTATCAGTTTCTGCTCGATGATTTTGCGTTGTCGTGTGTTTCTAAGGTTGCCTTGGAGAACGCTTACCCGCAGATCCGAGGCTGAATGTCCTTGACTGCTGAAGTGTTCCCCGACTGGGAGGTAACAATCCTGCCTGGCGATTGTTGCGCGGTGCTCGTTCATACGTTGTCTCAGTGTCTGCATGGTCTCGCCGATGTTTTGTTGAACCACAGAACATCACGGAGCTTGCTGTTCGCCAAAGGAAGCAAGCACAAGGAGCAAGATTTACAATTGAGATGCTGGCAAAACCATAGACCTGCATGGAGCACAAGTTACATAGAAGCATAGAAGATAGGAGCAGGAGTAGGCCATTCGGCCCCTCGAGCCTGCTCCACCATTTAATGAGCTCATGGCTGATCATCCAAATTCAGTATCCTGTCCCTGCTTTCTCCCCATATCCCTTGATCCCTTTAGCCTTAAGAAATATATCTATCTCCTTCTTGAATATATTTAATGATTTGGCCTCAACTGCCCTCTGTGGTAGAGAATTCCACAGGTTCACCACCCAGTTACTGAGCATAACTTTCCAGAGGACTATGGCACATGGACAACATCGCCAGCTCTAAGTCCTCTGTGGGAAGAGGCACAGAGTCTGCCCCAGAACTTCCCTTAGACTATGGAGCCCACATCTGCCCAATCCTCGAATATGGCCATCCAGCCGAATGCAGAGAGATTCAGACACAAATTAAGAGGCTTCAAACAATCCTGAACCAAGCAATAAGGGCAGCGTATCTCTTCCCACAACTTATCTGTGCAACCTACCTGCACAACACCTGAGGACAATGGAAGAAAGGCTTCTGAGACTCTGGCAGAGATGTCTGCAACATGGTGTGGCCTAAACCCATCATTGGCACGGTTGACCGAGGGAGAGAGAAAGAACTCACCTCACTCCATTTGCACCACTATCTGTGGGCCTGCAGTAGGTGGCTGACCTTGGTAACATTCAATTGCAGTAAAGATTCTGTGGCAGGAATAAGCTGACCCCGTGGGACTGAAATTCCCACACCGATCAGAATAGACTGTTTAAAAAAAAATCCCAGAATATCGTACATCCAAAGTCTTTGTGATCACTAGTGCTCAGTGCTTCACCCAGTGAAAACTCTACTGACTCACAAACCACTTCCTCCCAAGTGAGTATCTCTGGACTGGTGCTGGAGTAGATGAGATAGTATTACAAGAGGATTTGAGTACAGGAGTAAAGAAGTCTTACTCCAATTATATAGGGCCTTGGTGAGACCACACCTTGGAGTACTGTGTACAATTTTGGTCTCCTTACCTAAGGAAGGATATACTTGCCATAGAGGGAGTGCAACGAAGGTTCACGAGATTGATTCCTGGGATGGCAGGACTGTCGTATGAGAAGAGATTGAGTAAACTAGGCCTGTATTCTCTTGAATTCAGAAGAATGAGAGGGGATCTCATTGAAGCATACAAAATTATTACAGGGCTTGATAGGGTGGATGCTGGGAGAATGTTTCCCTTGGCTGGGGAGTCTAGAACCAGGGGCCGCAGCCTCAGGATAAAGGGTAGGCCATTCAGGACTGAGATGAGAAGAAATTTCTTCACACAGAGGGTGGTGAATCTTTGGAATTCTCTACCCCAGAAGGCTGTGGAGGCTCAGTCATGGGTATATTCAAAACAGAAGTCGATAGATTTCTGACTAGTAAGGGCATCAAGGGATATGGTGATAGGGCCGGTGAATGGAGTTGAGGCAGAAGATCAGCCATGATCTCATTGAATGGCGGAGCAGGCTCAAAGGGCCGAATGGCCTGCTCCTGCTCCTATTTCTTATGTTCTTATGACGGAGTTAATGAGGACTCGGCCGGCTTTGGAACCTGTAAGTGTGGCAGTGAAGGGGTGGTAACTCGGAGAGTGGGGCGAGGGAATGAGTTCTGCCTCAGATTCCTTCTTCCCTGCCCAATCAGCACTGATCCTGCACCCAAAATGGGCCAACATTTCTAGGCCATAATTCTTAGCTACAGATAACTGCGAGTGAGCTGTAAAGTCTAATCTTAAGGTTCTCATAATGTTTGTGTATCGCTCAGACTTTGCTCTTGCGTATTATAAAGCCACCTAAACACCCAGATTAGATTGCTACTTGCATCTCCCTGGCATTCATCGTGTCTTGACTATGTTTGTATGTGTGGGCTCGACCATTCCTGCTACCAACTTCCTTCTTGTCGTCTCCATCCTATCACGGAAAGAGCGGACAAACTGATCGAGACTCTTCTTCTGCACAGATTCAGTATTGGAGCGAGGGAAGCTTGCTGAAGACCAGTCGGTACAGGTCACGTGTTAAGGTCACGGAGTCCCCTGGCCAGCGTCCACGTGCCATTGTATCTGGCCTACAACCATACCACGCCTATAAGCTACAAGTGGCGGCGGTCAACGGCAGAGGTCGCGGCCACTGGAGTGAAGAGTTTGCGATAAACACCACTGAAGGAGGTAAGTGGGCGAATCTATCCCAAATTCTTCCCTTCCCCTGGCCCAAACAATCCTGTGCTTATAGCGCAGTCACTTCACCTCTGCGATCTGACTTTGAACCAGTCTCCCCACCGAGGTGATGGAATCTCCTCTCTCTGCCAGTCACCATCAGTTTGCAGCATAGAAGGTACTTATAGTTTGGCTGTAAAGATGGCTGCTATAGGAAATGGGGAAATGAAAATGTCACTCTGATACAGTGGGAGATTCTTTTTTTGAGGCTGGGGCTGAGGCCCTTTGTTGAGGAGCCTTTACTTTGTGCTACGCCTGACCCGGTGGTGCTTGGCATCGCTCCCAGTCCTCTGCACCGTAACCAAGAGGACAGACCTAGGGTTGCCAACCCTCCAGGATTGGCCTGGAGTGTCCAGGAATTAAAGATTAATCCTCTGGTCACCGCCGCAAGCAACCCAGGAGAAAAACTATAGGAGCACGACAAAAAAAATGTGTTCATTTTCTTTGAACGCTTTCGTTAATAGTCATAAAAATGTTGGAGGTGGCCTAACGGGCTGTTTGAAGGGGCGGGGCGGTTGGAGGCGGGGGATCGCGTGATGGAACCTCCAGGAATACATCCAACCAGAGTTGGCGACCCGAGACAGATCAGAGGTTAGAAACTCAAAAGGTTGAGAATTGCAAGAGCAAATTTCATTACAAGATAATGGCCCAGAATGTGCTGGAGCGGGGGCATCTCGTGGCGTGCTGCGTCAGTTCGATTTTTTTTTGTTCTACAGGTTGCTGGAGGTGCGAGCTGGTAACGGCACGGCGAGGGCACCAGGGCAACTGTGATTTCGGTCAAAGGCGGGACCAGCAGTCTATCTCCATAACCCATGAGATTTAAAGAGAGAGAAAGAAACAGAGGGATGACGGAGAAGGAAATAGGACGAATTCGAGTCAAATTAGATACAGAAAGAGAAATAAAGAGAGGGAAAGAAAGATTGGATTAAGAGAGAGAGAAAAACCTCTGGGAACAATTTACTACCTGCAGGAGTGAGACTCCACAGTTTCAATTGTTCCCTTTCTGGGCTGGAGAGGTTGAGTGGCGTGCCAGGAACATAAAGCTCACCGTTAAAAGGGCCCTTACGCTGTTAAGTAGCAGCCCTAATTTTCTGCAGCAAGTTTAATTCATTTTAACGGCACAAATGCAGCAATTTCTTGACACTCACGGGAGAACATAAGAGCATAAAAATTAGGAGCAGGAGTCGGCCATACGGCCCCTCGAGCCTGCTGCGCCATTCAGTAAGATCATGGCTGATCTTCTACCTCAAATCCACTTTCCCGCCCGATCCACATATCCCTTGATTCCCCAGAGTCCAAAAATCTATCGATCTCAGCCTTGAACATGCTCGACGACCGAGCATCCGCAGCCCTTTGGGGGGTTGAAGGCGAGCTCCCGTTTTCGGGAGACTAACGGCGGAGCGACGTAAATCGTCCGGCAACTTGTGGCGACTCGCAACTCACGGGGTATCTCCTCCTCGCCACAAGTTGCCGGGTTATTTACGTACTAATAACGGTGTGCGCCATTAAACTCGCCGTTACTTTCCCAGCAAATCCTAGGCCGTTACATTTATTCAATAAACTAGTCGAACCCGGCTGATTTTCAGTCAGTTGATTTAAACGTTCTAGAACAGGTGGGAAATCCGCTCCGCCAGATTAACTCCCAGGCAGTGAAGAGAAAAATATTACTCCCAGGTGTTTAAAAATTCCTGCACTTTTTTTTTTAAGACTCTAATGTTTTTACCTGTGAGTAGGAATTTTCGGCAAGTTTGAGAGGTGAACTGTTCATCCTTGCGAAAACTGTGTAGGGATTTTTGGATCTTGGACCCAGTATAAAATGTATATTTACAGACCACCTATCTGAAATGCCCCAAAAATAGAACTCAAAGGCAATTGTTGTGAATAGTCTCCATTCTCTTTTAACTGATTTGAATCGTCCAGTCAAGAAGACTTGTGAAGGTTCGTGTGAGAATGTGAGGGTTTTCCTCCACAGGACTTGACATTTGTTGACAGCGCTGGGTGTTTGCACTAAAGGTTCCTCTTTTGCCAGTTTTCGACGTCCGCCACAGCTCTCCTGACCTCTGTTTCCTGTCCAATTTCTCTCTCAGTGCCCGGGAAGCCAGGTTCCCTAAGGATCAGGCAACCAGATCTGGAAAGCATTACGTTGCAATGGACTCATCCACGTGAACCAAATGGGATCATCACCGGCTATGTGATATTGTACCACCCACGTATGTATCGTGAGAGCTGTCTAATCTGACCATCACTGTATATAAAACAGAATGAATGTTCAGGAACATCAGTGTGAAGTTAAAAATACATTTGGATATTGGACAGAGTTTTAACACACAGTGTAATTACGGATGATATGCACGTTGAGTGTGAGATGTCACAGTTGTGTCACATAGACTGCAGTGGTCTGATTGTTGCAGTGGAAACAATGCAGAATTATTGCCCCAGCAGTAGGGACCCTTTTGTCTTCTTTACTGTGACTCCCTTGGCCTCAGTCTCCAATGTTGATGTCTAACTTGGGGCCATGGGGAGAGTCAGGGGAGTTGGGAGGGAAGGGCAGGTAAGGGTGAGCGGGATGGAGTCCACATGTGGTTTTATCAACATTGCAATTCCTTACTTTAGTAAGATTCCTTTAATCTCATGATGCCAATTGTGCAGTCAGCAATGGTAGGTAGTGGTGGCAGAGAGGTGTGGTGTAATAGTATTGATTCCGGGACCAGTGAGTTGAAAGTGGCAGTGACATGGCAGCAATGGGCAGAGAGGTGGCAACATTGTCAAACAGATAAGAGGTATTGATGTGAAAGTGGGTAGGGGTGCAATGTTGGCGGTAGTATTGTGCAAGCTTGCCGTGCGCAAATTGGCTGCCTACGTTTCCTACATTACAACAGTGACTACACTTCAAAAAAAATACTTCATTTGCGGTAAAGCGTTTGGGACATCCTGAGGTTTCAAATCCCTCCATGGCCTCGCCCCTCCCTATCTCTGCAATCTCCTCCAGCCCCACAACCCTCCAAGATCTCTGCGCTCCTCCAATTCAGGCCTCTTGAGCATCCCCAATTTTCATCGCTCCACCATTAGCGGCCGTGCCTTCAGCTGCTCTAGGCCCTGAGCTCTGGAATTCCCTCCCTAAACCTCTCTGCCTCTCTACCTCTCTTTCCTCCTTTAAGACGCTCCTTAAAACCTACCTCTTTGACCAAGCCGGCCCTAATATCTCCTTCTGTGGCTCGGTGTCAAATTTTGTTTGGTAATCGCTCCTGTGAAGCGCCTTGGGACGTTTTACTGCGTTAAAGGTGCTATATAAATACAAGTTGTTGTTGAGGTCGTGAAAGGTGCTATAGAAATGCAAGTTCTTTCTTTCTGTAGTTCTGAAATGGTGGCGGTGAGTCGTGAAATGAATGTGAGATGGGGTAGTGCCTTGGCAGCAGGCAGTGAAGTGACAATGAGCAGCATCACGATGATAGCGGTGTGAATGTGTTTGGGTTTTAGTTGCCTTTTAAGGTGGATTTTAGAGCATCGGCTTTGAAATGAACTGTTACCTCGCTTCCTTTATTTAACTTCCATAGTGACTGGCTCCCGGGCAAGGCGCAATTCCACGATTCCCAGACTTCCGCCTGACGTGACCAATTACAAGTTGGAGAGGGTTGATTCAAATACCAGGTATAGGTTTTACGTCCTCGCTCAAACCAGGCAAGGGCTCGGAGAAGCGATCGCATTGGATTCACCGGACTTCGAAAATGAAGGTAAGAGAGCCGGGGGGCAGAACTTTCTGATTCAATGGACTCCAGGCCTAAATAACAAGACAAATCTGAGCTGAAACACTTCTTCAACGAATGAAGTGGACTTTGCCTGAGTGACAGCAGATTGTGTCCTGCAGAGGAGTGGGAAAGAGACAAGGTGCCAGTGGTGAAATGGATTCTGTGATCTTTAATCCAAAGCTAATTTGTAGGCAGGCTAAAGACAGGTGGAAACAGCAGTGGCCAGGTGGCAGAAAGGTACTGAAAGATACCAGATATCCCAAATGAAGGGGCATTGCGCCCCATTAGTCCTGCCACCTCGCCCACAGGTACACACAACTATACACACTTCACTTCCTGTATACCCTGTGCATGTGCATGGTACCCCTTAACCTGTAGTCACTAAGTTACCGCTGTGACGCCTTCTAATAAGAACAACAGGTTTTAGGATCACACCCAGTATTCACTGGATAGCCTTCTCCGTTTCAGTTTGAGCCATATTGGCTTGTGTGTGCAATCCACGGCTGAAGGCAATGTTAATAAAACAACTGACTTAAAGCTTCCCCGGCGCCACACTCAGTCCTACTCAGCCGACTTGCCGCAACAGGTCTAGACGCAGAGGCCAATCTCCAAAGTGAGTAATCACGTCCAACCCCCGCTGGGCAAAAGAGGGAAGGATTCACTCTCAGCTAATACTGTACAGCCTGTGCGTTACTCCATGCCTGCTGAGGTAGATGTACTCTGTTAACTGGGTACGACAGACATGTCTATATTGCATTTTACTCTACAGGTAGTGTAGAATGTGATGATATCTCAAGCAATTATAGGAGGGCCTTTGTGATCCCAAAATCTGATGTACTTAAACCCTCCCTTTTATCCTGATAAAGGTCTCTATCCTGCTTTTTTTGGGGGCTCCAGTTCTATTGATGCGAATAAAACAACTTTTTGCCGGTTTAAACAGGTTTCAAATGGCGCCAAGGTTTGGAATTCCACTTTGGTTCTTTTCATTTTCATTTGACTTCAGTGAAGCCAATTGAACTGTGTGCATGGGGGCCCAGTGAGAATAGAGGCAAGTCGTGGTGAGAAGTAACGGCTGGTTGACTATCTGGGCTTGGGTAGGTTTGGTGATGGGCGTCCGTTGCGTTGTAAAGCCCTGGGTGCAGTCATTCGGGGCATTAACTTTCCAACTGTTAACCATATCCTCCTGGTGGCGTCAATCTAAAGATTCTGAGATCCGACTAATCCCAAAAAAATCCACGGGCCAGCGATCCCCGCAGTTCCGTCGGGATTGTGACCTCCACCTGCCAGTGTAGGAAGGGTCAGGTGGAGGTCACCTCATTAACATCCCACCGGCTGATGCCAGAACCACTAAGGGTGCACCTTGGACGGCCACCTGTCCATGGAGGCCAGAAAATCCAGTCAATGGTTCCAAGTCTGGCGGCGTCTCCGGGACTCACCACCAGACAGAAGCCCGAAGAGTCCCCATGGCCTCATCTGTAAGGGGGCTGACATGTCCACTTACCCTTGTTTCATCCAGCAGGGCCTTGACTGCGATCCTGGCCTGGATTCCCCCCCAAGGTGGTCCCCATACCCACCATCGAAGGGGCCACTATGCCCCTTTCCTCTTGGCGTATCGGCCTCCGAAGCTCCACCAGACCTCTGAGAGGCCTAAGGCACAAAGAACTCCAGCATTCGGTGCCATTGACCTTGGCCATTGAGGTGCTGATGAGGTGAGCCCTCCTCTGCCAATGGCCTTGCTTGGACAGGTGGAGGCTCTGCACCTTGCAAGACCGCCAGCAAACTCCGGGTCAAGGCTGAGACCTGGCATATCCGGGTCCCGGCCTAATGTGCGGCTCTTCCACCATACACCCAGTCACCGTTTGAGTTTGCCGGAAGGGTCGAGGTATTTTGGCCTCCACATGTTTTTAACTGTGGTGAGAACTCTAAACGGCACCAGAGAATGGGCAGCCGTGGCCACGTCAGGACTGATCAGCATGTTGATGATGGTCCTGGCACCTAAGTAGTGGTAAAAGGCTAGGGTCCCGATATTGTGCTGCCATTCCGACAGACTCCAGCCAGATATGCTGGTTCACGGGCTTGCAAGGGAATTCCCACTGGGCATTGTAAGGGGCGGAGTCTCCACTCGCTCGTTACAGAGCTGGATTTCCCACGCTCCAGCCCTCAGCTGAGACCCACCGTGCAATTAGGGTAGATAGGTCTGCTGTGACCAGGCATATTGGTCCAGTGGAGGAGGGGGGGACGGAGGACTGAATGGAAGTGGGTCCAAGTCTGGGTTGGGGTCTGGACCCTTTGAAGAGGATGACCAAAATGATTCTTAACTATTCAAAAGCAGCCCCCTTACAAAGACGGCCATGGGGGCTATTTCTGTTATCTTTCAGGGGGTCCCAGAACCTCCCCAACCACCGCTGTATCTCCCCTCCCCAACCCACCCACCCGAAGGCCTCTTCCGCGGGGGTGTCCCAGATGCATCTCCTCAGGCGCCAAAGGTCGACTTCTCTTGGCCCCGCCTCCTGACCCTGTGAACTTGGGTGGGGTCAGTGGCGGATCCTGCAAGTGGCATTTACGCTAAGTTGTGCCCCCTCCTCGCTGTGGATTTTCAGGGTCTCGCTGTTGTGTTAGAGCCCCTGCTACACAAATTCTTTCTTGTCAACTGCTGCCTAAATCACTAATCTCCTTTTAATGTATATTTTTCCCCCCAGTTTTCTTCTCTCATAAGAGCATAAGAACTAGGAGCAGGAGTAGGCCATATGGCCCCTCGAGCTTGCTCTGCCATTCAATAAGATGATGGCTGATCTTCGACCTCAAATCCACTTTTCTGCCCGATCCCCATATCTCTTGATTCCCTTAGTGTCCAAAAATCTATCGATCTCAGCCTTGAATATACTCAACGACTGAGCCTCCACAGCCCTCTGGGGTAGAGAATTCCAAAGATTCACCACCCTCTGAGTGAAGAAATTCCTCCTCATCTCAGTCCTAAATGGCCGACCCCTTATCCTGAGACTATGCCCCCTGGTTCTATACTCTCCACCCAGGGGAAACAGCCTCTCAGCTTCTACCCTGTCAAATCCCCTCAGAATCTCTCCTGAAGTCAGTGACCGTTGCTTGCATAGGGTTCCACTGGTGCCAGACTCCCTCCAAAAGTGGCCATTCTTCATATGTGAGCTGAGAGAGTGGCCCTCAGAGGGGATCACAACCAAGGCCAGTTGTGACCTCGGCACTTTCCTGCAGTCCAGTGGATCAGGAGTGGGAGCCCCGCCTCAATTAGGTTGTCTCTTCCTTGACCCCCGATGTGGAGCCCCACCCCTGGCTCAGCAGAATTGAACCCAGTAACTATACACCTCTCCCTGTTGCAGGTGAGTGCAACGATGCGCATTGCAACAATTTAGTGGCTGAAAATCCATGGGTCGCAATGCGAACGGTTACACCAGGATCGCGCCAGGCAGTGCTGACCCTACTGGAGTTTGATGGGTCAGTGGGAAGGCACCTCATTCGTATGGGGCCAGCAGGCGCCCGTGCCACTGTAGGTGCCTACTGGGACCTGCGGGTCCTGCCAACTATCCGGGGAGTGAGGCCCCTGGAGACCCGATTCTCTGCCCTCAGTCGGAGCCCGGTACAAGGATGTGATACTGAAATGTTTGTAATGAAGCGTCCGCTTTCCTGGCCTGGACTCCTCCCTAGTGGGACCCACTTGTGTCCTGGGGGCCGGTATCTGGCTCGTTATATCAGTCTTAGCCGGGGAGGCGGAGGGGAGAAACCCTGTAAGGGGATGGGCAGAGGCTCCGCCCCTTACGAGGCCAGTCGGGAGTTCCCAAATGAAGTCGGGATCCAGCACGTCCCAGTCCCAGGTCCCGGCCTTTCTCCCAGTGGTTCCGCTGAACTCCTGCCGGAATTACATCAGGATTTCAGCAGGACAGGCGAGGACATTCGACCCTCAGTGCCCAAAGTTACTTCCAGAACGGATTTGGATTGAAAAGGAATCAGGAATGCAAACCTTGGATTGCGGGAAGCTGAAATATCTATTTAGCTTCCTCAGAGCTGGTGGAGGCTTTAGTTGGGCATTACAAATGGTTGGGCCTTGTGTCTAATACCAAGGGTTATATGGAGAATATAATCAATATCAGGCAATAAATTACAGATTCTGAGTGCATCGAGGAGTTCAGATGATTTATATGTAGAGTAGCAGATACCTGCAGACAGCAATCTAATCAAAAGGTTCAGATGGTCTATATATAGAATAATAAGGGATGTCAGGAGTTAGTCAGGGGAACCAATTTAATTAATGAGTTCAGATAATATGGCTAATGGATACTTGGGAGTGAGTTACTGGCTGGAATCTATTCGAGGGGGTTCAGGTAACATAGGATGATTTGACAAGTTTGTGCTCCGGTCAGGGACCTCGCCTATTGGTAGTGATTAATGGAAATACATTAAAATGGACAGAAAATCGTGGGAAATAAGTGCCCAACTGTCCCACAGGTGAGGTATCACACTCTTAGCGCCAATTTGTACTGTTACTTCCATGGCTTGCCAGGAATTCAGTCTAATAAAGGGTGTTCAGATGGTTTATATGTAGATTAACGGATACATGGGAGTGAGTTACAGGCTAGAATCTAATCTTGGGATTCAGATTGTTTATATATAGAATAAAGGATACCTGGGAGTGAGTTACAGACTGGAATCTAATCGAGGGGTTCGGGGGAGTTTATGTATAGAATAAAGGATACCTGGGAGTGAGTTACGGGCTAGAATCTAATCTTGGGATTCAGATTGTTTATATATAGAATAAAGGATACCTGGGAGTGAGTTACAGACTGGAATCTAATCGAGGGGTTTGGGGGAGTTTATGTATAGAATAAAGGATACCTGTGAGTGAGTTACGGGCTAGAATCTAATCGAGGGGTTCGGGGGAGTTTATGTATCAAATAAAGGATACCTGGGAGTGAGTTACAGGCTGGAATCTAATCGAGGGGTTCGGGGGAGTTTATGTATCGAATAAAGGATACCTGGGAGTGAGTTACAGACTGGAATCTAATCTTGGGATTCAGATTGTTTATATATAGAATAAAGGATATCTGGGATAACAACCGAAAATGCTGGAAACACTCAGCAGGTCAGGCAGCATTGAGGAGAGAGAAACAGAGTCAACGTTTCAGGTTGAGGACCCTTCGTCAGAACTGGAAAAGTTTAGAGAAGAGAGATTTTTAAGCAGGGGCAGGGAGGAGGGGAGGAAAGAACAAAGGGAAGGTCTGTGACAGGCAGGATATCTGGGAGTGAGTTACGGGCTGGAATCTAATCGAGGTGTTTGGATGAGCAAGCTATAAAAGCAAAGCTTGGTCCTGGTTCCAAGCCTCTGACCAGCATGATTAGATTATAACATAGTCCAGGACGCAGGTTCTTTTTCTGGTACATGCTGTGAAGTTTGAGATGCTTGCACTAAGTTCTGGGTCTGTATTACTGCTGACACTCGGTGCTGTCGACTTATTATCATTGCGCTGCAGGACGAACCACTCTGAAATAATCACTGCAAGCGTATTGATTGACCATTTACAATTGATTATGGGAATTAACGGTCGGTGTGTATGTTATATAATACAGTGAGTATGCATCGTATGATACAGTCAGGGTGTATTATCATAAGGTGAATGAATATTGGGCTATTGAGAAGATAGCAATTCAATCTTCATTTTTTTCTATCTATGACTGTGTGCATCTGTTGTCTTTTTAATATGTAGTCTTGTTTGTTTTCCTTCCTTTTTGTCCCCCTCTTTGCCTCTCTCTCTGAAGCCACCCCCACTGCTGAGATTGCCAAAACAGAAGGAGGTAAAGGGGTGGGGGGATGGGAGAGTGGGATGGGAGGTACGAGGGCTTGCTTGAAAGACAACCAGCGTTGTGTTCAATATTAGAAAAACAGATACTGGGGTGGGATGGTGGGGGGGGTGGTGGGGTTGGTGGAAAGAGTCAAAGGCTCTAATCTAAGGGGGTGGGTTCAGAAGTCAACACAAGTGAAGCTCAATCAAATTTATAAATGTTGCCCGAGCCCTGAGATTAGATTAGAGCCTTAAACTCGCTTCCGAGTATCTGCTATTTTTTTTTATAATATATACTGTTTGCAATTTTCCTTGCGGTTAGTAAGCGTGGGGCTTTATGAACCTTGTCGGGGGTCCCTCAGCGACTCAGCTCCAGCACATTTGCAAGAGGGGATTTGACGTTCTTTGCACAGCCGTGTTACCCAGCAAGAATATACCGTAAATTCCAGGGAATTATCTGCACAGTATATATTATAACTGGGCTACACTGACGTCACGGAGACAGTGTGTGCAACGAAATTCGACCTGGTTTATATGCTCTGTCTGCACATCACCACCACATTCCCCGGCTTTATTATATACCCTGCATTTATGACGAAATCATGATCTTCGCGCACTTATATATACATTAAAAAAAACAACAGCAAAATGCTAAGCGTTCTGCGGTGTTCCCACTTGGGTTTCGCGTGGCACAGCTTTGGCACGGCTCAGTGAAGAATGGGTATATAGTAACGCTGGGTCATTGGGAAGTCTACCTCTTTGGATACCTTTGCTGGCAGCACAGGGACCTGGAGTATTTTGGGATGCCTTTGTCATGAGATTCCAGTGGTTGTGAAACTCCCTGGTGGCAAGGGGCAGAGACCTGCAGCAACGGCAGAATTATCGAATGCAGATGATTTTCGCTTAAATTTTTCTTTGTGTCTCTGTACACATCAAGTTGAAGAATGTTAGTGACGGTAAATGGGGGCATTTTCCACTTGGGGGCTACCCAGCGTCAACACCAAGCGCTCCCGGGTCAGGTTCAGTTGCAGAGTAATGCTCTCTCTACTCTGCCTCCACAATTTTCCTTAGGTCCTGCCTCAAAAGAACATCCTCTAGTGCGCCTAGAATCATAGAATGGTACAGCACAGAAGGAGGCCATTTGGCGCGTCATGCCTGTACCTCTGTAACATTTCCCATGCCAGCCATCCCATGAGTTCACCAAATTAGTGCCAAATTGCAGCAGTGTTGTGCCAAGGGTCCATACCCATTTGGAATTGGATGGACACTGCCCAAGCCCCTTTCATGTAGGACTTCTGCAGCCAGCGGACAAAGGAGACTTTCACCTGGTCAGTCTGGACAGCATTGAACCCAAGCACCAAAGGCGGACCACACTGGTCCACAGTCTTTTTTTTTTTAAAGTTTATTATTATTACTTTCACGATTCCCTCCCATTTGAAGAGTTGGCCTTGCACAAAGTCACATAGTGAGACATCTTCCAAACACCTCTCCAGTACACAGTGCAGGTTAGACTCCTCTATTCTCAATAAGGGAGAGAACTCGCCCCCCAACCAACGCCAGAGATTTGATTAATGGGGGGGACAGACATAAAGCAGGGGCAAGGGGGGGGGATGGAGTTAATGCCTGCCCCTTCTCTCAACCTGTCAAGAAAGCGTTTTCAGTGTTTTTCCTTTTCTATGATTTTTTTTTTTTTTGCAGTGTCCATTTTGAGGCTGAGGTCAAAATTGCATCTCTGGCTAGCAAACAAGGCTTTTGATTGTTCAAAAATGTTCTGGCTTCAAGTCAAGCCTCTGAATTGGGATCTTGCGGGATCAAGTTCCCGTTAAATACTCCGGGACCCTGGGCTGCTTTCCCTGTTTGCTTGTACCGAAACGCTCATCCCTCGAGCTGGGCACTTGAACCTGGTGTCGAGCACAGTTATGCTGCCCAGTGTCTCAGCAAGGTAGCAGCCACATCAGAACTACACGCGTCACCGGCTATGACAAGCGGAACTGGTGCCAAAATGATCTGGTTTCTTAGACCCTCGTTAACTAAAGTGGGAGAGGTAATGCGATCCACACGTAATAGTTGGCGGGAGGACAAAAGTGACTGGTTCCGTTACGAATGCCACTCCCCGCCATTGCGTTGCTCTGTGGCAATGAGATGCGGGAAATATAAAAAACCAGCACATTCTTAAGTTGATTATCACATCTTGAAGAAGCAGTAGTTTACTTGTTCTGAACGTAATGGCACAGTGAGCGCCCTGCTCGTCCCTCACCCCATCCTGACTAACAGGAGTTGGACCAGGGATAAAAGTGGGGACCATTGATAATAAGGGAGTCCGTGTCCGTTTACTGAAAAATGGAAGAAGGACATAATTAATGACCTGGTAACAAAATCATGTCCTCGGAAATTGCAGGTGTCAAATAACGTGTGTTCCCCGGATTTCATTAACGGGCCAATAATTACGGAGAAGGACTGGTGTTTTTTTGTTACAGAGGGAATTTCGAGCTACAATTACAGAGCAAATTTCTACTACAGCTTGTGTGAGTCTTTGATCTTGTGATAGTAGAGACACAGCACAAGGGCAGGAGTCAGGTGATTGGATGTGGACTCATGAGGATTACCCGTCTGCTGTGGTTACACACAGTCTACACGGCCACGAATTATCAGCCAACTAAGAGGCAGAGAGGACGTGACCAGGGTTGGAGAGTAGCTCACAAAATATACCCTTGGAGTGATGTCAGATCTCACAACCCACAGATACATCATTCTCCTCAGGACAGCGCTGTAGACCTCACGGTCCCACAGACGCATCAAGAGCTAGACAACTCTGAACCCCACAGGCAAACCAATAGCAAGCTCGACAACGCAGAATCCCTGGGGAAAATTAAGAGCAAGCTAGATATCATAGAACCCAAGGGGCACACCAAGAGTGGGCTAGATCTCGAAGAGCTTTCATAAACACATCAGGAGTGGGCTAGACATCTTAGAAACTCATGGGAATACCAAGACATTTCAGAGTCCCAAAAGTAGCCGAGACATTTCAGAGCCCCATAAAGCACATCAGGAATGGGCTAGACATCTTAGAAGCTTATAAAGGCACCAAGAATGAACTAGACATCTTGGAGTCTCATGGTATGGATTCAATATTTCAGAACTCCATTGGCACGCGAATACAAGGATCGACTTCCTCGAACATCACAGCATCACCAGGAAAGGGCTGGACATTTTAGAACCACACGGGCAATGGTCACTTAGGCAAAGTACTGGAGAGAGGCCGACACATACCAGAGCAAGAGTCAGCATCTTCAGGAGGAGTGGGGAGGCAAAGGAAGTCCCGCAAACACTTCAAGAGTAGGCTGGGCCTCTTTTGAGCCCCACAAATAGTTGAGTACTGACTGCTCGTCAATGACACAGATTTGAGTTTGTAGAACACTTAGTCTGAAGTGCCTTAGTACTGAGAAGATTAATCAGAATAAGAATAACTTAATTCCTGAATTCCCCCCCCCCCCACAGTTAGGCGAATCTTTGGTTGCTACGCGCCAGTCACCATTATAAGATTATTACTAATCAGAGAAGTGCTTTCGCAAATCCAAATCTAGCCTGAATGAGGTTTAAGTTGAACCTTTTTCAAATTGACCCACATTTGCTCACTTCAGATCAGTTTGCACTTTGGTTGAGCCAAAGCAGTGCAGATTTTCTTTCTGATGTCTGAGATTCCTGGCCAAAGGAAAAAATCCAAATATGGCTGTAAATTGACAGGTGAAATCAAAGAGCCGCAATTTGAAGTTTGAGTTTATAAATCTAGTGGAATAAGCAGTTCCCTTTCCTTACTCCAGTTTCGGATTCACTCCGATTCTGCTCATTTCTAAACACAATGCACTGCCTGTTCCTCCCGGCTGTACCATTGATCACCTCAGTGAATAATGAGGGAGCGTTGCAAAGATATATATACAGTGTTCTGTCCCAGAATGAAAAGGTTATTTTATGGAACGTTACTGCGTAAATTCTATTCTGGGATGCGAGTCATGGGCCAAGGAATAAACTATTTGTTACTGAACAGTCAGTCCTGTTACAGACACAGTCAGTGCTGGGACACTCAACCTTGTTCTGTACACAGTCCACAACCACTGGGCTAGGAATTCCTCTGTGGTTTTCCGATCTCCTGCCATAACCTGGGCGGAAGATTGGTGGCAATCCTGGAGAAACATTTCGGTGGGGCTTCCACCGATCGTCCACTGATGAACCCACTCCACCTGGTTGTCTCCTCCCCCATGACCCTACGCTGTCCAGATGCCTGGCCCGACATCAAGAGGTGGACGTGAAGACATTTCCTCCAGTTGAAAGTCAGCAAATCAAAGCCGTCTTTTATGGCTCCTGCCTGTTTCTGGCCTTGACTCCATTGATCCTCCCAGCTGCCACTGTAGCTTAATAGTAAGTCCAGAAATTTGACTCATTCCCTGTACCCGAGATCAGCTTCCCCTCCTCCCACCTTAATCTGCTCTATTAGCAACCCCACTTTCCTCCCCATGCACAATATTGTCCACCTCTCTATACCGGTACTGTCTGTATAACAGGACTGAGTGTCCCAGCACTGACTGTGTGTGTAACAGGACTGAGTGTCCCAGCACTGACTGTCTGTATAACAGGACTGAGTGACCCATCACTGACTGTCTGTATAACAGGACTGAGTGTCCCAGCACTGACTGTCTGTATAACAGGACTGAGTGACCCAGCACTGACTGTCTGTCTAACAGGACTGAGTGACCCAGCACTGACTGTGTGTGTAACAGGACTGAGTGTCCCAGCACTGACTGTGTGTGTAACAGGACTGAGTATCCCAGCACTGACTGTCTGTATAACAGGACTGAGTGACCCAGCACTGACTGTGTGTATAACAGGACTGAGTGTCCCAGCACTGACTGTGTGTGTAACAGGACTGAGTGTCCCAGCACTGACTGTGTGTATAACAGGACTGAGTGTCCCAGCACTGACTGTGTGTGTGTAACAGGACTGAGTGTCCCAGCACTGACTGCGTGTATAACAGGACTGAGTGTCCCAGCACTGACTGTGTGTGTAACAGGACTGAGTGTCCCAGCACTGACTGTGTGTAACAGGACTGAGTGTCCCAGCACTGAGTGTGAGTGCAACAGGACTGAGTGTCCCAGGACTGACTGTGAGTATAACAGGACTGAGTGTCCCAGCACTGACTGTGTGGAGAACAGGACTGAGTGTCCCAGCACTGACTGTGTGTAACAGGACTGAGTGCCCCAGCACTGACTGTGTGTATAACAGGACTGAGTGTCCCAGCACTGACTGTTTGTGTAACAGGACTGTGTGTCCCAGCACTGACTGTCTGTATAACAGGACTGAGTGACCCAGCACTGACTGTGTGTGTAACAGGACTGAGTGTCCCAGCACTGACTGTGTGTATAACAGGACTGAGTGTCCCAGCACTGACTGCGTGTGTAACAGGACTGTGTGTCCCAGCACTGACTGTCTGTATAACAGGACTGAGTGACCCAGCAATGACTGTCTGTATAACAGGACTGTGTGTCCCAGCACTGACTGTCTGTATAACAGGACTGAGTGACCCAGCAATGACTGTCTGTATAACAGGACTGAGTGTCCCAGCACTGACTGTGTGTATAACAGGACTGAGTGAC
The DNA here is from genome assembly GCA_030390025.1 of Squalus acanthias. Taxonomy (NCBI): domain Eukaryota; kingdom Metazoa; phylum Chordata; class Chondrichthyes; order Squaliformes; family Squalidae; genus Squalus; species Squalus acanthias. Next base: position 24,494,025 of record CM059441.1, read on the forward strand.
CCAGCACTGACTGTGTGTATAACAGGACTGAGTGACCCAGCACTGACTGTGTGTATAACAGGACTGAGTGACCCAGCACTGACTGTGTGTGCAACAGGACTGAGTGACCCAGCACTGACTGTGTGTGGAACAGGACTGAGTGACCCAGCACTGACTGTGTGTATAACAGGACTGAGTGTCCCAGCACTGACTGTGTGTATAACAGGACTGAGTGTCCCAGCACTGACCGTGTGTGTGTAACAGGACTGAGTGTCCCAGCACTGACTGCGTGTATAACAGGACTGAGTGTCCCAGCACTGACTGTGTGTGTAACAGGACTGAGTGTCCCAGCACTGACTGTGTGTAACAGGACTGAGTGTCCCAGCACTGAGTGTGAGTGCAACAGGACTGAGTGTCCCAGGACTGACTGTGTGGAGAACAGGACTGAGTGTCCCAGCACTGACTGTGTGTAACAGGACTGAGTGCCCCAGCACTGACTGTGTGTATAACAGGACTGAGTGTCCCAGCACTGACTGTGTGTAACAGGACTGAGTGTCCCAGCACTGACTGTGTGTATAACAGGACTGAGTGTCGCAGCACTGACTGTGTGTGTAACAGGACTGAGTGACCCAGCACTGACTGTGTGTGTAACAGGACTGAGTGTCCCAGCACTGACTGTGTGTCCATAACAGGACTGTGTGTCCCAGCACTGACTGTGTGTCCCAGCACTGACTGTCTGTATAACAGGACTGAGTGTCCCAGCACTGACTGTCTGTGTAACAGGACTGAGTGTCCCAGCACTGACTGTGTGTGTAACAGGACTGAGTGTCCCAGCACAGACTGTGTGTGTAACAGGACTGAGTGTCCCAGCACAGACTGTGTGTATAACAGGACTGAGTGTCCCAGCACTGACTGTGTGTGTAACAGGACTGAGTGTCCCAGCACTGACTGTGTGTGTAACAGGACTGAGTGTCCCAGCACTGACTGTGTGTCCATAACAGGACTGTGTGTCCCAGCACTGACTGTGTGTCCATAACAGGACTGAGTGTCCCAGCACTGACTGTCTGTATAACAGGACTGAGTGTCCCAGCACTGACTGTCTGTGTAACAGGACTGAGTGTCCCAGCACTGACTGTGTGTGTAACAGGACTGAGTGTCCCAGCACTGACTGTGTGTGTAACAGGACTGAGTGTCCCAGCACTGACTGTGTGTATAACAGGACTGAGTGTCCCAGCACTGACTGTGTGTATAACAGGACTGAGTGTCCCAGCATTGACTGTGTGTGTAACAGGACTGAGTGTCCCAGCACTGACTGTGTGTGTATAACAGGACTGTGTGTCCCAGCACTGACTGTGTGTGTAACAGGACTGAGTGTCCCAGCTCTGACTGTGTGTGTAACAGGACTGAGTGTCCCAGCACTGACTGTGTGTATAACAGGACTGAGTGTCCCAGCACTGACAGCGTGTGTGTAACAGGACTGAGTGTCCCAGCACTGACTGTGTGTGTAACAGGACTGAGTGTCCCAGCACTGACTGTGTGTGTAACAGGACTGAGTGTCCCAGCACTGACTGCGTGTATAACAGGACTGAGTGTCCCAGCACTGACTGTGTGTGTAACAGGACTGAGTGTCCCAGCACTGACTGTGTGTAACAGGACTGAGTGTCCCAGCACTGAGTGTGAGTGCAACAGGACTGAGTGTCCCAGGACTGACTGTGAGTATAACAGGACTGAGTGTCCCAGCACTGACTGTGTGGAGAACAGGACTGAGTGTCCCAGCACTGACTGTGTGTAACAGGACTGAGTGCCCCAGCACTGACTGTGTGTATAACAGGACTGAGTGTCCCAGCACTGACTGTGTGTAACAGGACTGAGTGTCCCAGCACTGACTGTGTGTATAACAGGACTGAGTGTCGCAGCACTGACTGTGTGTGTAACAGGACTGAGTGACCCAGCACTGACTGTGTGTGTAACAGGACTGAGTGTCCCAGCACTGACTGTGTGTCCATAACAGGACTGTGTGTCCCAGCACTGACTGTGTGTCCAAAACAAGACTGAGTGTCCCAGCACTGACTGTCTGTATAACAGGACTGAGTGTCCCAGCACTGACTGTCTGTGTAACAGGACTGAGTGTCCCAGCACTGACTGTGTGTGTAACAGGACTGAGTGTCCCAGCACAGACTGTGTGTGTAACAGGACTGAGTGTCCCAGCACAGACTGTGTGTATAACAGGACTGAGTGTCCCAGCACTGACTGTGTGTGTAACAGGACTGAGTGTCCCAGCACTGACTGTGTGTGTAACAGGACTGAGTGTCCCAGCACTGACTGTGTGTCCATAACAGGACTGTGTGTACTAGCACTGACTGTGTGTCCATAACAGGACTGAGTGTCCCAGCACTGACTGTCTGTATAACAGGACTGAGTGTCCCAGCACTGACTGTCTGTGTAACAGGACTGAGTGTCCCAGCACTGACTGTGTGTGTAACAGGACTGAGTGTCCCAGCACTGACTGTGTGTGTAACAGGACTGAGTGTCCCAGCACTGACTGTGTGTATAACAGGACTGAGTGTCCCAGCACTGACTGTGTGTATAACAGGACTGAGTGTCCCAGCATTGACTGTGTGTGTAACAGGACTGAGTGTCCCAGCACTGACTGTGTGTGTATAACAGGACTGAGTGTCCCAGCACTGACTGTGTGTAACAGGACTGTGTGTCCCAGCACTGACTGTGTGTGTAACAGGACTGAGTGTCCCAGCTCTGACTGTGTGTGTAACAGGACTGAGTGTCCCAGTATTGACTGTGTGTGTGTAACAGGACCGTGTGTCCCAGTATTGACTGTGTGTGTATAACAGGACTGAGTGTCCCAGCACTGACTGTGTGTGTAACAGGACTGAGTGTCCCAGCACTGACTGTGTGTATAACAGGACTGAGTGTCCCAGGACTGACTGTGTGTGTAACAGGACTGAGTGTCCCAGCACTGACTGTGTGTATAACAGGACTGAGTGTCCCAGCACTGACAGCGTGTGTGTAACAGGACTGAGTGTCCCAGCACTGACTGTGTGTGTAACAGGACTGAGTGTCCCAGCACTGACTGTGTGTGTAACAGGACTGAGTGTCCCAGCACTGACTGTGTGTATAACTGAACTGAGTGTCCCAGCACTGACTGTGTGTGTAACAGGACTGAGTGTCCCAGCTCTGACTGTGTGTGTAACAGGATTGAGTGTCCCAGCACTGACTGTGTGTGTAACAGGACTGAGTGTCCCAGCACTGACTGTGTGTGTAACAGGACTGAGTGTCCCAGCACTGACTGTGTGTGTAACAGGACTGAGTGTCCCAGCACTGACAGCGTGTGTGTAACAGGACTGAGTGTCCCAGCACTGACAGCGTGTGTGTAACAGGACTGAGTGTCCCAGCACTGACAGCGTGTGTGTAACAGGACTGAGTGTCCCAGCACTGACTGTGTGTGTAACAGGACTGAGTGTCCCAGCACTGACAGTGTGTGTGTAACAGGACTGTGTGTCCCAGTATTGACTGTGTGTGTAACAGAACTGAGTGTCCCAGCACTGACTGTCTGTGTAACAGGACTGAGTGTCCCAGCACTGACTGTCTGTGTAACAGGACTGAGTGTCCCAGCACTGACTGTGAGTATAACAGGACTGAGTGTCCCAGCACTGACTGTGTGTGTAACAGGACTGAGTGTCCCAGCACTGACTGTCTGTGTAACAGGACTGAGTGTCCCAGCACTGACTGTGTGTGTAACAGGACTGAGTGTCCCAGCACTGACAGTGTGTGTGTAACAGGACTGTGTGTCCCAGCACTGACTGTCTGTGTAACAGGACTGAGTGTCCCAGCACTGACTGTGTGTATAACAGGACTGAGTGTCCCAGCACTGACTGTCTGTGTAACAGGACTGAGTGTCCCAGCACTGACTGTGTGTATAACAGGACTGTGTGTCCCAGCACTGACTGTCTGTGTAACAGGACTGAGTGTCCCAGCACTGACTGTGAGTATAACAGGACTGAGTGTCCCAGCACTGACTGTGAGTATAACAGGACTGAGTGTCCCAGCACTGACTGTGAGTATAACAGGACTGAGTGTCCCAGCAATGACTGTGTGTATAACAGGACTGAGTGTCCCAGCACTGACTGTGTGTGTAACAGGACTGAGTGTCCCATCACTGACTGACCAGTCACACTGACATTGCGCTGTGCCAGCAAGCATGATAATTTGCGTTTCTACAATACCAAACAACTTTCCTGCAAAAATACTGACAAACGGCACTTCGGTAAAATCAGCAAAAGCTCTTTGATAAGGAACATGTGAGTCAGTGAGAAAACCTGGACTGGATGTCTAAGTGGATATAACAGTGCTTCATTACAATCTGGTAACAATTTATTTCTGTTGCTAAACTATCACAGCAGCCCCGCAAAGGGGTCAAAGCAGAGAGGAACAAGATGTGGGGACCGCAACAAAAACGGGATAGATTTACTTTCCCTGTGTCTGAGAAACCAGAAGCTGCTTTTTAGGTCTGGCTTGTGAAAGGTTTGGCTTCTTTACTGTGTGTGTGTGTGTGGGTGGGTGTGTGAGCCTGCATGTATACATACACACTGGGTCTTGGTGGTAATGCAGGAGGCGGCTGCACTCTGTCCAGTTTTAAATGACTTAACTTGGTTAAATGCAAGCGGAGGACACGCTCGGGCTTTGAGATTGAAGCATGACGGCGCTTGGCTGTGGAATGACCTGGCGTTTTATCAAAAGCTTTGCAAGTTGTCGTCTGGTACGCTCAACGCTTCTCCACCCACCCCGCTCCCACTTCAACCCTCATTCTCGTATGGCTTTCATCTGCATGTTCGAGACTTGTAAATTCAGTCACAGTGCTACACACGACTGAAAGACTCCCGTTGGCAAAAAAATAAAATGAACAATGTTCTTGGGGGGATTTAAACAAGTGTTGCCAATTAAAGGGACAGTCCATCCTTTTTAAAAGCCTCGGCAAAGCAGGCGGTTGTTGCAAGCTTTAACAGAACATGTTTTGGAATTTGATCGGAACATTTAATTAAAGAAAAAAAATACATATTTAGAGTTGGTCATTTTGCTGCCTTGGCCGAAAAAGAGGAAGGGGATTATTGAATCTTGACCATTATTTTGCAAGCGACCCCATTCCTACGCTCTGTGCTGTAACGGAACAAAGTGATTCTTCTATTGAGGTTGAAGCCAGTCAAACGTGTGCGGACAATTTTTTGGAGTCAGCCTGCGTTAGGGCCTTAGAAAGGATGCTGTCCCTTTACAAGGATTTTACGCTCTGTGGTTACAGATCTCCCTTTTATGTGCAGTGTGTTGATGCAGTGATGGCTCTGGACAGCCAGTAATCAGGTCGGATGGCATATTGTTCGGACACGATGCAAGACCAGTGGGTGCTCTACGAGAGTGCCTCGCACACTGATGGAGGCCTCACCTTGTGATCCAGCCCTATCCCAATTGACTTCTAATGTCTGGGACTTCCCCCCCACACCGCCCCAACCCCATTCGATGTTATCGCACAACCCTGGCTTTTGTTTTTGCCAGTTTAGTTCCGTTCCCTCGCACTGTCTCCCTCTGAACCTCCTCAGAAGAACATCCACTTGGGTTGCCAACCCTCCAGGATTGCCCTGGAGTCTCTAGGAATTGAGGATGAATTTCCGGGACACGGCTGCGAGCAATACCCAGGAGAAAAATCATTAGGGGCACTAAAGAAAATTGTAGGGGTTTTTTTCATTTTCTTTAAAGACTTTCATTTATTAGTTATAAAAATATTGGAGATGGGGGGGGAGGGAAGAAAAGGCTGCTTGATTGACGAGTCAAGATTAACCCAATCGGGTAACACAGAGGCTGTTCCCTTTCCAATTGGCTGTGGGAAGGCAGCGCGCCCGGAGCACGGGCCAATGGCTCGGGGGCGGTTCAAGGCGGGAGGTCATGTGATAAAGCCTCCAGGAATGCACCCAACCAGAGTTGGCAACCCGAACCTCCAGCCGTCGTTCCTGTGGCCAGTGATCCATGGTGTTTGGCCGCAAATGTCCCGCTTTCATCTTTTGTGAGTATTTCACATCTATTAAAAGAAAAAAAAATCACCACCACTCCCCGACAAAGGAACATTTAACACAGCAGATCCCAGCAAGCACAGTGCAAAACGACGGTTCAGCCTGGTCACTGTGCCGGTCTTATCAAAGTGGAGGCGGCAAATATGTCAAATTCAACAGCAAAGCCTACAGAAGAAGGTGCTACTGGCAGAACCCTGGAGTAAATTCGGGGTACGGTCTCCAATTAATACCGCTACCATAGAATCCTAGAAGTTTACGGCACAGACGGAGGCCACTCGTCCCATCGTGTCTGTGCCGGCCGACAAAGAGCTCTCCAGCCTCATCCCACTTTCCAGCTCTTGGTCCATTGCCCTGTAGGTTACGGCACTTCAAGTGCATATCCAAGTACTTTTTAAATGCGATGAGGGTTTCTGCCTCTACCACCCTTTCAGGCAGTGAGTTCCAGACCCCCACCACCCTCTGGGTGAAAAAAAGTTCTCCTCAACTCCCCTCTAAACCTACCAATTACTTTAAATCTATGCCCCCTTTCATCATTCCCTATCCCTCCTGACCGTTTTATACCTCGTGATATCTAATTGCCAATCCTGACCCAGCTACATTTCAGTTGCTGTACTAATTTCATCAATGACTCTAGTTCCCCAATTTTGTTTCATATTAATATTTATGCACTTTGGGTTCTCTTGGTTTGGCAACTTTTATTTTATGTTTTTTGCCTTCCCACATCCTGAGGGTGATTTTGATCACTCCACCACCCTGTCTTCAAGGTGTCAGCCGTGGCTCAGTGGGCAGCACTCTCACCTCTGAGTCAGAATGTTCAAGTCCCACTCCAGAGACTTGAGCACAAAGCCTAGACTGACATTTCAGGGCAGTGCTGAGGGAGCGCCGCACTGTCGGATTAGATGTTAAACCCAGGCCCCATCTGCCCGCTCAGGTGGAAGATTCCACGTCACTATTTCGAATTAGAGCAGGGGAGTTCTTCTCCAGTGTTCTGGCCAATATTTATCCCTCAGCCAACAACACCAATGACACTGGTCATTATCGCATTGCTGTTTGTGGGAGTTTGCTGTGCACAAATTGGCTGCTTCGTTTCCTACATTACAACAGTGACTACACTTCAAAAAGTACCTCATTGGCTGTAAAGCGCTTTGGGACGTCCTGAGGTCGTGAAAGGCGCTGTAGAAATGCAAGTTCTTTTGTTCCTTCTTCCTTTCCTTCCCCACTGACACAGCACCATTCATTGGCACTCCAGTACACTGCACCACTGGACTGAGCAGCCTCCGAACAGCACCGTTAAACCCTGTATCTCTCTTTAAAAAAAAAAGATTGTTAAGGACCATCAATGCATCCTGGGGGATATAATACTGCAAATGTTCAATGTCTCTGTGGATCCAGCCGGGTTAGGGTGGTTCATTCCTGTTGTCTTTCTTTTTTCCTTCCTCTTAGTGGTGCTAGGACTTGTACCCATCCCAACTATTGCTGCTACAACCACCACCACCACCAGTGCCGCTCCCCCGACTACCACCGTTACTGAGTCTGCTCAGCCAGCCATCACAGGCACCCATGTCTATGGTATCAAACCTTTTCTGGTACTTTTAAGCTTTACATCTGTGCTGAGTGCAAAGGGTCACTGAGTTACTGCCACAGAATCAAACAAATTGGTTGTTTGTTTAATTGTTTGCAGACCCTCCTCTGGTATTAGACGTTATCCACGGCTGATTAAAAATGCTAATGAAAAATTAAAATACTGGTGCGACAGCTGACAGGGTTGTGTATTGGAACCAATTCTCTGGAGGGAAGATCCCAGGTTTCAAAAGGTTTATGTTTTAATTTTTGCACCAATACACTTCTTGTGTGATGCGCTTTATGTGTCAACCCCAATTGGATGCCGCCACTGCCACCAGCAGTGCCCAACTGTACCCACCAGTCGTCACCCGAGTATTGTACAGCTCAAAATCCTCGGGTGACACGGCACTTTATTTTTACTCGTTCTTGGGATGTGGGCGTCGCTGGCGAGGCCGGCATATATCGCCCACCCCTAGTTGCCCTGAGAAGGTGGAGGTGGGCCTTCTCCATGAGCCGCTGCAGTCCTCGTGAGTGTGGTGGCCCCCATAATGGTGTTGCACAGAGATTTCCAGGATGTGGTAAAAATTTATGTCAATCATTCTGGTTGACCGTAATCTTCATGACAACACTGCACAACAAGGACAAGGTGAGGTCAACAGGCCATTTTCTCTGATCTTCCTGGCCTTTAAGTATATGAAGTCTCTTTATTCGTGACTGGCCATGATTTTCCAGTTCGTGAGTTATCGGATTAGTTGCAAGAGTGGGAGATACTGGTCATTGCGCATGTGCCTGGGACCCTAGCCCTTTGGCAGGTTGGGGGAAGGAAGGGTTGTTTCAGCCCTTGAATCTTTTTCATGGTCTTGTGATTCTTTATTCTCCTCACGTCTCCTTCATCTCCCAGGGGAATGTTTTGGTCCAAGTTGCCTCGGGTCTGTTCCAGCTCGGTGCTGGAAGTCAGCCCGATAATCTCGGACCACACCCCAAGCATCCCATCCCTGAATGGAAACCAGGGGAGCCCACTTCAGTACAAGCTGCTGGGACATTTGCGCCAAAGGGAGGAACAACTCGCGCAGAGAAGCGGCTCGAGAGCGGCGGGAAGAGGGTGTGAACTCGGTCCTCCAGTTGACCCACCTGCTCCGACAAACCCGATTGGCGGATTGCAGTCTACATTGCAGGGTTAAGCTTCTCCAGGACATAGGGTGGACCCCATATCTGTGCCCATCCTGTTTCACTTCTATCCAAACTCATCCTACCGTATTTTGATCTCAAACCCCAAGTCTGAATGAAAGAAACCCTGGGGGGGTGGGGGGGGGGGAGTCAATGGAAAAGAAAATTGGGCAGGGTGTGGAATGGGCTGCCCATTCGCTTTTGCCCACTTTGTGCTAGTATTTAAGATCAATTTGACCCCCCACCGACTCAGCATCATCAGGTGAAGAGACAAGTCTCATCCTAAGGGTCGTTTGTGTTTGCAAATCATGCGGAGACATTTCAAAGCAAAGTCCGAACCAAAGCGAAAGGAGTATTACAAAGTATTTCCAGCACAGAAACAGGCCATTCGACCCAACTGGTCCGTGCCGGTGTTTATGCTCCACACGAGCCTCCTCCCACCCCTCTTCATCTCACCCAATCAGCATATCCTTCTATTCCTTTCTCCCTCTGCTTATCTCGCTTTCCCCTTAAATGTATCTATACTATTCACCTCAGCCACTCCCTGTGGTAGTGAGTTCCACATTCTCACCACTCCCTGGGTAAAGAGGTTTCTGCTGAATTCCTTATTTGATTTATTAGTGACTATCTTATATTTATGGCCCCTAGTTCTGGTCTGGCCCGCAAGTAGAAACGTCTTCTCTACGTCTACCCTCTCGAAACCCCTTCATAATCTTGAAGACCTCTATCTTCTATTTTCTAGAGAAAAGAGCCCAGCCTGTTCAATCTTTCCTGATAGGCATAACCTCTCAGTCCTGGTATCATTCTAGTAAATTGTTTTTGCACCTTCTCCAGTGCCTCTATACCCTTTTTATAATATGGCGTCTGTATCAGAATTTACCCACCAATGATGTGACGGAACAGAATTCAAACTGAGCAAGCCAGCAAATGAGAAATATAACCGCAGCAAGGACGGAGGTGGCTGACCCTCTCAGGCCCGTTTGCCAGGGCACAGGGAAGTCTACATGTAGCCCTCGGGCCGCTGGTTGGACACTCCTACGTTTTCCAAACACAAACGACAGGCAGAGTTGTTCATGTAAACCCTACATTCTCATGTCTAGACAGCGTCCAGCCCCAACCGCAAGTGTTCGTCCAGAAACCCACGCCCTTCACCACCTTCTACGCCTGATTTGTTCCGCTGGGACTTCCTGGGGGTGTGAAAGGCTCTCTATAAACGCAAGTCCCTTTCCACCGGATGGTATCTGAGCTTTCGGAGAAGGTGCAAAGGGGCATGGCTCAGGTTGATGCCATGGGTCAATACAATGAGAGCCACTGGGGCAGAGAGGCGGGGGTGGGGGGAAGATTGGGGGGGGGGGGGGAGGTGGTGTTGGGTGGTATGAAAGGGGTTGGAGCCAAAGGTAAATTGGAGTGTGAAATTGAAGGAGTTACACATTGGAACGTGGTGACTTTATTAAGCAATCCTTCATTGAGGCTGCCTTTAAGGGGAAGCTAGATAAGCACGTGAGGGAGAAAGGAACCGAAGGTAATGCTGATAGGGTTTGATGAAGAGGGGGTGGGAGGAGGCTGGTGTAGAGCATCGACCAGTTTCTGTGCTGTAAATTCTATGTAGTTCACTGCTCAGAACAGGCCAAGTTTGGGGACTCCTGTTTTTGCAGCTTTGACCTGTCTGCACTGACGACACTTGAGATATGTTCGTGCCACCAGCCTGAACTCCTGATAACCCTTAAAGTGTCCCAAGAACCTGTGAGATTATCCCACGTTTCTTAATCACCCTGTCTTCCTTCCCTTTTCTCTCTTAAAGCCTCTTGTTTACTGGAAAACTGATCTTTCCCATAAGGCCCTACCGCTCTCAATCCCGCCCTTTCTGTCCCAGGGTTTTGAGTCACAATCTGATTCCATACCGCAGTGCTGATTTTTTTTTAAAGAAGTGTTCCATCCAACTATCGCAGTTTCACCTCAGTGTAACCCGAGCGGGATGGTTTTTGCTTTAAGGGGTTGTCTTTTGAAAAGCAGGAAGTGACTTTTTGTGACGTCACATGACTTCTGCTCAACCCGGGGACCCTTGAGCATCCAGCCAGTTTTAAATGTTCTCATGCTCCCTCTGATGTGAGTGGTCATCGGAAGAAAGGAATATGGGTAACATAGGCCGTTCAGCCCCTCTAGCCTGTTACGCAGGAACAGGAGGAGGCCATTCAGCCCCTCGAGCCTGTTGCACAGGAACAGGAGGAGGCCATTCAGCCCCTCAAGCCCGTTACACAGGAACAGGAGGGGGCCATTCAGCCTCTCTAGCCTTGTTACACAGGAACAGGAGGAGGCCATTCAGCCCCTCGAGCCTGTTGCACAGGAACAGGAGGAGGCCATTCAGCCCCTCGAGCCCATTACACAGGAACAGGAGGGGGGCCATTCAGCCCCTCTAGCCTTGTTACACAGGAACAGGAGGAGGCCATTCAGCCCCTCGAGCCTGTTGCACAGGAACAGGAGGAGGCCATTCAGCCCCTCGAGCCTGTTACACAGGAACAGGAGGGGGGCCACTCAGCCCCTCGAGCCTGTTACACAGGAACAGGAGGAGGCCATTCAGCATGTCGAGCCTGTTCCACCATTCAATTAGATCATGGCTGATCCGTACCTGAACTCCATCTACCTGCCTTGGTCAAACAGATCGAAGTTTTTTAGGGGCTTTTCCTGGGGAGACATCCCACCCTTGCGGAACGAACTGATGGGCGACCTCCGCAGAATGTTGGGCGACGCATGAGTGACCGTGTTGCGTTCTTCACCGCTGGCCTGAGCTGGCAGCAGCGATGGGTGACCCTCCCCCACACACCTAGTGTCGGTTCTTGGTTCAGGAGGCCACATCCTGCCCCTGTTGGGTAGGTTGGCACGGGCACCTAGTGGTAGACTGAATTCCGTGATTTAACTTTACCGCCGTATGGCGCCCACACCAGGGAGGTTTATCACCAGCTAAAACAAGAATACACATTTAATTTTTAAAGCTGAGAGCTTATAAAATAAGTGAGTCAATCTCCGCGACCCTGTAGGTGGGGAATCGAGACCAAATGTAGCCTTCAGGTGAGGCAGGAGACAATTGGGCTGTGGCTTGCAGGCGTGAGCCCGTCCCCTTTTAAACTCCTATTTTTGTCCTTATATTTTTATATTATACTTTGATTTAATATTAATTATTTATAGTTTAATAGCAAAATGTACGGCAATTTGGGAAGCAGAGAAGTAGAGTTGGCGCATTGGGCTTTCTCTACTTTACAGGCCGAGCAGCTGGGAAGACACAAAACTGATGGTGCTACAGTGCCCCCACTGGTCGGAGGGTGTAATTACAGCGTGACATGTTTACATAGCTGTTTCCATTATAATGGTGGGCATGGGTATTTATAATGGGGAAAAAAATGACAGGAAGTACACGCAGACATAAGATTTTTAATACGTTAGATCGATAGATGTATTGCACATGACAATTTTGTATTTTAATGACGTTTTTCTTCGGCTTGCTGCATATATTCGGTCAGCCGTGCTCCCTGACAGCAGACGCTCCACCTTTAAAGCAAGAGGAGGGGTAAAGCAGCAGGCGAATGCCGCATTAAGTCCGACTGCACCCTCGCCCGTCCCCTCACAGTGCAGGAAGTGCTGAAATGGCCACAGTAGTGAAAATGATTAAATCCTAATTAGCGGACTCCATTGGCAGTGTTTCCATTGTCAACGGAGTGAGCGAAGGTCTTCCATCAGCTTGTCGCAGGGTATCGGAATGGTGTCTGGGAGGTGTTAGGGATGCGGTGTTGCTACTGCTCGGGAGATGGGGTGGGCAGGGGGAGGATCTGCACCGTAACGTTGACAACAATTGCCCCGTACGCTGCAGTGTTTGTATCACTGAACTCACCTGTGATTTGGATGGAATAGCACTTTAAAACAAGTCCCCAAAATACAGTTCCTCCCAGAGCAACTCTAACCTGCAAAAATATTAAGAACATAAGAAATAGGAGCAGGAATAGGCCACTTGGCCCCTCGAGCCTGCTCCGCCATTCAATAAGATCATGGCTGATCTAGGGCTCAAAGCCACTTCCCTGCCCGCTCCCCATAACCCTTCACTCCCTTATCTGTCTATCTCCACCTTAAATGTATTTAATGACCCAGCCTCCACAGCTCTCTGGGGCAGAGAATTCCACAGATTTACAACCCTCTGAGAGAAGAAATTCCTCCTCATCTCAGTTCTAAAAGGGCGACCCTTTATTCTGAAACTGTGCCCCCGAGTTCTAGATTCCCCCATGAGGGGAAACATCCTCTCTGCATCTACCCTGTCGAGCCCCCTCAGTATCTTACATGTTTCAATAAGATCACCACTCATTCTTCTAAATTCCAATGAGTATAGGCCCAGCCTGCTCAACCTTTCCTCATAAGTCAACCCCCTCATCTCAGGAATCAACCTAGTGAATCGTCTCTGAACTGCCTCCAATGCAAGTATATCCTTCCTTAAATAAGGAGACCAAAACTGTATTATCAGGTTTTTTTTTGGGGGGGGGCCATGTCCCTCGGAAATCGAAGCCTTTACGGTTTGTGAGGGACGCCACCGTGTTCTTTGTATCTCTGTCTCTGTCCCAGTTGTCATGGCCATTGCTTGTATCGTTTAAAGGGAGGAGTTAAGAGGAGAAAACCCTTTTGCGCCCCCTCACTGCCCCCACACCACGTGCTGTGTGATACTGTAGTCAATGTGGCGGACTGCACTCCACGCCTCTTGCTGACTACCAACCCCTATGTTGTTTGCCGAGCATTGAAAGCACGGAGAAAGACCTGGGTGGGGTGGGGGGGTTTGTGGCTTTGAGTCCCATGTTTTGTACTTTTTCTCTCCCCACTCTAACAACTAAAGCAGACCAGGGCTTCCTCCACTAGCTGTTACTCTTGCATTGTTTCTTCAATTTCTCCTTTTGCGTTCAAATATGTTATTTACGTTTGATCTTAACTACGATGCCGAGGGATGCAACGATCTGTACCAACCCTGTGTGGCACTGCCTGGGATGATTTGCTGGAACCGTTCCTTTTCTTGTCTTTCCAGCTAGATTAGTGTGTCTTAATTGGACAAATTGGGTTTCATTGTAGAATCATAGAAATTACAAGCGCACAAACTAGCCATTCGGCCCATTGTACCTGTCCCGGTGTGAGCTCTACTTCCTCTCCCAGTCCATGGTTAAGATCCCACTGTCTCTGTTGAATCATACAACACCCCTTCTCCCTGTGTGTGTGTGTGTGTGTGTGTGTCTCTGTACTCTAGAACTGACAGCAGAGACAGCAGGGGACGCCTGTAGTTTAAAAACACCGAAACAATTCTGGGGATGTGGGCAAGGCCGGCATTTGTTGCCCTCAAGAAGGTGGTGGCGGTGGGCCGCCTTCTCGAGCCACTGCACTTGCAGCGGTCCGGGATACAACTGAGTGGCTTGCTCGGCCACTTCGGAGGTCAGTTAAGAGCCATAGAAATGGAGAAGCGAGCATGTGTCGTGATTTCATTCCTGAAAGCAGAGCAGCCCTTTGAACCCTGGCTGTGGGTTCCGTCTGTCAGAAGCGATGGGTCATCCCTTCAGCAGAGACCGAAGCAAGTTTAGTCTTCCGGTGAAACTTTTATGGAAAGGCACAATTGTAAATTTAATATCCTTGGTATATTGTGTCCTTGACTAATATTTAAAAAAAAATATAAGAAAAGCACGTGGCAGAATAAACAGTTAAAGTTTTCTTATTACCTCATCGAAAGGTCAAAGGTTGCCTCTCCCATTAAACTATACATCCTTTGTTTGCTCGGTTTTCTTTATGCGAATAAAGGTAGAATATTCTGGAGATTACCAACCAATGTTTATAGTCTCTGCCCCAATAGCTACTTGCACTAAAACATTCCACGTTTGTGTGTGTGCAGTTCTGGGCGCCGCACTTTAGGAAGGATATCAAGGCCTTGGAGAGGGCACTGGGGAGATTTGCCAGATTGATACCAGTTACATGGAGAGGCCAGAGAAGCTGGGGTTGTTCTCCTTGGAGCAGCGAAGGTTAAGGGAAGATTTAATAGAGGTGTTTAAAATTATTGTTAGAGTAAGGAGAAACTGTTTCCACTGGCAGGAGGGTCGGTAACCAGAGGACACAGATTGAAGATAATTGGCAAAAGAACCAGAGGGGGAGATGAGGATTTTTTTTAACGCAGCGAGTTGTTGTGATCTGGAACGCGCTGCCCGAAAGGGCGGTGGAAGCAGATTCAATAGTAAGTTTCAAAAGAGAATTGGAGAAATACTTGAAAAATAAAAGTTTGCAGGGCTCTGGGGAACGAGCAGGGGGGGAGTGGGGTTGATTGGAGAGCTCTTTCAAAGAGCCGGCACAGGCACGATGGGCCGAATGGTCTCCCTGCTGTACGATTCAATGATTCTATGATTACCTTTGGATTTTCTTGCCTTCCGTTGCCCCCTTTGAGCGAGGCTGTGATTGACCCGAATGCCAGGCCCTTGCCTGAGGTAAGATGGTGCCCAGTCTGGGTTTGGTTGCCGTTAGGCTGGTGACGGCCCCCATGTACGTAGAGCGGCGCGGTGACAGAAATTTAACAGGAACAGAGTGCAGTGTGGGGGGGGGGTGGGCCCAACAGTGACCGAACGATCGTTGCATCCCCTGGTCGACAGCCGGACCCCCCACTAACTCTCTTTCTGCTGCCTGTTTAGTGGAAGCGCTCGGTAGGATATCGAACCTCACTACGTCAGCAGGCAATGACTCCGTCAATATCACGTGGAGTCACACCTTCCCGAGCGAAATGGCGGAGTTTATGGTTGAATACATTCACAGTAAGCACCGCGCACTGCTGAGTTCACACCAGGTCGGGAGGGTGGGAGGTCAGGGGTCAGAAGAAGGGCATCATTCTGGATGGGACATTGATCCAGACAGAGGTTTACCAGCCCCAGTTCTGGGTCTTGC
The DNA here is from genome assembly GCA_030390025.1 of Squalus acanthias. NCBI lineage: Eukaryota > Metazoa > Chordata > Chondrichthyes > Squaliformes > Squalidae > Squalus > Squalus acanthias. Next base: position 24,509,744 of record CM059441.1, read on the forward strand.
CCAACAGATTGCCCCGTCAATTGTATTCATTTGAGGTGGTGTTAAGGCTAGCTCCAGAGCTTTACAACCACTGCGCCCCTTCTGTCAGGACGTGGGTGGTGGGGGGGGGAAGGGTGATGCTGGAGGGGAGGGGGAGTCTGGGGAGAAGGGAGACTTTGGGGGGGGGGGATGCTAGGGGGATGGGGGAGATGGGGAGGCTGGCGCGGAGGGGAAGGCTGGGGGTCAGGGGGACGCCCGGGGGACTCTCTGGAGGGGGAGGCAGGGGTTGAGGGGGATGCTCGTGGGCTGAGGGGGGACGTCTGGGGGGGAGAGAGGGACTCCCGGGTGGGGGAGGCTGGGGCGATGGGGACGCAGTGCCTCTGAAGTTCTGACGCAATCAACACCGCCTGTGTCCGAGAGGCTGACACCCCCAGGAGCAGAATTTCGGACGCAGTGCACATGGGCCCCACTCCACATTCCAGCCCCCTACCCCCGTGGGATAAATGTCTGATTTACACCCTCCCTTATCCCAGGACTTTCGATGCCTTTATTCTTAAGGCAGCTCCCGACATGAGCGTAACAGAGTCTCTGGTGGAGATCTGCAGGAACGGTCAGGAGCAAACTGAGGGCTTTGTTGGCCATCACACGGACGTCTGGTTCACACAGGATTCCGTGAAGCCTCGACATTGCAGCCCAGACTAAAGGGATGGAGGTCTCCTTTATCTGCCGGCTGGAAGGGGTCCTACACAACATGAGTGTGGGGGTGTCTCAATCCAGATCCCAGTGGGCATGACCTACAGCACTACGCTGCCCCTCATTCAGCACTGACTGGCACCAGAGGGGTGATTTCCCACTCCCCAGTGTGTCCAGCGGGCTACATGTACCGGGAGATTATGCACCTCCAGCCCACGACCTTCCACCCCATCCGACGAGCGCCAAGGCGTAAAGTCTCCCCTCAAATTGGCAATCTCGGGAAGGCGGCAAGATGGCTGGAGTGTGGGAAATGGGGAAATGTCACACGGGTGCAGGAGGGGGCGCTCTTCTGAGGTCGGGGCTGAGGCCCATTGTTGGGGGGGCAGAGCAGAGGGAACTTGGCTCTGTCTCTCACTGACCTGGGGGGGATCCTTGATATCACCACTAGAGGTACTAACATATTTGCAGAGTTGTAGCTGTCCTGGGAGTTCAGCTTACGGCTCTTCTTGACCGCCTGAACCCGTCTCCAAAGAGTTGACCTGAATTTCTTGTCTCCCCCCCTCGTGCACTTCTAACAGGTAACGGCACGGTGAAACAAGAGCGCGTAAAGGCCGGTCAGAACGCTGTCCAGCTCCTGGGTTTAACACCTGGGACCCTGTACAAAGTCAGAGTGTTTTCCGTCCTATTCCCGACAGTTACCAGCAACACCACTACCATTGAGACCAGCCCAGGTGAGGCCGGAGGGGACCTCCATGTGCATGTCTGTATTAGCACATCTCTCTCCTACTGCATCCTCCATCATTCTACACTGCAAAGGGGCCGTAGGGTGGAATACGGGCATGAAAACTGGTCTGAGTCAAGACAGATCAGCCATCAATCCTCAGACTTACCCTAGTTTGCACGCGCTTGCACTCTTTTGGCTGTGCATGACCAGACGGTATTTTTTTTTTACACAAAAGGATTGCCTGCATCCTGTGGCAAGACAGTGTTGGACCGTTAAAGGTTACAAACTTCTGTGCAGCGGGAGCGCTGTAGGGGGTTCAGGTGGGAAAGTCACCCCATTCACATGGTAGTTGGATCTGTGATTGGGGATGGGAGGGGAGTTTCTACAGAAGGATGAGCTAGATGGACCGAAAGACCTCCCTCGCCTGCGCTTTGTGCCCTTTGCGCCCATTAATTTGATTGGGTGGAACGTCGTGCGTGAAACCTTGACCCCCGCGCTTGATTCCCGTGCGCGCCCCCCCATCACGTGAAGCGCTGCGCCGGGAATGCCAGTTGGGAGTATGTCCACTGGGGGGTGCTGTTGGCAATTGGGCCACTTCAAGACCACGTCATCAGCAGCGGTCACCAGGGGAGACCCATCTCAGGTGGGTTGGGGTTTACCTTGGACCTTAGGAGGAGCTTCTGCACAAAGGTCACAAAGTAAAGACAAAGGATGCCTTTCGGTCCATCTCGCTCATTCGAAGGTCGAACCTCCCCTCCACCATCCCAATCACGGGTCCAACTGCCTTGTGAATGGTTCCAGAGTTTGAACCTGAGCTATTCTACCCCCCAGGACCACGCGGTGTGAAGGAGTGCTCCCTGGTGCCACTTGTCTTTTACCGCTTCTGCCCACAGTCTCACCACGGCCAGCTCTATCGCCCCCTGGTGACTGCAAATATAATAACTTAATTAAACTTCGGTGAAGTTCTCCCAACCCTACACATGGTTTAACAGTCGTTAATAACACCAGTTTTTAACACCCAAAATGCTGTGGGGTGGGGCTGTCTTATTAGTATTCAACAGCTCCAGCAGTAAATACCGTAAGCATTATTCTGAAGGAAACATTCCTTTCAAACCACTTAACTCCCGACTATTATTTCTGCTGTCCAGCGGTTACTGAACGAAAGAACCAACCTGCGCAGACCCCCCCCCCTCCCGCCCCCCCCCAAGACCCAGGTTTAGACGCCTCCTCCAGCTTCCACCCTGTGCGGCCATTGTCATCTGTGCATGTTCCATGGGTTCCGCATGCACTGCGCGATTGTGCGTTGCACGTGTTGCGTGTCTGTGTATGTATTTCGGGAGCTGCTGCTTCCTGCATGTTTGGCACCCACATTACGCCAGGACTTCCTGCTCACCCTCGGAAAGTTGGTGAAAACGGTGCGGGGTGGGGGGGGCGCGGGTGTGTGCGGTTTTATCTGCTGCACATGTGCGCATTGCAACATTATTGTGCGTGCCAGCTAGGGGTGCCAACTCTGGTCGGACGTATTCCTGGAGACTTCATCACATGACCTCCTGCCCGGTCAAACAGTCTCCCCTCCCCGCCCCTCCTCATCTCAATAAACATAAGTATTTTTTCTTAATAAAGCTCGCCCAGGAGATTAATTTTAATTTCTGGAGTCTCCAGGACAACCCTGGAGTGTTGGCGACCCTAGTTCGGGCGCCATGTCCCAAGGCTGAGATGCTTATTGTCCATTTCAAGGTATTTTGCATTTCAACAAGCTGCGCCCCCTGGTGTTGGCAGTTTGCATTGCCGGGGACAATTGGAGCCATTTGTTTGCTGAGCTGTGTATGCTGCCACCATCTGGTGGTTTGGATGGGCATTGCAATTGGGGTTTGACAGTCCTGTGGAATTTAGTCAGTGCCTCTATTTCCCCCCTCATTGTCAGTGCCGACCTGTTCATCGTCCCAACTCTCTTGTGAAATCAGTGTGAATGTGGTGCTCTGAGCTTGTAGTGTTATTAAGCTCCCCTGGGGGGTCCAGTTGATAAGGCAAGTGGTAACGGAGTCGTATAAACCAGTGGTCCCAGCTCTGAGTCTGTGCGGAGGTAGCTGATCTCACAGGCAACATCTTGTGTTCAGCACCCCTGGGCTGGGCTAGGGAGGGGGGAGGGGGTTAACAATCAGCTGGGGTTCCCACTCCTGATTGTCCAGTGGCTGTTGAGTGAGGAGAGGATTGGGTTTTTGACTCTGCTTAAACCCCCCCCTGCCCCACCACACCTGAATACCCTGCCAGCGCTCAGAGTCCCGGCTCGCCCATGAGAAGCGGCCATTTGGGTGAGGTCCCTGTGGACTCCTTGCTGAGGTCCGGGTCCCTCGACACCCGTTACCCTGCATTGCCCTTTCCCAAGAGCCCATTCTTAAAACTGTGAGCCCCTGACGGCGAGTGCCAGCAGGGTATTCAGTGTGCCAGCTTGGCTCAGTTGGCGGCACTCCCACCTCTGGACCTGAAGGTTCATGGGCTCCAAACCCCATTCTAGGACTTACTGTCATTACCCAGGCTGACGTCGTAGTGTGGTACTAAAGGAGTGCGGTCCTTCAACCTTCAGAAGAGGCATTAAAGGTCCTGTCTTCCTGTTCAGGTGAGCATTAGGGGTCCCATTTGAAAAAGAGCAGTGAGTTCTCCTAGTGTCTCCTGGCCACCATTCCTCCCTCAACCAAAAAAAAATAGATTAACCGGCTGTTCAACTCATGGCTGTTTGTTGGATCTTGCTGTGCAACAAAATGGCTGCCACAATTGCTCACATAAGTGACTGCATTTCAGGGTAACTCCTTGTGTCTGAAGCCGTTTTTGAGAGAGATGATATATAAATAATCTTCCTTATTCGGGGGCATCACAGTTGCACTGGGCCCCCCCCCCGCCTCCCTAACTCAGACGTGTTGAGGCCGACAGTGGTCCCTTCACCGCGGCCTTGGGTGAGGTCAGCTAACACAGTACGGGCTGGCACCTCAACCTCCGACCTTCTTACTTGATCTGTGCAGTCCACTGCTCGCTGCCTTAAGCAGCTGACCCATCGCCAGCTGACCCCTGACCCATCGCCAGCTGACCCCTGACCCATCGCCAGCTGACCCCTGACCCATCGCCAGCTGACCTATCGCCAGCTGACCCATCGCCAGCTGACCCCTGACCCATCGCCAGCTGACCCATCGCAAGCGGTCCGGAGTTTGAGGCATAAAAGAAAGACTTGCATTTCTATAGCGCCTTTCACGACCTCCGGACGTCCCAAAGCGCTTTACAGCCAATGAAGCACTTTTTGAAGTGTAGTCACTGTTGTAATGTAGGAAACGCAGCAGCCAATTTGTGCACAGCAAGCTCCCACAAACAGCAATGTGATAATGACCAGATAATCTATTTTAGTGATGTTGATTGAGGATAAATATTGGCCCAGGACACTGGGGAGAACTGCCCTGCTCTTCTTCAAAATACTGCCATGGGATCTTTTACAGCCACCTGAGAGAGCAGACAGGGCCTCGGTTTAACGTCTCATCCGAAAGACGGCACCTCCGACAGTGCGGCACCCCATCAGCACTGTACTGGAGTGTCGGCCTAGCTTTATGTGCGCAAGTCCCTGGAATGGGACTTGAACCCACAACCTTCTGACTCAGAGGCGAGGGTGCTGCCCACTGAGCCCCGGCTGGTGAAGATGTTGTGGGAGTTGGCGTTGTAATGTGAGCTTGGCCGGGGGGGGGGGGGGGGGGGGAGGAATTGATGAATCTGATTTTGAATGGGATTGTTTGCAGATAGACACCTCGTGTAGTCTGAGATACAGCAAGTTACTGAGGGAGTGCTGCACTGTCGGAGGTGCTGTCTTTCGGATGAGACATTAAACCAAGGCCCCGTCTGCCCTCTCAGGTGAACGTAAAAGATCCCATGGCACTATTTCGAAGAAGAGCAGGGGAGTTCTCCCCGGTGTCCTGGGGCCAATATTTCTCCCTCAACCAACATAACAAAAACACATTATCTGGTCACTAGCACATTGCTGTTTGTGGGAGCTTGCTGTGCACAAATTGGCTGCCACGTTTCCTACATTAAAACAGTGACTACACTCCAAAAGGTACTTCATTGGCTGTGAAGCACTTTGCGACGTCCGGTGGTCGTGAAAGGCGCTATAGAAATGCAAAGTCTTTCTCCTTGAAGTTACTCAGAGATTGAGTTTCTGTAACTGGGTGGCGGGAGATCAGGTGGGAGAGCATCCAATGATCATTGGGCCTGGACAGTTTTTAACGGATGGCGTTGGGTCTATCGAATCAGCAAAGCCCTGTGAAATTCAGCAATGAATTTCTACACCGGGATTTTTTCTTGGGACATCTCCGGCTCTGCCACCGTAGTTTTGGCGTAAATCCTATTTAGAACGGAAACAGGGTTTTCACCGAATTCCCGCCCAAAGCTACGCAGCGGAGAGGGAGCAGCTCCCGGGAAATTCCCGGCGACTGCGATAACGATCGACGCCACAGGGCTGGATTCCCCAGGCACCTCCCCCGCTCCTCCGCCGTAACTGTGGTCGCACTTCCCCCAGCGTTGTTGCAGCGGAGAAGGAGAAGGCCGGAAGGAAACTTCCGGCGTGCCACTTTAATCACTGTACCAAACAAACACACGGTAAGAAACGGACTTGCCAACTCACCCAGTGGTTGCATGTTTAATAACTCCTCGCTCCCAACGGAATGAGCCACTTTGGGGCCTGATGTTTATGTCACACGGAACAAACGGTGACTTGTGCAGTACACAAATTATCTCAAAGGTGCCACGCTCCGACCTGTTTGTATAAACGTGTGGAGAGATCCCCGTGCAGCGACAGGGAACCAGGACATGTGGCTGCAGCTTCCAGTTGGGTAAGTGGTAAAAACAGCGTTTAACCCTGAACCCAAACACAGTAACTATTTTAACCCTGAATCTAGACACAGTAGCTATCTCAAGCACACCGATTTGATTTGAATGCGATGCCGAGAGCCTAGTCGCTCCACTGGTTGATCGTTGGGCTCTCGATCCAGGAGCTCGGGTACCGGCCACAACTGCTGTTCAAATTTAATCTCCTCTCAACATTGACAACTTCTCAGCCAATGCTGTAGAGGGAGGACCTCGTGATGTTTGAGGGCCTTTATGATATTTGAGGACCTCATGGCGTTGGAGGACTTTTACGCAGCGAGTTTTTTTTTAATTTGTTCACGGGATGTGGGCATCGCTGGCAAGGCCGGCATTTATTGCCCATCCCTAATTTGTTGTGATCTGGAATGCGCTGCCTGAAAGGGCGGTGGAAGCAGATTCAATAGTAACTTTCAAAAGAGAATTGGGTAAATACTTGAAGGCAAAAAATTTACAGGGCTAATGGGGAAAGAGCAGGGGAGTGGGATTAATTGGATAGCTTTACCAAAGAACCGGCACAGCCACGATGGGTTGAATGGCCTCCTTCTGTACGGTATCATTCTATGACTTCATGGTATTGCAGGACCTCATGATGTTGGAGGACCTGATGGTGTTGGAGGACCCCACGATGTTAGCGGACCTCACAGTGTTGGAGGACTCCACGATGTTGGGGGACCTCACGATGTTGGAGGACCTCACAGTGATAGTGTTGGTGTTGGAGGAGCTCATAGTGTTGGTGTTTGAGGACCTCATCGTGTTGGTGTTGGAGGACCTCATGGTGTTGGTGTTGGAGGAGCTCATGGTGTTGGTGTTGGAGGAGCTCATGGTGTTGGTGTTGGAGGACCTCATGGTGTTGGTGTTGGAGGACCTCATGGTGTTGGTGTTGGAGGACCTCATGGTGTTAGTGTTGGAGGAACTCATGGTGTTGGAGGATCCCATAATGATGGAGGACCTCATGATAATGAGATGTTCCATGGGGTTTTGGGGTACAATGTAACTTATGGAGTAAAAGGGCAGCCTGGTAGCATATACTGTGGCAGTGTGAAGTTCATGCCCAAGTTTGCCCATGTGGTGAGTTCCTCATCACCTTGACATAAGGGGGAGCCTGTGAGCAGAGGCCAAGTGTTGCTGCTGCAAAAACAAGGAAGGAGAGTTGCTGGGACAGCAGCCTCGACCTGCAGTCTCAACACCTCCAGCAACCAGGTGCAGGGCAGCACTGGGAGTCAGTCACCAAGCAATCAAAAAGGCAGGGATGGTGTGTGGCCTGGATAAATCAGAAGGAAGAATAAGATAAATTAATGGAGGGGGAATAATGTAGAGCAGAGTAACAATTAAATAAATAAAAGGAGAATTTAGGTGGAAATTGAATTTTAGGAAACAGGACTTTGAAACACTATTATCAAGACATGCAAAGAGGCTTGAGTGAAAAGTACACCTGCATGTTGGCCTAGTGGTGTTTCTTCAGGTGTAGTGAGGTTAGTCCAGGTGTTTAATGGGGCAGATTCTCCTTTCTAACAATGTCCTGATCTTCTCTCTTCCAGCCTTCACCAATAGCCATGTAGACATTGCTACGCAGGGCTGGTTCATTGGCCTGATGTGTGCTGTGGCTCTCCTGGTGCTGATTCTGCTGATTGTGTGCTTCATTAAGAGGAGCAGAGGCGGCAAATACCCAGGTGAGAGGGCAGAAATTGAAAGCGAGGGTGGGCCTGCCCCAGAGGCCCTGTGTTCCCAGTGGGAGGGGGTGGGGCGGCCAGACTCCCATTCAGAGGGCCCAGCCTCAACCTTTTGGCACGAGTTCCAGCCAGGCTGCAAGCTGGAGAGTTTCAAGTGTCCCGTGTCCTGATGGTGCAGCTCCACGGACCCCGTCACCTCACCTACGTGGCCATTGCTTGTGCGTGTACCTGGACAGTGAGCACCTTTTGGGGGAGCGGGGGAGAAGGGAGGGTATCGCTGCCGGGCAATGTTCACTGTAAGCTGCACTTTGTTCTGCGCGGCCTGTTTCTTTCTACGCTTTAAATTTCTGTGCGTGCGCGGTGTTGCCAGGTTACCGCGCACCTTAGCGGGAACATTGCTGCCAAGCCTCATCCTGCCCATCCAACAAGGGCCACTGGGTAGGAAAAACAGAAAGGCAGTGATGTAAGAAAACTACCAGGCACTTGGTCTAAGCGTTAAACAAAGCTTTAATCAACTGTTTTTCAACATGGAGGTTTAGTTGTGTCCTTCACTAGTTCCTGTTAAAGAATGTCCTGAGCAAGCTGGGCCCATGCCCGAGTATTTATACTCTCCCTGGACAGCGCCACCAGCAGGCCGCCCAGTATTACTTCATAAGTCATTTCCACATGAATGACAAGATTCATGTCAGGCAGAGTATTATTTAAATGGTGATAGATTGGGAAATGTTGATGTATAGAGGGCCCTGGGTGTCCTTGTACACCAGTCACTGAAAGCAAACATGCAGGTGCAGCAAGCAGTTAGGAAGGCAAATAGTATGTTGGCCTTCATTGCAAGAGGATTTGAGTACAGGAGCAAGGATGTCTTACTACAGTTGTACAGGGCCTTGTGAGACCACACCTGGAGTACTGTGTGCAGTTTTGGTCTCCTTACCTAAGAAATGATATACTTGCCATAGAGGGAGTGCAGTGAAGGTTCACCAGACTGATTCCTGGGATGGCAGGACTGTTGTATGAGGAGAGATTGGGTCAACTAGGCCTGTATTCACTAGAGTTTAGAAGAGTGAGAGGGGATCTCATTGAAACGTATAAAATTCTGACAGGGCTAGACAGACTGGATGCAGGGAGGATGTTTCCCCTGGCTGGGGGGTCTAGAACGAGAGGTCACAGTCTCAGGATACGGGGTAGGACATTTAGGACTGAGATGAGGAGAGATTTCTTCACTCAGAGGGTGGTGAACCTGTGGAATTCTCTACCACAGAAGGCTGTGGAGGCCAAGTCACTGAATATATTTAAGAAGGAGATAGATAGATTTCTAGACACAAAAGGCATGAAGGGGTATTGGGAGAGAGCGGGAATATGGTATTGAGATAGAGGATCAGCCATGATCATATTGAATGGTGGAGCAGGCTCGAAGGGCCGAATGGCCTACTCCTGCTCCTATTTTTCTATGTTTCTAGTGATCAGGCACTGAAACCCCAGCCCGTTTTCCCCTCAATAACCCAGGGGTGGCCGTGTAGAGCTACGCTACACGGGGTCAGTGTCTTCAGGAGGAATTTGGCCCCCCCAAAAAAATCATTCTATTGAGCCCAACTCCAAAGGTTCTTGTGTGTATGGTGTGGAGCCGACTCATTGGGGGGTGCGGCGGGGGGGGGGGGGGGGGCGCATTATTCCTCTGCTTTGCGCCGGGGTTATGCTGTTATCTTTCCAGGCAATAGATAAAGCTGCTGGTCCTTGGCACCCCTATTGTTCTGCATGGTTACTTCCAGCGTCCATATGAGGTGAGGTGGGGGGGGAGGTGAGGTCTAGCACCTGGCGCACGCCCAACAGTTTCAATGGGATGGCAATGAGGAGGGAGAGATGCCACCACACCTCTTACCCCCTTCACCCGGGCCTTCATTTTGGGCTTGGGGCCCAGTATGATCGGACGATCAGAGAAAAGGGCAAGCTGCAAACGTATGGCAGCAGAACATAAGAATTAGGAGCAGGAGTCGGGCCGTACGGCCCCTCGAACCCGCTCCGCCATTCAATAAGATCATGGCTGATCTTCGACCGCAGCTCCACTTTCCCGCCCGATCCCCATAGCCCCATTATCTCTCTCCCCATTTATTGTTAAGTGTAATCCAAGGCTCAGTTGGCACTCTAATGCAGTGCTGAGGGAGTGCTGCACTGTCAGAGATGCCGTCTTTCAGATGAGACGTTAAACCGAGGCCCCGTCTGCCCTCTCAGGTGGATCCCATGGGTACTATTCTGAAGAAGAGCAGGGGGAGTTCTCCCCGGTGTCCTGGGCCAATATTTATCCTTTAATCAACATCACAAAAACAGATGATCTGGTCATTATCACATTGCTGTTTGTGGGAGCTTGCTGTGCGCAAATGGGCTGCCGCTTTTCCTACATTACAACAGGGCGTAATTTTGGACGGGAAAACCGATAGTCCGGGATTCCCCGCATGCTGTGGAGTTTTAACTCATTTGTCCTTGGCAGGTTCCCCTGTCCCGCCTCTGTTAAACCCGGAGGTGCGCAGGTCGGAGTCGGGTCGGGGTCGGAGTCGGGTCGGGGTTGCCATTTTCAAAATTTTAACCTCTGACCTGACCCCAACCTACCTGCTTTTGTGCGCTAAAATCCAGCCCTACACTTCAAAAAGTACTTCATTGGCTGTAAAGCGCTTTGGGACGTCCTGCGGTCATGAAAGGCGCTATAGAAATGCACGTTCTTTTCTTTGCCATGTTGCTATCCATAACATTTGAATGCCTTTGTCTTTTTTTCTTCTTCATGCAGTTAAGACCACTGAAGAGAACCGACCTTCACAAGACGACAACGGATACTTGTAGGTCATCACCTTTATCTTGTTGGCATGTTTTTATTAATACTGAGAGGTTCCCTCCCCTCTCCCGCCCCTGGCATGGGTCTGTCAGGCTGCCTGGTCCTTGCAGTGTGGATCGTGCGAATGGCTGCACCTCCCTCTGTGCACCATGCACGCACCTCGGGTACCTGGAGGCACAGTCGCCATCTACGATTGAAAGGGCAGCCTGACAAACCTAAAATAACCAGACAGGGAGCAGCTCTGCCTGCAGACACTGACCCTTGAACTGATTCTATCGGGGCCGATTTTAGCCCTGCCCGCCCCGGTCCAAGGATTGGGTCTTGCCTGTTCTGCTAGAACGGCTGTGTAACCTCGGTCCCTGTACGTGCGCCTCAGAGATCCATGGTACGTAGCAGTGGAGCCCATCAAGACAATAAGCTCAGATACCCCAACATAAAGGACTTTGTGTGGCAGGTGCTTTGAGACGGCATCATAAACTACGAGAGCTATGCTCAAGGGTCTGTCATCATCATCTCGCCCTGCTACACTCCTATTTAAAAAAATATATATATATTTACAAGCTTAGGAATATCTTCGTTTTGCGGGGGGGCTGCAGTGTGTTGGACAGCAAACTGCAGACTCACTCAATCGGCAGTAGTTCTGCGGGCGAGATCTGTGCAATGAGTTTGGGCAGTCTCGGTCTAAGGCTTATCTGGCCCTTCTGCAAAGATTGGGCCATCTCTTCAATTAGCGCATTGGTGGGTAGATGGTAAATCAGAAACAGCAGGATCTGTTAGTATCAGCGACTTTGAGATATCTACAACTTAAGCGGAACGTAGATGACCCTCGAGGTTCCGTGGTAGACTCCAAAGTGTCTCACAAAACACTCTGAACATCAGAAATGAAGCCATCGCGTTAATATAAGAACATAAGAAATAGGAGCAGGAGTCGGCCATTTGGCCCTTTGAACCTGCTCCGCCATTCAATAAGATCATGGCTAATCTTCTACCTCATCCTCACTTTCCTGCACTATCCCCATATCCCTTGATTCCCTTAATATCCAAAAATCTAGCGATCTCTGTCTTGAATATACTCAACGACTGAGCATCCACAGCCTTTCTGGGGTAGAGAATTTCAAAGATTCACCACCCTCTGAGTGAAGAAATTTCTCCTCATCTCAGTCCTAAATGGCCGACCCCTTATTCTGAGACTGTGACCCCTGGTTCTAGACTCCCCAGCCAGGGGAAACATCCTCCCTACATCTACCCCGTCAAGCCCTGTAAGAATTTTGTATGTTTCAATGAGATCACCTCTCATTCTTCTAAACTCTAGAGAATATAGGCCTAGTCTACTCAATCTCCTCAAAGGACAATCCCCCCATCCCAGGAATCAGTCTGGTGAACCTTCGTTGCACTCCCTCTGTGGCAAGTATATCCTTCCTTCGGTAAGGAGACCAAAACTGGACACAATACTCCAGGTGTGGTCTCACCAGGGCCCTATATAATTGCAGTAAGACGTCTTTACTCTTATATCTTATACTTATAGGGAGTGTAACTGGGTTGTTAGAAAGTGCCATGTATTTCTAGAAAGCTCGTTCTTTCTATAAAAAGGAAACCATGAAGCATCGAACAATTTCTCTGAAATATATCAATTAAAGCATCTGTCGTGTTTTAGTGGACCAAGAGAATTGAGCCAATGTAAAATGCTAATGGTAAATGTCAGTGTTCATCTGTTGGAGAGGTGTTCAAACATCCAGCTTACGTTCCCAGTGATTATAGAATGTAGAGTTTAAAAGGCCCAGCCCAGCCTTACATCACCCACTAAAGGATTGGTCTTAATCCGTGAGTCTCACCATCCGTGCTGCTTGACCCACACGGCATTGGGATAATCATCGAATGATACAGCATGGAAGGAGGCCATTCGGCCCATCGTGCCTGTGCCATCTGTAGTATTATTTTGTATCATGCTTCTTCTCCCCTCTCCCCCACAGATTGTCCTCTCGTCCTTCATGTTCATTGTTCGTGGTTCATGTTTGAGACTAGGCTGAGAGCGTTGGCTGGGGTAATCCTAACCCTAACCACATTCTGAGCCCAATCCTGCCCTCCCACCCCCACAGTTCACACACCCGGTATGGGTCACTCGCCCTCACTGTCCTCACCCGCTCATGTCCACACATGAACGCTGTCCAACTGGATAGCCACGAGGAACGGGGAACCCTGGCTGATTGTCCCACCTCTCCAGCCCAAGGGCGCTCGCAGCGTTGCAGTTGAGGTTGTCAAGCTCAACCCAGACCAGGAATCAAACCTGCACAGTTCAGCTGTGAGACTCCCTCTTTAATTCAGCTCCAGTTTCCATTCCATGCTTTTTGATGTGTTCCATTTCCTGACATTTGTAACTCCACTGCTTTTTTTCCCCAACTGAGCCACTGTGGGCTGGTTTGTGCTTAGAAGGAGCGTTGCCCTGTTGAAGGGAGTTGAAAGGAGTTACGAGAGAGCTGAATTCCTCTTGGGCGGAGATTGTAGAAGTTACAATCAATGTAATTTTCATATGAACGCTTATCAAACTGATTTAAAAAAACACTCCTCTCTGCACTACTTTAGCGTGGGTGATAAGGAAGGCGTTTGGCACGCGCATGTTAAGTGTTTGTGCAAGAACATCGCAATCATAACTTTCTACCTGATGGTCATCCAACATCGGTGCCTCGGCCATCCGATCATTTCGGCTGTGTGCGGCCCTTAATTCAGTTCTGCTGCGTCTTCAGGATCGTCAGGACTTTAAACCAGAACGTTAAGGGGAAGAAAAAAAATCAGCAGAAATAAAAATCGAGCAAGGTGACTCTTGCTGGAACTGAGTTGGGAAGAGCCCTCCCTTCACACCCCGGCCAGTTACCCCCGCCGAATGTATGAGCCTGGGCAGTGTGATTGGGCTGTTGGACTGTAGGGGAGGGACACAGCAGCCAATCCCTGGCCTCTTGCCTTCACCCAGCAGAGCTCCTGGCTCAGCGATTGGAAAAGGGATCCCAAGTTGATTTGTTCCCTCCCACCCCTCCTCCCAAACCCGGGACTGTTGCAGCCAATCTTAGTGTCACGCCAGTAGTGTCCCAACTGAGATCAATGAGCTCAACATAAGCCAGCAATTGAATCTGGTCGCCTTCCTAGAAACATAGAAACATAGAAAATAGGAGCAGGAGTAGGCCATTCGGCCCTTCGAGCCTGCTCCGCCATTCAATATGATCATGGCTGATCCTCTATCTCAATACCATATTCCTGCTCTCTCCCCATACCCCTTGATGCCTTTTGTGTCTAGAAATCTATTTATCTCCTTCTTAAATATATTCAGTGACTTGGTCTCCACAGCCTTCTGTGGTAGAGAATTCCACAGGTTCACCACCCTCTGAGTGAAGAAATTTCTCATCTCAGTCCTAAATGTCCTACCCCATATCCTGAGACTGTGACCTCCTCGTTCTAGACCCCCCAGCCAGGGGAAACATCCTCCCTGCATCCAGTCTGTCTAGCCCTGTCAGAATTTTAGACGTTTCAATGACCCGTATGCCTCAGTTCCACTCGGTTCATTTACCCACAGAACCTCTGGTGACTAGTGGAGGTTGGGGCAGGTGGGTGGGGTTGGGTTGTTAACGATAGTAACAATTTGGAAAAGTTTGACTTGTATTCCCCCCTCCCTCCTTTTAAAAAGAAAAGGGGATGGTGAGACTCCCCGGCCTAGAAATTCGACTCGGGCAGTGACGCACAACGGGCGGTATCGGATCGGCAGTCAATAGAATTGAATATCAGGCGCTGCGTGCAACCGGCGGCCAATCCGCTACCGCCTGTTGCGCGCCACCAGCCGAGACGAATTTCTCGCCCCCTCTTTCATTCTGTTCCAATTTCCATTCCACTCTGTTTGATATGTTCCATTACCTGACATTCGTAATTCCAGTGTATTGCCCCAATCTTGTTCTGTTGTAAAAGTGTTTCTGTGCATGCTAACACTCACCAATGCCTTTATGTTTCTTTATTCACCGCTCCCTAGACCCAGGCTGGACAAAAGGTATTACTGTGATCTTCAGAATTATAAAAACCAAGTTATCTTTCCCGCTCATGAGTTCCAAATCGGAGGACTTTCACTTACGCACGGGATATTATGTGGGTAGCGGTCGATTACGAACCGCTTTCATTTATACACAGGGCGCTGTGCGGGTAGTGTTCGACGTCCTGATGGAAATGACGGGATTTGTAAGTCGCAAGTGTGAACTGGGTGAGGAGCTCAAAAAAGAAAGTGTGGGGTGCGCGAGGTGAGAAGGGGCCCAATGCAACAGACAGGAACAACCATCTAGCACCAACATAAAGTTCATCTCGGCCTGCATTTTTATTTTAATAAGTTGATGCAACAGGCTCTAGATCCCAAGTGAAAACCCTGGGTCTGGGATTCTCCACAAGTTTTCCGTGACCACCTATGCCATCAGGAATCTGACAAAGTTCCTGTCTATCCAGAAAGTTGAGCCAAGGAGGTTATTCTCTCTTACTTTTGACAGTGTGTGTGTGGTCCGCACGCAGATGTCCCAATGTCCACATGGGAATACCACCCCCTCCAAGTCACACACCACCCCGACTTGGACATATATCGGCCGTTCTTTCATCATCGCTGGGTCGACATCTTGCAGCTCCCTGCCTAACGGCACTGTGGGAGTGCCTTCACCACACGGACTGCAGCGGTTCAAGAAGGCGGCTCACCACCACCTTCTCAAGGGCAACTAAGGATGGACAATAAATGCCGGCTTTGCCAGCAACGCCCACATCCCAAGAATTAATTGGGTTGCACCAGGATTACATAGGATATACGGCACAGAAACAGGCCATTCGGCCCAACCAGTCCATGCCGGCGTTTATGCTCCACTCGAGCCTCCTCCCACCTTTCCTCATCTAAATCTATCAGCATAACCCTCTATTCCCATCTCCCTCATATGCTTGTCTAGCCTCCCCTTAAATGCATCTCTACTATTGCCTTCAACCACTCCCTGTGGTAGCGAGTTCCACATTCTCGCCACTTTCTGGGTAAAGAGGTTTCTTCTGAATTCCTTATTGGATTTCTTGGTGACTATCTTATATTGATGGCCTCTAGTTTTGCTCTTCCCCACAAGTGGAAACATTCTCTCTGTATGGAGGTGGGGAAAGGGGGTGGGATGGGTGAAAGAAACCAAATACTGCTTCCAGCACCCAGCCAGATGGCTACAGAATGGGACAGGCCTAACCTTGCGGACAAGTCACTCTCGTCCCGTGACGCAGAGTGTCGCAAAAATAGGGAAAAATAACTTTTTATTGAGGTGGCGGAGAAGACAAAATTCATTTAGTTTCTAGCCTACGGGTCTCCAGATTTATGCAGGAAGATCCCAGGACCTCTTGCCTCAGCTCCCAGCTGCCGACACGGTATCTAAAGGCTCTGGTTGCACTTCTCCTTTGCCCGGTCTGGGGCAGCTAAGTCGGGAGGTGCGCCCATTACATCGGGGCAGTCGACATGTTGATCAGCATGGTTCACCAGAATGATACTGGGGTTAAAAGAGTTATAATATGAAGAGAGGTTGCATAGTCTAGGCTTGTAATCCCTCGAGTAAAGAAGATTAAGGGATGATCTAATGAAGGTGTTTAAGATGATCAAAGGAGTTGATAGGGTAGTTAGAGAGAAACTATTCCCTGTGGTGGGGGGAGTCCAGAAAACTGGGGCATAACCTTAAAATTAGAGCCAGGCCGTTCAGGAGTGATATCAGGAAGCACTTCTTCACACACAGGGTAGTGGAAAACTAGAACTCTCCCCCCCACCCCCCACCCCCCAAAAAAAAGCTGTTGAGGCGGGGGGGTCTTTTGAAAATTTCGAAAATGAGATTGATAGATATTTGATAGACAAGGGTGTTAAGGGTTACGGAACCAAGGCGGGTAGAAGTAGTTAAGATACAGATCAGCCATGATCTAATTGAATGGTGGAACAGGCTCGAGGGGCTGAATGGCCTCCTCCTAGTTTAGAAACAGTTCAGTGTAATTTATTGGTGTGGCCATTTTATTGGCTGTCGCTTTATAAAGACTCTCGTATTGGAATTTCTACCCCATAGTCTTTTGGGAGTGAGCTACAATGTAGAGAAAGGAATGTGTACACCGTATGATGTAACCATACCAATGACGCCAGCCATTGCCACTGTTTGAACATAAGAATTAGGAGCAGGAGTAGGCCATATGGCCCCTCGCGCCTGCTCCGCTATTCAATAAGATCATGGCTGATCTTCGACCTCAACTCCACTTTCCCGCCCGATCTCCATATCCCTTGATTCCCCTAGAGTCCAAAAATCTATCTATCTCAGCTTTGAATATACTCAAAGACTCAGCATCCACAGCCCTCTGGGGCAGAGAATTCCAAAGATTCACAATCCTCTGAGTGAAGAAATTCTTCCTCATTTCGGTCTTAAATGGCCGACCCCTTATCCCGAGACTATGCCCCCTAGTTCTAGACACTCCAGCCAGTGGAAACAACCTCTCAGCATCTACCCTGTCAATCCCCTTCAGAATCTTGTATGTTTCAATGAGATTACCTCTCATTCTTCTAAACTCCAGAGAGTGCATTGAGCTGGGGGAAATACCTATTCTTTGCCAACATAGGGCCACTGCCCTTTCATATTATCCTTCTTAATTAAGGGGGACATCTTCACATGTAAATAGCATCGTTCGCGATTATTAGTTATTGCTCAACGTAGACTTGGGACGGGGTGGGGGGGGTGGTGGTTGTGGGGGAGAGAAATAGCAGGGTACATTTTCTGATCAGTAAAACAAATCCCTTATCGCACTCACAGTACATTCCTGTGCACGCTGGTTTTAGCCAGGCAGAAACCCATTTTAAATGAACAAGTTAAAGCAGTCTGAAATAGTACACAGAGGGATGTCGTACAAGCGAAGTACATGAGAGATCGGAAAATATATCCTGGCAAAACTCATCCGTGAAGAGGGTTTCTCGCAAGTGAAGTAATTCTCTAATCGATCGCTACCCGCATAATATTCCATTCTCGATACCAGATTTCAGGAAACAATCAATGGCCACAGCATTACCTAAAAAAAAGCATGCGCAGTCCCCATGGCAATGATCACAGACTAAACTGATCTGGGCCGTTGTAAACTGTGGTTTGGGTGCCCATTGAGGACAAGCATCATCTAGTTTCTGGATGTCAGGCGCCTCCTGGAACTTTTTAAGAAGCGGTGCCCCCAGGTACCTTCATAGTCAGCCATGGCTCAGTGGGTAGCACTCTCGCCTCTGAGTCAGAAGGTTGTGGGCTCAAGTCCCACTCCAGAGACTTGAGCGCATAAATCTAGGCTGACCCTGCAGTGCAGTGCTGAGGGAGGGCTGCACTGTTGGAGGTGCCGTCTTTCGGATGAGACGTTAAACCGAGGCCCCGTCTGCTCTCTCAGGTGGACGTAAAAGATCCCATGGCACTATTTCGAAGAAGAGCAGGGGAGTTCTCCCCGGTGTCCTGGGCCAATATTTATCCCTCGACCAACATCACTAAAACAGATTACCTGGTCATAGCCTCATTGCTGTTTGTGGGAGCTTGCTGTGCACAAATTGGCCGCCACGTTTCCCACATTACAACAGTGACAGTACTTCATTGGCTGTAAAGCGCTTTGGGACATCCATTGGTCGTGAAAGGCGCTATAGAAATGCAAGTCTTTCTTTTTCATTGCCTTGGCCTCATTCTGTTTAGATATTGATCATTCCAAAACATTCACCCCTCTGTTAATAAATGTTACGTGCATGAACCATCCCCTGTTTTTCCAACGCAATGACGTGAGAGCATGTTGTACATTGAAAACGTCAAGTTAAGATGATGAGATTGGTTTGGATTTCTGGAGGGAATGTTTGGGCCAGACAAACCAGCATGATTGGAAAGTGGTCAAAATGGGTGGTGCTGATTGTGATTTTAAAAAAAACCTCTAGATTTTCATTCTAACGCTTGAAGAGAATCCAATTATGTGTTTTGTTCCCCCCTTCAGTTGTTGATTTGTTTATGCAAAAGGAGTTCAGATCTGAGCATAATGACTTACAATCTATTGGAAGTGCATCAAGGACAAAATGACTTCAAGCATTGCTGGTGTTTTTAGCGCAACTTTATAACCCAATGAGAAGTTTGTTGTTTTGTGTAACAGGATCATTGGCCAGCAAAAGAAATCCAAACTCGTTTACATTTTTCTTGTCGACCACTGATCTGGAGATGGTCCCTGAGCCAGACACGGTGCACCAAACTCTTGTCACCGTGTATGGAAGCCTTCGTGGGTGCAAGTGCAAATGTGCTGATGGGTGGGAAAGTAAGGTTTAAGATGATCTTGGTCTGGTACCATAGAGAGGGCTTTCCGACAAGTGAAGGAGCTCTCGCCCGGCCTACGAGAGGCGTCTGAACCTAACTGAGGTGCTCAAAACAGTTGAGGTTCTTTTGTGATGGATTCGGTTTGAATGTATTATCTTAGATCTACGATGGAGATGATTTTAGCTAAAGATTTGTTCTGAGAATGTTATTTGCCATTAAATGCCTGCTGTACATTTCTGCCTGCATTTTCAATTTCTACTACCTGGTTGGGATTGAAATGTTTCTGTTAAGGATTGAGATCAGATCAAGGATTTGAAAAAGAATGCAAGATCGAGATTATGGTTTCAATAATGGGAAGGGTTGAGACCTGTTAGGTTTGGGAGTGAAGCTGAGGCTCTATCTTTTTTGTCACATTTGGAATGGAGTTTAAACTCTCCTAATTGGGCCGAGGATTAGGATTGAATTTCTTGTGTTGGGAATTAGCATTAGGATTGAATCTGAAACAACCAGGTGTTAGAATTAGAGTGGACTTTCTTCTGTCGTGGATCAGGATTGGGATCAATGGTCAGTTTCACAAACTCTGAAAATCCTTCAGTCCTCAAAGCACTCAAAGCAGGAAATGACTGTAAAATGAATTCCATGGGATTGAATATCAAAGTCCTAACCAATCTCTTTCTGTTCTGTTTGTCTTGTCCGTGTCTCCATCTTCCGTTCTGTTTCTTATTCATTCCACCAATGGGAAATGCAGGTCTTTAGAAAGGTAAGGAGACATTTTAATTTCTAAAGTCTTGTTGGTGTTGAGTTGTGTGTGATATTTGGCCCACCAGATTATCAAAGCTCATGGAGTGGAACACTCATTTCATGACAAAGGTTAGGCCTGCATTCAGTCAGTGAACAAAAAGGTAACCGTTGGGGAGAGCCCAAGCACCGTGTGTAGATCCTCCAGCAAGGACCATGTGACATTCTTTTTGGGAGGGTTCCCTGACCCTACGTTGGGTGAGGTGCACATCACATGACTTAGAAGCCACATGGGGAGGGGGAGGGAGGGCACTAGTCGGTTAGATGGATATTGACCTTGGCCCCGCTTTTTACTCTTCCAGCGACAACGAAGACAGCAAAAAGCCTCAAGGCAGCCAGTCTTCGGTGGACGGGACGGTGAAGCAAGAGGAGAGCGATGACAGCATAGTCATCTACGGCGACGGCGACGAGAACTCTCGTTTCGGTGAGGATGGGTCCTTCATCGGTCAGTACACGGTCAAAAAGGACAAAGAGGAGACCGAGGGTAACGACAGCTCGGAGGCCACATCGCCAGTCAATCCCGCCTATTCCTTGGCGCGAATGTGAAGAGAAAGATGAAAACCCACCAATCGGAGCGTAGGGGCACAGGTGCTACCCAGACAGTAAATACATTTGATTTATCTACCAATGTCCGTGCGTATGGAAAACAAAAAAAAAACAAAGTTTGATTGTCCAAACTTGAAGGGCCAAGCAGTGAAGGAGACAAGAGATGTCGCGTGAAGAAAAAGAGGGAATAAAAAGCGGCAGTGTGGAAGGTAGAGCGATTTGTTAGGCTTTGGAGAAACATAGCAGTAGATCTCCCAAGCCACCATGCGTTGCAGTTATACTCAATAACCTATTTCTCAAGAGTAAGAAGAAGTCTGGAAATTGCTATTTTTCTCCCCATCCATTTTAAATTGCAAGTGACACCATTTTGGGGTAACTTGTAACACTGTGTATAGATGATGCTAGCTAGGGCTTTCTCATACTCAATTTCAGGCTCTGTCCTTGCGCTCTAGATATCATCAGGCCACAGCTCTACACTGGACGAACACCATTAGAAGATTTTTATCATTACGCTTTGTTTTCGAACAGTAATTAATCTGAGATATGACTTAATTGAAAATGCGATAAGGAGAGATGTCTCTATGTTGACTGGTGCCTCTCGGACCTCCCTTATTTTAGATTATATGCGTCTTAAAATTGAAGGTTGGACCAGAGCTGTCCAACACTGCAGAAATATTTGGAGTGACGTTAAGTAAGAGCAACACAACTTGCAAAGCTACGTGAACACATGGAGCTGCTTAAGTGTGTCACACATCAAAATAGATCATTTCTTACGGGCACCATTTCTCAGGTCAAGACCTGGGGCAGACATTTTGTGAAGGAAGTTCCCCCTTGTAGTCCATGGCATCGTGAGTGCTACACTCTTCTGTCTATTGAATGATCGATTCCACCTCTTGCCCCAACGTCACCAGAGCAAAACGTTCTGGTCGAACCTGAGAGAGCCTCCTCCTGAGCCTGTCCCTTATCAGAAGGAAACATGCAAAACACGGGAGGGATACTGAAACTGCACAGACATCTCACTTTATACCATTCGAGATTTTACGTGACGGTTCAGATGAGTGGACTTCCTGCAGCCCCGTCACATCAAGCTTACCTGTAAAGCTGGAGCAGTTCCGAGTGATTTGCAGTTGTTTTCAAAGTAACAGCACCCCCCTCACCCCCCTCACCCGCCCCCCCCCCCCAACCCCAGTTCCCTTCCACTCATGCTGGCAAACCCCAGCTCCTAATCTTCAATCCCCAACTGAAGTGACCCATCTCCATCCTTCAGCTGTTTTGGTTATTGACCCTCACGTCCCACCTACTCTGGTTAGCCTAGACCTTGCCCGTACAAAAGTTAACAGTTCATTTTTTCAAATGAATAACGCCTTTGCTATTTATTCTAATCACCGCCCTCAATCCTTTCAGGTAGAAGCCTCACCTATTGTAGATCATATTCTGTATTTACTTTTGTCCAACTTAAATGCAGGTGGGACAAGAAGGGTTGGCAACTTAAGTCATGTTGTAAATCCAACATCTCGAAACGAATGAAGCAATAATAATGTCAAGACTTGCACTGTCTTAAACTTCAGACTGTGGCCTTTAGTTAAGTTCTGAATCTCACTTCATGTGGCACCTTTAGAGATTTCAAGTAAAGAATTATTATTTCAGTGCCAAGATCAGTTAACCTGTTGAAAGTCAAAACTGGATTTCCTTTCCACAGAAGCAACAATATCCATGTAGATGACATCCTGGAGGGATTTTGTATTTTACTTAACGCATAATAATTACCTTTTTTTTAATTTGTTTATGGGATGTGGGAATCGCTGGCAAGGCCAGCATTTATTGCCCATCCCTAATTGCCCTAAAACCAGTAGCTCTGCTCTAAGTTCTCAGTGATTTATGGTTATTTTCAAATAGCAGCTTCCAGCTCCAAACTATTCATGTTAGCAACTCCCAGTCCCCACCTAGTCTGGTTAGCATCTCCCAGTCCCCACCTGTTAGGTTAGGAACCTCCAATCCCCTCCTGCCTTTGTTAACCATTCTATTCTCCAGTTACACATATTAACAGCCTCCAGTCACTACCTACTCACAATAGTAACATCCAGCTTCTGCCTATTTGAGCTAGCGTGCTCTAGTATTTGGGTTAAAAATTAACTTTTTCCTCAGACATTTGAAGTTGGACTCCCCTGTTTGAGGCAGAGTAGTGGTGTGGTGGGACTTCACTCTGCCCCTCCCACCTCACGATGACCCCAGCCGATTTTCCTAGGTCGGGGGGGGGTCGCTTAACACACACAGAGGGCTCACAGTGGGATTCCTACTGCCAAGAGGAAGCCTGCTACTGCTGAAGAGGAAATCCTCAAAAAAAAGCCCCAAAGAAGAAGTGAACTTTTGCAGACCTGGGTTGAGACTGAAGCCCACAAAGGTTAGCCCTGGAGGCTGAATTGGTGGAAGAGGAGGCCTCTACTAGGCCTTCTCCCTTCATTCAAAGGTTTGAGGGCCTAGACGCCCCTACCCTGGAGCTAATGCCACCTTCTTCAGCTGGTCCTGGGGTAGCAGCAGTAAAGGGGGCAGAAAAAATCCATCAAGCCTCATCTCCCCACTTGTAGCAGACGGGGAAGGGATGGTGGGCAGCCAGTGGAGGTCCATCAGGGGCCACGGGGAGTGAAATATAGCTCGGGGATGGGAACACTCTGGTAGTGCTTACCATCTGATTTCAGACGGGATAGCGGAGACACATCCAGCTTTTGATGTCCTGGGCTCTTGGCCGCTCACATATAGAGGTCCTCCTCCTCCTGGTTGCTGCTTGGAAACCAAAGTCCTCAAGTCTTAAAGAGACTTTAAACATCTTCTCAAGTCCCATTTTGCAAACTATAAATTCCATCTGATTAAATTAACGTCAAAGTCCGACTGTTTCCGAAGATTTCCACATCCCATTAGTTTGGAGATGGGGGGGGGGTTGTCGATGGAAGGGGGGAGGGGCGGTGGAGGGAATTGAACTTGGGTTGTAATTTTAACCTAACGCGCGGGCGGGACACCCCCTAGATCGGGTGGAACCCAGTTCTCCATCCCGCCCGATATTCACTGACTTCAATGGTGAGTAAAATCCCGTGGGGTTTCAAACCAGCGTCGCCCCCGCCGATCCCGTCAGTTTCCCAATGGGCGCATTAGGTTAAAATTAAGTCCTATACCTCAGGACACTAGAATAGGGATTGGATCTAGTGTGGTACTGAGATCAGTGGGGCGGCAGGCTCGATGGACCAGTTGGTGTCTCTGCACAATAATGCAGATCATTCATGGCCTCCTCCTCCCAGGGATAGAAACCGCTGGGTCTGTCCAAAGGAAAGCGATATGGTACAAATATTACTCTGCCTTCCTTCAAGAGATTGCTGGCTCTTTTCTTCTTCAAGCTTTCCACTTGGTATTAAACATGCTCCATTTTTGTCCGGAAACAAATCCAACACTTCAAGGAATTTGACCCCTCCTTCGTGCGTCAGATTCCCTCCCCTTTCCTCCGCCACCAACTTAATCTTGACCTCTTTCGAAAAAGAAAGTTGTTTACAGTAGCCATGGCGAAGTAAAAGCCATCCTGCTATCACCCTCCACCACCCTCCTTCACCGCCCCCCCCCGCCCCACCACTTCCCAGCTCTTCTCTGGTTGAGTCGATGATAAATTGATACAGCAGATCAAGAAGAAGCAACAGTCATTTTGTAAATACCAGTTGGTTGGCATTGCAGGCATAGAGAGTTATCAGGGACATGTCCAGTACAGACTAACTGTGGACTGGCACACATATCACACACATATCATGCTGGGCCTGCCTACCATCTTTACAAGAGATGTACACTGTTTATACAGAAAGTGTTTGCCCTTTATCGAGTTATTGTGCCAATGCAAGAAGCAAAAACAAGCAAATACCAGCTCCTTCATCACCAGGACAGCCTGCCTTCCTCTCTGACATTGGCTCCGCATCACCCAGTATAATTTTCCCCTAGCCCCGAATAGCACCACTTTTTTTGGGGGGGGTGGTGGGTGCAGCTGTACAGTTTAACCAGCGCACAGGAGCTGATGCAGATTGCGCAGTGCACAGCCGGCGGAAAATATATATGAATGGTATCTCGTTTTAATGTTCCTTGCTGCACAGCTTCTACCCGTGAATGTAGTCCATATCAGGATGAAGTGAGCCCCATTGGTTCTTGGCTTCATCACCATTGGTTCTTGTCTTCATCCCCATTGGTTCTTGTCTTCAGCCCCCCATTGGTTCTTGTCTTCATCCCCATTGGTTCTTGTCTTCAGCCCCCCATTGGTTCTTGTCTTCATCCTCATTGGTTCTTGTCTCCTCCTGCTCTGAGTCACATCACCGTAGCCGTGAATCGTTCTCCTCCAATAACTTAGTCCGTGCGCACCGTGACTCCGATGGCTTGTGTCACATGAAGTGAGAAGAACAGACCGATTAGAAGCCCATTGTTCATGTGTACCAGTTTATCATTGACAACCTGAAGGATACTTCACTCTTCGTCTACATTTCTACAGAGAATTCTTTACGTATTTAAGCGCATATCTTTTATATTTTTTTTGGCAAAGCTTATCGATGAAACTTGTTTGTAGATTTATTCTGACAAGCAATGGTTATAAGGTAATCAGTCACCAAGTCAACGAGATTTCTGGGATGGATTATCCACAGGACTTTCAATGCTGTTCAGCGTGACGAGGGTGGGGGAGGGGGTGGAGAGATAAAGGGGCTCAGTCGTCACTTGTTAACCAGGCTCAGATAGGGAACTTGTGTGGGAAATGCTGGGCGCCAGCCTTGCCCCTATATCCTACAGGTGTTTTTCTGCGTACGAGTATTATCGAGTATTCAAACTTTGTTGCACTTCAAAGGCTGAACATTTGCAGTCAGCAGCTCGGTAGCGAGGAGTAAAATGAGCGTTCGTTGTTCTCTGGGTGTTACCATAGATTTTGGGAGCCTCGTTGTGTAAAGTCTCGATGAGCAGGTCGATGCACTTTACCACAACTGCTAGAAAGTGCTGCAGAGAAGACCAACAATAATACAGTGAAAAAGAATGCACAAGGCAATGGGGACCTTGGGTAGAGTTACCACTTGGCTGGTTTAGACCAAATGCTCCAGTTCTTTGAGTGTGTTGTCGATAACTTTCTAAGTATAAGCCAGATGAAAAGCTTGTCCACTTTCCGCCGCCCGCCCCCACCCCACTTGTTTTTCATGGCTATTATCAAGGTTACTAAATCTTGTGATGAGTTCTCGTCACACAAAGCAGTAGATGCCAGCTCAATTAATCATTTTAAATCTGAGATCGGTAGATCTTTGCTAGCCAAGGTTATGATGGAATATGGAGCCAAGGCGGGTGGATGGAGTTAGGATACAGATCAGCCATGATCTCATTGAATGGCGGAACAGGCTCGAGGGGCTGAACGGCCTCCTCCTGCTCCTATCAGCAGCAGAGCAAGCCTCAGATCTTCAGCCATGACCCTAACCTCCTGCCCCGTCTCTAGCCTGCTCCCTTTCCAATATTTCCACGTGGCAATAGATGGCACCCCTGAGCTGCGCCTCACAGCTCATGCCCACGATGCAGTGTTCTATTAATTCTACGGGCGTACAGGTTCTTGGCAGGTCCCCGAGTTGTGGCCCCGATAACTTTTTGCCCGCTGTAAGTCGGCCCATTCCTCCAAACAGCAACAACGACTTCCATTTATACAGCGCCTTTAACGTAGTAAAACGTCCCAAGGCGCTTCACAGGAGCAATTATCAAACAAAATTTGTCACCGAGCCACGTGAGATATTCGGCCAGACGAGGAAGGTTTTAAGGAGCGTCTTAAAGCAGGAGAGAGAGAGAGAGATGGAGAGGCTTATGATGGGAATTCCAGAGCTTAGGGCCCAGGCAGCTGAAGACACGGCCGCCAATGGTGGAGCGATTAAAATAGGGTATGCGCAAGAGGCCAGAATTGGAGGAGCGCAGAGATCTCGGAGGGTTGTACGGTTGGAGGAGGTTAGAGATAGGGGCGAGGCCGTGGAAGGATTTGAAAACAATGATGAGAATTTTAAAATTGGGGCGTAGCCAGGCTACAGACCATTGGTGACGGGAGCTACCTGCTAGTAAACTTGGCGTTGCGTGAGAGGAGCTCATTGAAGATGCAGCACAGAATAAAAGTCTGTAAGTGTAAACATTACTAAGGTGTGAACCTTCACACAGTAAATAAAACCAGGACCCTGTGCCCTTCTCTTGGTGGACTGATCTGTCACTGGAGGTGAGGGACTTTTGTTCCTGTGCTCTGCACTGCCTTCGGAAACTGCAAAGCTGAAGGAAGTCCTGAGGATAATGATGGCTTTGTCCTTGGCAGGTGACTGATGATTAATGAAATATTCATTAAATGATTATAATGCAATAAACTCTTCGGCGTGCATTTGTATTAAGGATTTCCATCATATTTATCTAAATGTTTTTCTGCACCCTTGTCCTGACGGTACAATAACCCAGTATTAAAAAAAAACAGTCAATATAGCAGAAACCATGCTAGTGACCACCTTCTTTGAGAGACCACCAGCCTTGTCTAAAGTGATCTGACCATCCGTCCGCAGCAGGCAGGTGCGTGGGATCATTCTAGACGGGCCTTGTAGTATATCAGCGTTAAATTGCTCATTATTGTTGAACCTCCTTCTTGCCCTTAAGTAAGATGTTCTACTGCACTAAGAACCAGGGAAATGGCAATAAAACAAAGCATTTTTTTCTTTAAATGGGAATCTCACTGAAAGAGACAGCGTTCCCCCCTTTTCCTGCTTCGTTCTCCTGTAGGTCTCGGCTCGGCCTCAACTATAAATGCGTGAGTCGCTGAATTTCGGTTAAAAAAATAAAACCCCCGCCTCTGTAAGCTGCAGCCACTTAACGCATAAACTGTCCCGGTTTATCAAGGGAGGTCCCACCACAGTGTTGATCTTACTCGTTCAGGCACTGACTGACCCGCTGTGCATACCCAGCATTTTTTTTAAATCTGCGTCATATACGTCTTGATTTAGTTCTACGATTGCCCCTTCCGATGTTCCAAAACACAAGGCATTGTTCATAGAATCATAGAATGGTGCAGCACAGAAGGAGGCCATTTGGCCCATCGAGTCTGCGCCGGCTCTTTCGAAGGTTAGTCCCACTCCCCCCGCTCTTTCCCCATATTTCTGGCAATTTTTTCCTCCTCCAAGTATTTATCCAATTCCCTTTTCAAGGCTACTATTGAATCTGTATCCACCACCCCACCAGGCAGCGCATTCCAAATCCTAAATCACGTTGGAGAATCACAGGTTTGTTTCAGCTGGTTTCCTGTGAGCTATCGAATATCGGATGTTGGTTAAGTGTGGCATCAGAGAAATCCAGGGGACCTGACAGGAGGGTGAATTTTGCAGGTGCTGGCATAGATTATCCCATGCACAGAGCGCGTGTTAGAATATGGGGTACGGAGGAATGCCCGCCCATTATGCAGCCCACCCGATTTTCCGCACATTCATTTGGGAGGGGGTTTAGAACTGGACACGTATAATAATCGTGTAAATCCTTTGTTTCCTGTCACTTTGTTTTGTGGAGAAGGCTTTTGAAATCCATGTTTGCTGCCACCTAACATAGAATTGCATAGAATGTACAGCACAGAAACAGGCCATTCGGCCCAACCGGTCCGTGTGGGTGTTTATGCTCCACACGAGCCTCCTCCCACCTTACTGCATCTCACCCTATCAGCATATCCTAATATTCCTGTCTCCCTCATGTGTTTATCTAGCTTCCCCTCAAATGCATCTATGCTATTCGCCTCAACCACTCCCTGTGGTAGCGAGTTCCACATTCTAACCACACTCTGGGTAAAGAAGTTTCTCCTGAATTCCCTATTGGATTTATGAGTGACTATCTTATATTTATGGCCCCTAGTTTTGGACTCCCCCCACCACCCTCTCTGCCTCTTGGTTTATTTCATCTTCACTCCTACTCTCTTCAACCTAGGTGGTGTCTTACACTCACGACGTTGGCCCTTCTCCTAAATTTAAGACAGGTCATGAGGCTATTCTGGAATGATGCAACAGGTTGTTCTTCCGTCATGAGCGGTGTTGCAACTTATCATTTTTCTGAGAAAGGCGACGAAGGAAGTTCTCAAAGTAAAGACTAGATTCAAGTCGCTGATCTGTAATATTAAAAGTGTCTTCTGTATCTTGGCACAGCTGCTTAGATTCTCCCTCATATCACGAGGGAAAACAGTCATTGACAGAAAATGCTACTCTACAAATACAAGAAGCATCAAGGATGATAACAGGCTATTTGGAAATTAGCAGCATAGATAGGACGTTGGTTAATGGACAGGAAACAAGGGTCTGGGTTAATGGGTGTTGGAAGTGGTCTAGCCCAGCTATCAGTACTGAATCCCCTTTTGTTCTTGAGTATATATGGATGATTTGGGCTTGGGCATAGGTGGCATTTGCTAATGACACAAAAGTGGGGGGTTTTGTCAAACAGTGAGGAGGACTAAAATACTTCAGAAGGACACGGACAGGTTAGCAGAATGGGCAGGACAGATGGGCAATATAATGGGGAGAAGTGTGAGGTAATACATTTTTTGTGAGGAAAACAAGGAATGGGACTCGGTAGAAAGACATGGAAGGGTGCAGACAAACAGAAAGACCTAGGAGTTCAAATACATAATTGCCTGAAAGTGCGAATGAGGGTAGATGAAGCCATAAAAAGACAAATAGCATTTTGGGGTTTTATACACAGAGTGCAGTTTTGGGCACCACCATCACAGAAAGGACATTAAAGCCACAGAGAACCATACAGCACAGATTCACCGGGGCTGGGGAACTATAGTTATGAGGGGAGACTTGCGATATTGAGACTATTTCCACTGGAGCAGGGGAGGCTAAGAGGAGATTCAATGGAGGTTTTTTTTAAATGAAGGTTTTTGATAGGGTGAATAAGGAAAGACCACTTCCTCTGATTGGGGAGTCAGTGCCAAGGGTTCATCAATTTAAAGTTCAGTAAGGGAGTGAGGAGAGACGTTTGGAGAGAGATCTTTATGCAGAGAGTTGTTGGAGCATGGAATGCTTTGTCACAGAGAGTAGTGGAAGCACAGACCATTGCATCTTTTAAGGGAAAATGGGATAAATCTTTGAAGCAGAGGAAGAAACAGGGCTACGGCAAGAGAGCAGGGCAGCGGTATTTTGGATTGCTCTAGCAAAGAGCCAGCACAAACCTGATGGGTCGAATGGCCTCTTTCCATGCTGTGGCCCACTGTATTCAGAGGGGACCACAGAGACAAGAGACAACAGTAATTACCACAAAAATCATCAAATACTAATGGATACCACTTTTATCGCCTCACATTAAGGACGCTGTCTCTATCAGGAGATTTCCTTTTGTGCATTTGGTTTGAAACTAACCCACGCACATTAACCAAAATTGCTGTGTCTCTAATAGCCTTGATTCGTGTGGCATTGTGCGAGCAGTGTGATATGTGGGTGAGTTTGTATTAAATTGCACATTTTTCTTTTTTTCCTGTTCATAAAGATATTAATATATTCCCTGTAAAAGATATACCTATTGCTGAGAAACTGACATTCCCACAGACTGCATCTAAGACAATAATGTAGAGTAACACGAGATGGTCATAGTGTGTGTAGATAAGGCTAATAAACATGGTTATTTAAACTGACTGCATGGGAGGTCGAAATAGCCAAACCATCCAGATATACTGTTTCCTCTGGGAAAACTGTAAAAAAAAATAAAACTGACTGTTTTTGTATAGAAACAAACTAAACATAAAATAAAAGCATATTGTTCTTCAAACACATTGCTGTTAAGCGTCTGATTCTTTTCTTTCAACTGCTGTTCCAACGTGTCGGACTCCGCTGAAGGTCAACTTGATTCCTTGGGTCGTTCCACATGACTGGAGGTGTTGCACTGTGCTACAGGTTGAAGTTTTGGGGGAGCTGTAATAATATCAAGAGCAGCCTGCACTTATTTAGTGAGTGTGCACCATCTACAAGATGCGCTGCAGCAACTCGCCAAGGCTTCTTCAACAGCACCTGCCGAACCCACGACCTCTACCTCCTCGAAGGACAAGGGCAGCAGGCACAGGGGAACACCACCACCTCCAAGTTCCCCTCCAAGTCACACGCCATCCTGACTTGGAAATATATCGGCCGTTCCTTCATTGTCGCTGGGTCAAAACCCTGGAACTCCCTCCCTAACAGCACTGTGGGAGTACCTTCACCGCACGGACTGCAGCAGTTCAAGAAGGCGGCTCACCACCACTTCTCAAGGGCAATTAGGGATGGGCAATAAATGCCGGCCTTGCCAGCGATGCCCACATCCTGTGAATGAATGAATTTTAAAAAAAATTATAAATCATCCCAGGTTATTTGAGGGAAAAGGATGCCAAGCCAAAGGCGGAGTGACCAAAAGCTTGGTCAAGAGGCGAGTTTCAAGAAGTGGTTTAAATATGGAGATACAGAAGCAGAGGGATAAAGAGAGGGAATTCCAGACCTTGCGGTTTAGGCAGCTGAAGGCACGGCCGCCAATGCTGGAGCAAAGAAAGGGGCTAATGCAAGAGGAAAGGAGATTGTGTGAGTGGAATACTTGTAGCGCTGGAGGATGTAAGAATATCGATATGTTTTTATGTTACTTTATTTCAAACAAAGACAAAACAGTAATCTAGACAGAGCCAGTTTAAATCGTGTTTTCGAAAAGCCTGTCTTTTCCCCTTGATGCTGATAGCATAAGCATTTGAAACACAGGGTTTTCATCACAGCAGGGGGTAGTGTAAGAGCAACAAAGGTTGTTTACAACAAAGCTATAGCTCGGGAAAAGCACTGATAGGAAGTAACAGTATGGTGTGAAAAGGCATGGGGACCTCTCATTTCTGTTTGGAAATTGGTCCAAACAACTGGGTAGTCATAAAACATTGGAGGTGAAATTGGGTGCCTTTGCACCTCTTGTTAGTGCCCCCAGGGGGTGCTAACGGGGCGCAAATGGCATTGCAACCAGGCGCGCACTGACATCGACTCCTGCCATATTCGGCAGGAGTTCTGCGGCGACGCTACAGCATTACACGCCAATCTCCTTCACCCGGAGATTGTGACGCCATTGCCGTGCACATCGCCCCAGACCTGAAATTGACTTCCGCCCCCTGCAGCAGCGCCAGTCGAAAACACCGACAGCTGCAGGAGGCGTGCATTGGGCGGCCAGCCACTTCAGGGGTGATGATTAAATGTGAAGTGGCCAAGGTAAGTGCAAAAAAAACTTACCTTTCCTGTTCTAGTTTTTTTCGTGGGTTCCTGCCCGCGATCGATCAGCCCGGCACTCTGCTCGAGTGCCGGGCTGATCGCACGGGATCGTAGTTGCCTTGGTGGTCCAGGTAGGTACTTTTTCTGTTGCAGAGCCTGCAGCGATGCCCCTTCCCTTTAAGGGAGGGAAGGAGCCTTTGAACGCGGCAGCGATGCGTGGCCCAGTGTGCAGCGCTGCTGAAGTCTCCGCCCCGCTCTCCGACGTTAGTGCCCTAAGGAGGAAGTGGAGCGCTGATACTCAATTTCACGGTCGCCAGCGCTAATTAGCACCAGGTGACAAAGTTAGCGCCCAGGCGATGTTAGTGCCCCAAAATGGTCGATACTGAACTTTTCCCGCATTGGATTGTGTTGCAACAAGCAGAAATAGACCATAAAGAAAATGGTATAAAGAAGCGATACAGTGTTTATTCAAAAGTATTCCATTTCCCAGAACTCATGTCCTTCACCTTAATGAACACAAAATTTGGCCCTTCCTCCAATTTTTTTGTTTGTTTACAATGCATTGCAAACTGCTGAGGATATTGCATCATTTCCTGTTTTGTAACTTCCTTTGAATTGTCACAAATGCATGGTACAGATAAGTGCAATGTTTAAATCTAGTTGTGTTTTCCAGTATAAACTGGAGGCTGGTCATCTAATTTCTCAATTACTCCTGGGCCGTTGCTGAAGTAAATTGTAATAGAATAGTCATGAGAGGATCTCTGTGTTCTTAAGTGTCTCAATTGCCATTTAAGGGGTTCGGTAATCCAAAGAACGTGAGTTCAAATCCCACCATGGCAGTTTGAGAATTTGAATTTTCATTGTCGTATAAACCCAACTGGTTCACGAATGTCCTTTAGGGAAGAAAACCTGCCGTCCTTACCTGGCCTGGCTTATACGTGACTCCAGTCTCGCACGAACGTGGTTGATTCTTAACTGCCCTCTGAAGCCACTCAGTTATAATTAAGCATGGGCGGTAAGGGCTGGCCTTGCCAGCAATGCCCACATGAATGAATGATATAACAAATTAAAAATCTGTGTCAAGTTACAGTTGCTTCTGGCCATACCGTGTTAAACAGAAAATGCTGGAAACACTCTGAGGTATGGGGAGAGAGCGGGAATATGGTATTGAGATAGAGGATCAGCCATGATCATATTGAATGGCGGTGCAGGCTCGAAGGGCCGAATGGCCTACTCCTGCTCCTATTTTTCTATGTTTCTATGTTTCGCTCAGCAGGCCAGGCAGCATCGAGGAGAGAGAAACAGTCAACGTTTCGGGTCGAGGACCCTTCGTCAGGACAGTTGAGTTCTGACGAAGGGTCCTTGACCCGAAACGTTGACTCTGTTTCTCTCTCCACAGATGCTGCCTGACCCGCTGAGTATTTCCAGCATTTTCTGTTGTTATTTCAGATTTCCAGCATCCGCAGCATTTTGCTATTGGATTAATGTTAAACATGAAAATGGACTCTCAATATAACAGTATTTCTTGAAGGGACTACTTTGGGCCATTAATTAGCCACACTATTGGCACCAAATTATGTGTCACTCGCTGCTATTGCACACTCATATTTCAATTTGTAAAAAATACAAACACTGAGATTAATCAATAAATGTAAACATATGGAAATATCGTACTCCGGCGGGAGCCTCATTAATAAATGAAAAGTGGGGACCCATGGCGTACGTGGTACCCAATTTTAACCAGCTCCTGAGCACCCACTAGATAAAGCTGTGAGGAAGCCAGCAAGGCCACTTTAGGCAGCTATGTTCCTGGTTATTCTGGAGGAGATTGTGCATTCCCTCTGTACTTTCCTCCGCTATATCTCCGTGATATACCCCTACCTTGAGGTCTTACACTGCAACACTATCTCAGTTGCCAGATCTGTCAACACCAAACAAATTTTAGGTGTGAGATTTCCAGTCATGAGTGTCGGCTTGCTGAAAACCTAAGCACGCTTAAAAAATGCACATGACTCCAACAGTGGCTCAGGGCGTACATTCAGTCAAGATCCCAGGCTTGAACCACATTCTGCACTGAGTTGACTGATCTCAGTGGGGGCCTTGCAATTGGACCTAGTAGACTAGTGCAGGGGACCAGAAAAATCAGTCAGGGTTCCTGTTCTTGATTGTGTGACCCACCCCCACCGGTACAGCTGGTGAAGACGGAATTGGGCTCGGCTGTCATGTTGCCATAGTCGAATAGCCTGCTGACAGGCACTGTCATGGTTCGCACTTGAGGGACAGCCACTTGGTTGAGGTACCACAGTGCTTGTGGAACTGCAAAGGGTCAATGCCCCCAGGAGAGAAGGGAAGAAAGTTCGTGAGGAGGAAAATGAAATGGTTACTGCATTTGGCACATTTCTGGCAGTCAGGGTTCATGTGGTATGTCCTGATGTCTTCTCCCTTCTAATCCACTTTTTCCTTTTTCTGTCCAAGGAATGAACTGCCTTCAGAGTAATGTGTGTTATATTGTCAGTGAATAAATCCCCACTCTGCAATTCATGTTTCCCCAATTAAATACAACCTGTCTCATTCTCCACTACAGGCTATCATGTCACCAGATGACCCTGTCCCTCTCATACAAACTCCATCATCATCAAACTCCATCATCATCACTACAACCTGTCCCTCTCTCTAATACAATCTTCATCATCATCACTACAACCTGTCCCCCTCTCTAATATAAACTCCATCATCACTACAACCTGCCTCACCTTGGTTGCCTCGAGGCAACGGCTGAGGTGACATTAATGCTGACATGAGATTGAGACTTACAATGGGAATCCCTCTGTATTTGTTATTTGGTAGAAGGAGGAGCAAAGGTGAGAGACCCAGTAGGTAAAATTGCTCCAGAGGCATATTTATCACATCCATCATTGACCTCCAACTTACATTTGTAGATAGAGGTGGACTTCCCTGAGTTTGAGGATTTGTGTCTCCATAGGCTCCACTTCACCAGAGAGGCCATGACAGACTATTGCCTTATGCTCCAAATTGACCTCCAGCCAAACTCTACCACAGGAACGTTACTTGCAATGGCTGTCAAAGGTCATTATAACCCTCAATTTTTATGCATCTAGATCCTCCCAGGGTTCCCAAGAGGATATGGACCACACAAAGTCAGTCAGCAGCGCGGTGGCGTTTAGTACATGTTGCTGACGTATTATTTCCAATTCAGATCATTCCCCATGGACAACCAGCAGCTTGAGAGGCCTATGCAATTTTTCCATATGGCAAGATTCCCCCAGTATCAACGGCACACTGATGGGACCCATGTGACTCTATCGCTCCCTGCCCATAATTCAGCCAACCACAACTCGTTGAATGTGCAGCTCACCTCTGATCCAACAGCATAGAATAAAACGAGTCAATAACTGGTTCCCAGGCAGTAATGTTGATGGTGTAGTCTTGGGGCAATCTATGATGCCTCCATTATTTAAGTCAAACGGAAGAATTCAAGGTCAGCAACTGTCATATGTCCAGATTTTTTGACCATTTTTGCACAACGGTTTGGGAAAAAAAGTCTTACTATTAAAATGTCGGGTGTGTGTATTGACACAAGTCTCTGAGACAATAGGTAGTTAAGATTCTAATCAGCTACCTTAGATGTTGTTTCCTTATAGTCGTAAGCAATAAGGAATTCATTAGCCTGCCAATCAGAAAACACCTCACGCCCACTGTATTGGCTAGTCTCTGATTCCTATCTGGCGGTGAACAGAGGCAGATACTGCACAGAGACATAGGCAGTCAGGTTTTTGAAACATAAAACTGCGAGATACTCGGGGGCCCAGCAGGGCTGCAAGGAGGTTAGAATGTGGGAGAGAGTAATTAGAAATGATTCTGTGGAAGTCAAGCACGCCAGCCCACTAACGTGAGGAAGAGTCGTGCGTTCATTATTCTGTATTATTACATGAAGACAGGTTGCACTGATTGAAATGAGTGAGTTTGATCATAACTCTCCTGTGTGTTCACTTGCTGTGAAATGAAGTAGCTTAACGACTCATATCTGGCCTCGCCTTACCAAGTGTTTCCTCGGTCCATCTTTGGAGAGATTGAAGATGCATACAAGCGAAAGACATGAATATCCAATTGAAATCGTGAGGGGGTGTAATTGTTACACCACTGGGTTACGCTATTGTAGAGTTAGACATTGAGCAGTGCTGCTGCACCCCAAAATGTAAGACAATGGCCCGAAAATTAGACCTAATGCGGGAGAGTACGCACTGTGTACTCTCGCGTATTAGGTCCCGAAGTGCCGGTTTCCTGCATGCACTGCGCATGCGCGGGAAACCGGCACTTCGGGTATTGCGAAGGGGTTCCTAAGTGAACCGCGTGCGCGCTACAGGTTGTGCGCACGCAGCGCACTTAGTTTTTTTTTCAGGTTTAAACGCGCAGGTAAGTGTTTAAGATTTTACACATAAAGAAAGCAGGCGTAAGACCCCCTTTTAACAAGGTAAGTAGTTAATTAAGTATTATTTTTAAAAAATTTTCAACAGGTTTATCTTTTTTAGAGACTTTAAAGAAAGGTAAGTTTATTTTTATAACTTTTAAAAAGAATTTAAATTTTTTCAAAAATTTAAATTTTTGTTTAAAGTGGTTAATTTATTTAACTATAGTTATTTTATTAATGTGATGGCTTTTTTTAAATTTAATTGAGGTTTAGCTGTTCTTTTGGGGGCTTGTTGTATTCATAGTTTTGACAGCTCTTGCAGTCAAAACTATGAATGAAAGATGGTGTGCTGCCATTGGCTCTAACTGGCCCACGTGATCCCAGAGGTCGCATCGAATTAACTGCGCCTCTGGGACACGCACACACTGCGCGCCGGCACCAGGGAGAGGCCCAGGACCAGAAGTTCGTGTGGGCCAAAACCATAAAGGTAGGCGCGGAGTGCGATATCGCGGGGGATCCTTACCCCCGCGGCAACCATCGAACTCCAATTTCTGGGCCATTGTCCCAAATATTGCTGGAGCGGGGCATCTCGCGGCGAGTCCCGTTAGTTAGACTTTTTCCTGCACGCTTCAGCTCGAATATGCTTTGCCCTCTAAGTTGCTGGGAGTGCGAGCTGATAACGGCGCGGCGATGGCAACCACTGGTGTTCATGGCTGGGACCTCGGTGAACGACGGGACCAACAGTCTGTCCCCTTAACCAGTGGCATTTAATGATTGAGAAAGAAACAGAGGAACAATGGAAAACGTGGGTGAATTAGAGTCAAATCAGGTACGGAAAGAGAGGGAATTAAAGATTAGATTAAGAGAGAGAAAAACGAGACAGAAAAGAAAAGTAAAAAGAAAAATAATGTAAAATGTAACATTTTTAAATCACTAAGAATTTACTATGTGTAGGAATGAGACGCGACAGTTTAAAAAGTTCCCTTTCTGGGCCGGGGAGGGTTGATTGACATTGCATTAACCATTATCACATCGTTAAAGGGGTACTTGCGCTATTAAGCACCAGCTCCAACTTTCTGCGGCGAGGTAATTCGAGTTTAATGTGCAACTCCAGCAATTTCTTGAAACTGACAGGGAGGCGGAGGGCGAGCTACCGTTTTCACGAGGCTAAGGGCGGAGCGGCACAAATCGTCCAGTAACTTGCGGCGAGGAAGAAACCCCCGTGAATTGCGAATCGCCACAAGTTGCTGAACGATTTACACAGTAATGATGGCGGGCGCCGTTAAACTCGCCGTTATTTGGGCCATTGAGACTAGGATTGACGAGCACCGCCCCACCTGAGGAACATTGACCATGACTTATGACACCTCTCACACAGCCATGAGCACCGGTGGAGCACAGATACAGTGAGGTGCACGCAGCCACGAGCATCGTTATGCAATGGATCAGCATTCTCATGAATGTCCCAGTACCGTCGAGCACAAGTCGCCCAGATCACTGATGCCTGCTGCGTGTTCCGTGTTGTTTAAAAGTTGGTTATTTCTTCCCACATCCCATGCAATATATTTTTATTAAAAGTTTTGGAGCATAGCTAAGGATGTCTAGAGCATCCTCTGAATCCAGAGCGTTTGACTATATAAGAATTGAGATCGAGGTGTTTAAGATGATTAAAGGGTTTGATAGGGTAGATAGAGAGGAACTATTTCCTCTGGTGGGGAATCCACAACAAGGGGGCATCATCTTAAAATTAGAGCCAGGCCGTTCAGGGGGTGATGTCGGGAAGCACTTCTTCACACAAAGGGTAGTGGAAATCTGGAACTCTCTCCGCAGAAAGCTGTTGCGGCTGGGGTCAATTGAAAATTTCAAAACTAAGATTGATAGATTTTTGTTCGACAGGGGTATTAAGGGTTACGGAACCAAGGCGGATAGATGGAGTTAAGGTACAGATCGGCCATGATCTCATTGAATGGCGGAACAGGTTGGAGGGGCTGAGTGGCCTCCTCCTGTTCCTAAGTTCTTAGAACCTGACTCTCCGACCATCAGTCCCTCATGATGCTCACAAGGTCACCCTGAATTATATGGAAAGGACTTTTCCTCCCAATCTACTACCACAACAATTTTACAAACAGCGCTTGTTAGTGAGATGGGTCGGTAACTGGCACAAAAGGATTCATCAACCAATTTCATCATCTCTGGCAAAGCCCAACTGTCCATGAGTCACTGCGTAACCTCAGCAGACCATCTGGCTCTGGAACATTGGATCCTTTCATTGATGCATTGGAGAGAAGAGCGATGGGACCATTCTACGACTCGGAGCCCAAGTGTGCTTTTTGAGGAAAGACTGCTGGAGTTGAACACGCCCTCACTTGGAGAAGAGTGGGTTTAATCCATGAACTGGGTATTAAAATAGTGAAAGGCAGGGATAATGTGCACGCAAGCAGGTTAAGAACATAAGAAATAGGAGCAGGAATAGGCCACTTGGCCCCTCGAGCCTGCTCCGCCATTCAATAACACCATGGCTGATCTTGGGCTCAAAGCCACTTCCCCGCCCGCTCCCCATAACCCTTCACTCCCTTATCTTGCAAAAATTTGTCTATCTCCACTTTAAATGTATTTAATGACCCAGCCTCCACAGCTCTCTGGGGCAGAGAATTCCACAGATTTACGACCCTCTGATAGAAGAAGTTCCTCCTCATCTCAGTTCTAAAAGGGCGACCCTTTATTCCGAGACTGTGCCCCCGAGTTCTAGATTTCCCCATGAGGAGAAACATCCTCTCTGCATCTACCCAGGGATCGGTCCTTGGGCCCCAGCTATTCACAATATACATTAATGATCTAGGTAAGGGAATTAAATGTAATATCTCCAAGTTTGCAGATGACACAAAGCTGGGTGGGAGTGTGTGCAGCGAGGAGGATAGCGAGAAACTCCAGGATGATCTGGACAGGTTGGGTGAGTGGGCAGAAGCGTGGCAGATGCAATATAACATGGATAAGTGCGAGGTTATCCACTTTGGTGTCAAAAACAGAAAGGCAGACTATTATCTGAATGGCAATAGATTGGGAGAAGGGGAAGTGCAACGAGACCTGGGTGTCCTTGTGCACCAGTCGCTGAAAGTAAGCATGCAGGTGCAGCAGGCGGTGAAGAAGGCAAATGGTATGTTGGCCTTCATAGCGAAAGGGTTTGAGTATAGGAACAGGGATGTCCTGCTGCAGTTGTACAGGGCCTTGGTGAGACCACACCTTGAGTACTGTGTGCAGTTTTGGTCGCCTTATCTGAGGAAGGATGTTCTTGCCATGGAAGGAGTTCAGCGAAGATTCACAAGGCTGATACCTGGGATGGCAGGAATGACATATGAGGAGAGATTGGGTCGATTGGGCTTATACTCACTGGAGTATAGAAGAATGAGAGGGGATCTCATCGAAACATATAAAATTCTGACAGGTCTGGACAAACTAGATGCAGGAAGAATGTTCCCGATGGTCGGAGAGTCCAGAACCAGGGGTCATAATCTACGGATAACGGGTAAACCATTTAGGACAGAAATTAGGAAGAATTTCTTCACCCAGAGAGTGGTGAACCTGTGGAATTCTCTACCACAGAAGGTAGTTGAGGCGAAGTCATTAAATATATTCAAGGATGAGTTAGATATATTTCTTAAAGCTAAAGGTATCAAGGGATATGGGGAGAAGGCAGGTACAGGGTACTGAGTTTAGATGATCAGCCATGATCTCATCGAATGGCGGAGCAGGCTCGAGGGGCCGAATGGCCTACTCCTGCTCCTATCTTCTATGTTTCTATGTTTCTATGTATGTTACCCTGTCGAGCCCCCTCAGTATCTTATATGTTTCGATAAGATCACCTCTCATTCTTCTAAATTCCAATGAGTATAGGCCCAGCCTGCTTAACCTTTCCTCATAAGTCAAACCCCTCATCTCTGGAATTAATCTAGTGAATCATCTCTGAACTGCCTCCAATGCAAGTATATCCTTCCTTAAATAAGGTTATTTAACTAAACTGCGATTTCAGGGCTTAAGCACGACAAGGTCCCATCAAAGTTAGCTGACGCTGTGGAGCAGTTGTAGGAATGGATGATTAATTACAATATGGTACGCTAGCCCCAGTCTTATTGAGATTGACAGGTTCACTTTCTTTTTAAGACTTCAGTGAGTCAGGTAGATATCTTGAAGTCTTTTATTTGCTTAATTGGCTTCAGAGGCAGCTGGGGGTTTTGCTGATCTTTCTAACCTTGAGACGGAAACTGCAATCAGTCAACTCCACAAAGAGAATAAATAAACCAGGCCGAATCCATCGTGGTGCCTGATCCAGTGGAAGGGGCAGGGCCCATGGGCCGGTTACCTGTTCTTATTAGGTAGTTTTTCCATGAGGATTAGCTTCTTGTTTTTGTAATCACACAGTCGCTGTATGGTAGTGGTGTCCCTTCAAGATCACCCTTTCTACACGCAAAGGGCAGTAGAAGTTTGGAACTCTCTCAGAGGGTTGTGAATCTTTGGAATTCTCTGCCCTAGAGGGCTGTGAATGCTGAGTTGTTAAGTATATTCAAGGCTGAGAGCGATAGATTTTTGGACTCTAGGGGAATCGAGGGATATGGAGATCAGGCAGGAAAGTGGAGTTGAGGTAGATGATCAGCCATGATCTTATTGAATGGCGGAGCAGGCTCGAGGGGCCGTATGGCCTACTCCTGCTCCTATTTCTTATGTTCTTATGTTCCGCAAATGGCAACTGATGCTGGGTCAATTGTTCATTTTAAATCTGAGATTGATAGATTTTTGTTAACCAAAGGTATTAAGGGATTTGGGGCAACGCCGGGTATATGGAGTTAGGTCGCAGATCAGCCATGATCTCGTTGCATGGCGGAACAGGCTCGAGGGGCTGAATGGCCTCCTCCTGTTCCTATGTTCCTATCATTTACCTTCGTTGCCCTCTGCCCGTTGAGTCCCAGGCCACAGTGCTGGAGCGACCAAACATGGTGCTGAACTTTGAGGGAGAAGTTTGGCCCAGTCGCATTACGGGGATCTAGAAAACTTCCATCTGAGGAGTGTAATTGGGAGAGATTTCTCAACCAGGGACTGTTAGAAGCTACGGAAATCACTAAAGGGAAAGAAAATAATGTAAAACAGGAGGGAAGAGAAAGGTAATTCCGAAAGGCCCATGTGATATCAGCGATGGAAGAGCACAGGTTAGCCACCACAGATAAATCGTTCCCTTATTCCGATATAAGAGCCATCATATAAGGACAGCTTATAAAAGTACAGGTACCGGGAATGAATCTGTATGTGTACTGATGCGATCGTAAGGGGACTCGGCACTAGAGGGGGCTGTAATGCAGCCTTGGGTGACTGAAGTACTGATCAGGCAGTCAGAAATCTCACCAAAAAATAAAGATTTCTGTCCTGCGTCTTTCCTGATTGCAGTTTGAGACGATCAGACTGGCCCCTGGTTTAGCTAAAATAGGCTCAACCTCTCCCAATTAGTACCCTGACGAAGAAAAACTCCAATGGTATAATCTGAGACAAACGTCTATCAGTTTTGTTCACTCCAACAATGAACAAGAGAGAAAGAAAGACTCGCATTTCTATCGCACGTTTCACGACCTCCGGATGTCCCAAAGCGCCTTACAGCCAATGAAGTACTTTTTGAAGTGTGGTCACTGTTGTAATGTAGGAAACACAGCAGCCAATTTGCGCACAGCAAGCTCCCACAAACAGCAATGTGACAATGGCCAAATAATCTGTTTTAGTGATGTTGGTTGAGGGATAAATATTGGCCAGGACACCGGGGATAACTCCCCTGCTCTTCTTCGAAATAGTGCCATGGGAGCTTTTATGTCCACCTGAGAGAGAGCAGACGGGGCCTCGGTTTAACGTCTCATCCGAAAGACGGCACCTCCGACAGTGCAGCGCTCCCTCAGCACTGCACTGGGAGTGTCAGCCTAGATTTTTGTGCTCAAGTCTCTGGAGTGGGACTTGAACCCACGACCTTCCGATTCAGAAGAAATGAATTACATTCCTCCGTCCCATTTATTTGAAGGCGCTGGTGATGTCCTGCTTTCATTGACTAATATATTTGTTCTCGTTTTCTCCCCCTCTCTCCGAATGGCCGTTATTCTTGCTGGGGTACAGGGTCGATGAGTGCAGGGAGCCCTCCACTGCCCCAGCCGCATGACCATTCTTCAGATGTGAGCCCAGTCAATGAGTGTTGGTTGGGACGTTTTACTACGTTAAAGGCGCTATACAAGTTCTTGTTGTTGATATTCTACTGAGAGAGGCATCACAGCTGAGTCTCACCTGACACACACACACACAGAGTGGGAGGTCACTGTGTAGGTAGAAAGAAAGAAGCAAAGAGGAGAGAAGGAAAGAGAAAGACTTGCCGTTCACAACCTCATTTGCAAAGCGCTTTACAGCCAATGAAGTACTTTTTGAAGTGTAGTCACTTTTGTAATGTAGGAAACGCGGCAGCCAATTTGCGCACAGCAAGATCCCACAAACAACAATGAGGTAGAAACTCTCGCTAATTTTTCACCTAAATCCAAAATGACATGGTATTTGAGCATGGACCTGAGGTCAGAGCACTGAAACCATCTTTAAAACTAACAACACATCTATAAATCCCCAAGGGCACCACAGATAAATTCAGCAGATGGCTCCCCGTGTTATTCAGTGAATACCTCAGCTTCACGAGTCTTTGTTCTTCATCGGACAGAACTGCAAAATACACTATCTGGAACTGGAGAGATGAAGAACTTGAATTTCTATAGCGCCTTTCACGACCACCAGATGTCCCAAAGCGCTTTTCAGCCAATGAAGTACTTTTGGAAGTTTAGTCACTGTTGTAATGTAGGAAACGGGGCAGCCAAGAAGAGCTGGGGAGTTCTCCCTGGTGTCCTGGCCAATATCTATCCTTCAATCAACATCACTAAAACATATTATCTGGTCATTATCACATTGTTGTTTGTGGGAGCTTGCTGTGCGCAAATTGGCTGCTGTGCTTCCTACATTACAACAGTGACTCCACTTCAGAAAGTACTCCATTGGCTGCAAAGCACTTTGGGTCGTCCGGTGGTCGTGCAAGGCGCTATAGAAATGCAAGGGGGAGAATTCAGTTGCTTTGCGCCTCCCGTTAGTGCCCTAAGAGGGCGTTAACGAGACGCAAAGCAACTAGCGCCCGGGCGTGACGATGTTTGTGCTGCTCGCAAAATTGACCAGGCATTTTGCGGCGGTGCTAAACACTACTGCCACAATCTCCTGTGCTCGCAGATCGTGATGTCAGTCGAGCGTGCAACGCCCCGGTATCGCCCCGGAGCGGATATTGAGTGGCGCCCCCTGCCTTACTGCCTGCTGCTAGCAACGACAGGTTGAGGGGAATGTTTTGCAGTCGGGAAGGGACTGGGGGAGCGCTATTTAAAGGCGGTCGCTTCCTGCCTTTTTTTGTAGGCAACATTTTTGCACCACGCATTCTGAGAGAGAGAGAGAGAGACTTCTGGAGAGCTTCAACGCTGTGTGAAGGAGTTTTGAATACTGAGCAGCACTTTGCAGGTTCATTTTGATTTGACCTTCCTTGCATCGATTTAGAAATGAGTATGGGGGCTGCACTCTGAGCTCTTTCCCTGGGCCTCTCCATTGTTCTTTCCAGCAGATTTGATGTACTGGTCTCTCCAGGCCGAGATTCAAGGCTGCAATGAGCAGGGTGTGGATGGAGAGCAAGATCGACCCTTCCCTTTAAGAACTGGCTGGCGCTAGTGTGTCTGTGTTCCATTGCTGACTGACATCACATGAGCTTCGCCAGCGCTCTGAGGAAGCGCCTCGCTCCTCGGCATTAGCGCCTTAAGAGAGGTGTGTAGCGCCTGATTTAGCGCTCCAATCACCTCCAGGGGTGATAGAAGCCAAGTTTGCAGTCGGAGGCGATAATTAGCGCCAGGCGCTAAACTTTGCACCCAGCCGATAATTGCGCCCCAAACGGGGCGATATCGAATTTCTCCCCCCAAGTCTTTCTTTCCTCCTATTAGAACATGGACTACTTTTCCACAAGTGGTTATTGAGACTCAGATTATAACAACATTTAAAGAGGAATTGCATAGGTATTGGGAAAGGAAGAATAGAAAAGGATACATGGAAAA
Organism: Squalus acanthias; assembly: GCA_030390025.1. Taxonomy (NCBI): domain Eukaryota; kingdom Metazoa; phylum Chordata; class Chondrichthyes; order Squaliformes; family Squalidae; genus Squalus; species Squalus acanthias. Next base: position 24,553,999 of record CM059441.1, read on the forward strand.
AGGGAGGGAAATGCGATTAACTGCATTTAGTAAGCTAACACCAACACAGGCACAATGGGTGAATGGCCACCTTCTGTGCTCTCAAGACTGAATTAGTTGACTGTGCTGGCAGAGTCCCTCTGCAATTCCACCGGGATTCCAGTGAAATGACCTGCATCTCCACCGGGACCCAGATGTGCTGATCCCAGCGTTAAACAGGAATTCCCAATGGCTTTGTTTGGGGAGGACAGAGTCTCAACCCACCCCAAACAAGTCCACCATCACAGAGAGGGTCCAGAGTCTAGAGCAGGGACTCCCGAGGCAGTGAGCTCCCACTTCCTCAGCCCTAATGGGACACAGCCTATGTTTGGGGGCCTGCACGGCAAGGCAAGTGAGGGGTCAGCCGTGGCTCAGTGGGTAGCACTTCTTTGCCTCTGAGTCAGAAGGTTGTGGGTTCACGCCCCACTCCAGGGATTTCAGCACAAAAATCTCGGCTGGCACTTCAGTGCATTACTGAGGGAGTGCTGCACTGTAGTAGGTGCCGTCTTTCGGATGAGATGTTAAACCGAGACCCCATTTACCTTCTTAGGTGGGCATATTTGAATCCCACGGTACTATTGGAAGAAGAACAGGGGAGTTCTCCTGCTGCAGTCCGTGTGGTGAAGGTGCTCCCACAGTGCTGTTAGGGAGGGAGTTCCAGAATTCTGACCCAGCGGCGATGAAGGATTGGCCGATATATTACCAAGTCAGGATGGTGTGTGACTTGGAGGGGAACTTGGAGGTGGTGGTGTTCCCATGCGCCTGCTGCCCTTGCCCTCCTAGGTGGAAGAGGTCGTGGGTTTGGGAGGTGCTGCTGAAGGAGCTTTGGCGAATTGCTGCAATGCATCTTGTAGATGGTACACACTGCAGCCACGGTGCGCCGGTGGTGGAGGGAGTGAATGTTTATGGTGGTGGATGGGATGTCAATCAAGCAGGCAAACTCGGATGGCTTATTTTCTTGTGTAAAAGCACGTTTATTGCACGATCATTATTACTGGACACCCTACCAACATAAGCCTTGTACAGTACCTCATGAATGCAAGACTGACAGCTGAAGTCTCTGGAATGGGCACGCTTTAATTGTTTCCTCATCGCCTTCTGCTTTATTTTCACTTACTGTATTTTTGATAGGTTTAGGTACTATCCTGTTAACTTGTTACCAGCTCACTGTGACGTCAAAGTAGACTTCAGGACACCATCTGCTAAATTAGTCCAAGTCACAACTCAGGAGCAAGACCCAAGATGTAGGGATCCTAAGTACAGTAAACTCTTTCGTATCCGGCACCGACGGGACCGGGATGGTGCCGGTTGATGAAAAATTCCGGATAACAGAGAGGTAGGCAATTTTTAACACAAAAAAAATAAAAACCACGGACTAACTCGGCCACCGCGGGAAACTCGGACTCGGAAAAACGAAAAATGGATGGATTCGGCAAGATTACCGGTTATCTATTTTGCCGGTTATTAAAGAATTCTGGATGATTAAGTGCCGTTTAATCAAGCGTTTACTGTAGTGTGTTTCCTCATCTGAGCCTACATCTAGGTCCAATTCAGATGCCTCGAGAGTCATAGAGTCATAGTCATAGTCATAGAGTTATACAGCACGGATAGAGGCCCTTCGGCCCATCGTGTCCGCGCCGGCCATCAAGCCCTGTCTAATCTAATCCCATATTCCAGCATTTGGTCCGTAGCCTTGCATGCTATGGCATTTCAAGTGCTCATCCAAATGCTTCTTGAATGTTGTGAGGGTTCCTGCCTCCACAATCCTTTCAGGCAGTGAGTTCCAGACTCCAACCACCCTCTGGGTGAAAAAGTTCTTTCTCAAATCCCTTCTAAACCTCCCGCCCTTTACCTTGAATCTATGCCCCCTTGTTATAGACCCCTCTACTAAGGGAAAAAGCTCCTTAGTATCCATCCTATCTATGCCCCTCATAATTTTGTACACCTCAATCATGTCCCCCCTCAGCCTCCTCTGCTCCAAGGAAAACAAACCCAATCTGCCCAGTCTCTCTTCATAGCTGAAGCACTCCAGCCCGGGTAACATTCTGGTGAATCTCCTCTGCACCCTCTCCAAAGCGATCACATCCTTCCTGTAGTGTGGCGACCAGAACTGCACACAGTATTCCAGATGTGGCCTAACCAGTGTTTTATACAGCTCCATCATAACCTCCTTGCTCTTATATTCTATGCCTCGGCTAATGAATGCAAGTATCCCATATGCCTTTTTTACCACCTTATCCACCTGTTCCGCCGCCTTCAGGGATCTGTGTACTTGCACCCCAAGATCCCTCTGACCCTCCGTCTTGCCTAGGGTCTTACCATTCATTGTATATTCCCTTGCCTTGTTAGTCCCTCCAAAGTGCATCACCTCGCACTTTTCCGGATTAAATTCCATTTGCCACTGTTCCGCCCATCTGACCAACCCATCTATATCGTCCTGCAGACTGAGGCTACCCTCCTCGCTATTTACCACCCTACCAATTTTTGTATCATCCGCGAACTTACTGATCATACCTTTTACATTCATATCCAAGTCGTTAATGTAGACCACAAACAGCAAGGGACCCAGCACCGATCCCTGTGGTACCCCACTGGCCACAGGCTTCCAGTCACAAAAACAACCTTCGACCATCACCCTCTGCCTTCTGCCACTGAGCCAGTTTTGTATCCAATGTGCCAAGGCACCCTGGATTCCATGGGCTCTTACCTTCTTGACCAGTCTCCTGTGCGGGACTTTATCGAAGGCCTTACTGAAATCCATGTATACCACATCCACTGCGTTACCCTCATTCACACACCTAGTCACCCCCTCAAAAAATTCAATCAAATTAGTCAGACATGATCTTCCCTTGACAAAGCCATGTTGGCTAACCCTGATTAATCCTTGCCTCTCCAAGTGGAGACTGATTTTGTCCCTCAGAATTTTTTCCAATAATTTTCCTACCACTGATGTTAGGCTCACTGGCCTGTAGTTCCCCGGTTTTTCCCTACTCCCTTTCTTGAATAATGGTACTACATTAGCGGTTCTCCAGTCCTCTGGCACATCCCCTGTGGCCAGAGAGGTTCTTTCCTTTAAAATACCTAAATATTACATAGGATTACATGGGATATATGGCACAGAAACAGGCCATTCGGCCCAACCAGTCCATGCCGGCATTTATGCTCCACACGAGCCTCCTCCTGTCATTCCTCATCTAAATCTATCAGCATAACCCTCTATTCCCTTCTCCCTCATATGCTTATCTAGCCTCCCTATTAATGCATCTATATGTTCAACAATTTCAGATCATAACCTCGGCCCCTATCATATATATATTTTTTCATCCACACTTTTTGTCTGTGTCTTTTTTTCTTCTCTCCCACATGGCAGCTGTCCTTCATTCTGCCAGCGCAATTTACACTTCATCTAGAGCCATCCTTTGTTTCTTAACCTGTCCCATTTCCACCTCCTTTTGCCTTGAATATCTCTTAATGTCTCTTAACCTCTCCTGCCTTCTATCCTATCACAGACCTTCCCTTTTGTTCTTTCATCCCCTCTCCACTTTCCCAGCCCCTAAACTTGCTTAAAAATCTGTTCCATTTCCTGCTTTTTTCCAGTTCTGACAGAAGGTCATCGACCTGAAACGTTAACTCGGTTTCTCTCTTCACAGATGCTGCCTGACCTGCTGAGTATCTCCAGCATTTTCTGTTTTTAATGCATCTATACTATTCGCTTCAACCACTCCCTGTGGTAGCGAGTTCCACATTCTCACCACTCTTTGGGTAAAGAGGTTTCTTCTGAATTCCCTATTGGATTTGTTGGTGACTATCTTATATTGATGGCCTTTAGTTTTGCTCTTCTCCACAAGTGGAAACATTCTCTCTGTATCTACTCTATCAAAAGCTTTCATAATTTTAAAGACCTCCAAGAGAAAATAGACCCAGCCTGTCCATCCTTTCCTGATATGTATACCCTCGCATTTCTGGTATCATCCTTGTAAATCTTCTGGGCACCGTTTCCAGTGCCTCTATATCCTTTTTATAATATGGTGACCAGAACTGCATGCAGTACTCCAAGTGTGGTCTAACCAAGGTTCGATACAAGTTTAGCATAACTTCACTACTTTTCAATTCTATCCCTTTAGAAATAAACCCTAGTGCCTGGTTTGGTTTTTTCTATGGCCTTGCTAACCTGTGTCGCAACTTTTAGTGATTTGTGTATTTGTACTCCGAGATCCCTTTGCTCCTCTGCCCCACCCAGACTCACACCCTGCAAGTAATAAGTGACCTCCCTATTCTTCCTACCAAAATGTAATACATCACATTTATCTGTGTTGAAATTCATTTGCCAATTATATGCCCATTCTGCAAGTTTATTAATGTCTTCCTGTAATTTGTTGCAGTCCTCCTCAACCCCACACCCCATGCCTCCCCCCTCACTTTTTACACTGCTCCTGGGCCTGGCCAAGATGGCCATCCACAGGTCCAGGTCCAGGTCGAGGGGATCGTTCGGCCCGACTGCCCGCCTCTCTTCCGCGGCCGGATGTCCCTGGAGAGGGAGCGCGCGGTGTCCGCTGGTACGCTTGAGGCCTCCCGCGACCGGTGGGCACCGGAGGGCCAGGAGTTCATCATCGACACCAGGAACAACATTATGGGCTGGATTTTGCCAACCCCGAGGAGGCGGGTATGGAGGCGGGACTGCCGGTAAAGTTGCAGAATGTGGGGGCGGCTGGCAAATCCGCCCCCAACCCGCCTCCGTGCCCTTTTGCCAGGAGGCGGGAAGCCGTCCTGCCCCGGGTCCTGTCTCCTCGAGGCAGGAAAGGGATTAAATCCTATTAACTGCCTGTTAACAGGTAGTTAACAGGCAGAAAAAAGGATTAGTCCCATTTTACCTTTTCAAGTGCAGGCTTCCCGACCTCGGGGAACCCCGCCAGGGCTGAGGAGACGAGTAGGAGGTCTGCGGGGGTCGGAGGGGTCTGAAAGTGCAATGTAGAGGTGAGTGATGGGTGCAAGTGTGGAGTGGCAAGTATGTGAGGTGAGTGTAAAGTGTTAGAAAATGTTCACTTACCTTTGTTTATGCCTACAGCCTTCAGCCGCTGTGGATCTGGAATCCCGACATCTCCATTGTAGATTTCACAAACTGGCTGTTAGATCCTCCGAACCAACAGCCAGGTGATTTCTACAAAGTTGAAAGGTTTGATGAGTCCTGAACACAAGAGCTCGTCAAACGACACAGAATGTCAGTGTTTGACAGATTCACAGAGCTGTCAAACACTGACATTTCTTCTTTCAAGAAATCTTGACAGATGGCACGTCAGACGTTGACGTGCTCTGTCAGTGATTTCCTTCTAATTGTATAACGAATGGTCTATCCATAACACCAGTTTTACACTCAGCATCTCATGGCTGTTTGTGGGATCTTGCCATGCACAAATTGGCGGCCGCGTTGCCCTACATTACAACAGTGACTACATTTCAAAAGTACTTAATTGGCTGTGAAGCACTCTGGGACGTCCTGAGGTCGTGAAAGGCGCTATCGAAATGCAAGTCTTTACTTTCTTTACATTCTAACTGACAAGTGTTTTATCCGTGTGAGCAATTCTGGTTTGTCTCGCCCGACATTGAGTCCCCTGTTTAGTTATTTTTATATTTATATTTAAAACATGCATTTCCGACGCGTTCCCCAGCATTCCGACTGAAGCCATGCCCACAATGACTTGTGCCGATACTTTTATCAATCGTGAGCCCAAAGCCGTGGCAGATTTGGGTCCCTTCGCTGCTGGAAATATCACATCTTCACAACGGGATCTTACCGTGTGTCCTCAACTCATGAACTGATGGGAAAAAGGAGATCTTAATCTGGGCCAGGCGTACTCTTTTTGATGCACACTAAACCAAATAAACTGTAACTAAACTTAAAACATTAAAGGAAACTTAATAAATTAAATTTAAATTTGGTTGTCCGAGGGGTGGGGGGTGGTGATGATGCCCTCCAGTCCCTGCGGTGCCCACCGGTCGCGGAAGGCCTCGAGCATGCCGGCAGACACCGCGTGCTCCATCTCCGGGGCCACCTGGGCGCGAACTTGGCCGCGGAAGAGAGGCAGGCAGTCGGGCCGAACGACCACCCTCGACCACCCGCTGCCTGGACCAGTTGATGGCCACTTTGGCCAGGCCCAGGAGCAGTCCCACCAGGAGGTCCCCCCGATCTGCCCGCTCTGGGCCAGGTGTAATAGAGGGATCTCCACTCCCCACTCCCCCCCCCCGCCTTATGATGTTATTTGACCTCCACCTCCGTGTAATGCTGTTTGTAGACATTCAGCTGGCTACTGCTAAAGATTTTGACCTCTTGGTACTTAGTTGCCTAATTGCTCTCAGTATCCCAATGGATAGTGTCTGTTTTAGTATTTAGGGCCTCAGATGTCCAGTAGCTTTATAATTAACCTTTGACTTGACAGATGTAGGTCTTGCCCTCAAGAGTCCCAATTGTCAAACAGTCAATCAGTTGCCTCATCTCCTTTGGGGGCTTTACATTGTCGAGCAGGAATCCCGCAGGAATCAGAAGATGTAGGAAGAGCCATTAGGGGGAGAGTAATGCTCTTCGAGATGTGCATTATTGGAAAAACTTTGGAATTTGTTGGCGTGGCATGGTTATAGATTAGCTGCCTTGTTTTGGAACTCTGGCCACTGAGCTATAATGAGTGTTTTTCTTTGCCACATGTTTAATATTGTAAGCTGATTTTTTTGAAAGACGCAGTAACTCTGGTTGTCTAAGTGCCTATCAGCAGTAAGGTGATTCCTCAGGGGGGAAGCAAATGGGATTTTAGATACACACACAGAAAAAAGGAAAATGGCCTCTTAATTGAAATTATTGTGAGGAGGATTTGTTGTACGCTCTATTGTTCAGTTCCAAGATTTATATGGGACCCGAAGTGCCCTTAAAGGGGTAGTGTGTTCCATTATCCCAGCATTTATACAGGACCCAGATTGCTTTTAAAGCGGCAGTACGTTCCATTATCTTCATATTTATTTGCCACCCAAATTGCTTTTAAAGGGGAAGTGCGTTCCATTATCCCAACATTTATATCAAAGCCAAATTACTATTAACGGAGCAGAATGCCGTCCTGATTAGCCCCATCATTCCTCGGGACACTTCTTGGTGTCTTTCAGTTTCCCTCGATCTCATGCTGTTTTGAGGCAGTATCAGAGCAAATATTTTGTATGGAATTCCCACCAATATAAAGAAAGAAGAAAGCCTTGCATTTCTTTAGAATCTTTCATATCAGGATGTCCCAAAGCGCTTCATAGAATCAGAGAGTCATAACGGCACAGGAGGAGGCCATTCGGCCCATCGAATCCATGCCGGCTCTCTGTCAGTCCCATTCCCCCGCTCTATCCCCGTAGCCCTGCAAGTGTATTTCCCTCAAGTGCCTATCCAGTCTCCCCTTGAAAACATTGAGTGTCTCCGCTTCCACCACTTCCGTCGTCAGCGAGTTCCAGGTCCTCACCATTCTCTGCGTAAAAAAGTTTTTCTTCACATCACCCCTGTATCTCTTGCCCAAAACCTTAAATCTGTGTCCCCCTAGTCCTTGTACTAGTGGGAACAGCCTTTCCCCGTCGAGCCTATCCAAACCCGTCATAATCTTATACACTCTATCAAATCACCCCTCAACCTCCTTTGCTCTAATGAAAACAAATCCAGCTTTTCCAACCTGTCTTTGTAGCTAAGATCCCCCATCCCTGGAACCATTCTGGTAAATCTCCTCTGCACCCTCTCAAGGGCCTTCACATCCCTCCTAAAGTGTGGCGACCAGAACTGGATGCAATACTCCAGTTGTGGCCTAACCAGTGCTTTATAAAGGTTCAGCATAACTTCTCTACTTTTGTACTCAATACCTCTATTTATGAAGCCCAAGATCCCATATGCTTTGCTAACCACTCTCTCAATATGTCCTGCCACCTTCAGGGACCTATGCACATTAACTCCCAGGTCCCTCTGTCCCTGCACACTCTTTAAAACTGTGCCATTAAGTGTATATTGCCTCTCCCTGTTCCTTCTGCCAAAATGCATCACATGCTTCACAGTCAATTGATTGTTTTGACGTGTAGTCACTATTGTCATAGAGTCATAGAGTTATACGGCACAGAAAGAGGCCCTTCGGCCCATCGTGTCCGCGCCGGCCATCAAGCCCTGTCTATTCTAATCCCATTTTCCAACACTTGGTCCGTAGCCTTGTATGCTATGGCATTTCAAGTGCTCATCTAAATGCTTCTTGAATGTTGTGAGGGTTCCTGCCTCTACCACCCTTTCAGGCAGCGAGTTCCAGATTCCAACCACCCTCTGGGTGAAAAAGTTTTTCCTCAAATCCCCTCTAAACCTCCTGCCCCTTACCTTGAAACTATGCCCCCTGGTTATTGGCCCCTCTACTAAGGGGAAAAGTTCCTTTCTATCCATCCTATCTATGCCCCTCATAATTTTGTACACCTCAATCAGGTCCCCCCTCAGCCTTCTCTGCTCCAAGGAAAACAACCCCTCTCCAATGCAATCACATCCTTCCTATAGTGTGGCGACCAGAACTGCACACAGTATTCCAGCTGTGGCCTAACTAACGTTTTGTACAGCTCCATCATAACCTCCCTGCTCTTATATTCTATGCCTCGGCTAATGAAGGCAAGTATCCCATATGCCTTTTTAACCACCTTATCTACCTGTCCTGCTGCCTTCAGGGATCTATGTGCATGCACACCAAGGTCCCTCTGATCCTCTGTCCTTCCTAGGGTCCTACCATTAATTGTGTATTCCCTTGCCTTGTTAGTCCTCCCAAAATGCATCACCTCACACTTTTCAGGGTTAAATTCCATTTGCCACTGTTCTGCCCATCTGACCAACCCGTCTATATTGTCCTGTAGCCTGAGGCTTCCCTCCTCGCTATTTACCACTCCACCAATTTTCGTGTCATCTGCGAACTTACTGATCATACCTCCTACATTCATATCTAAATCATTAATGTACACTACAAACAGCAAGGGACCCAGCACTGATCCCTGCGGTACACCACTGGACACAGGCTTCCAGTCACAAAAACAACCTTCGACCATCACCCTCTGCCACTAAGCCAATTTTGTATCCAATGTGCCAAATTGCCCTGGATCCCATGGGCTCTTAGCTTCTTGACCAGTCTCCCATGCGGGACTTTGTCAAAAGCCTTACTGAAGTCCATGTAGACTACATCAACTACACTACCCTCATCCACACACCTAGTCACCCCCTCGAAAAATTCAATCAGATTGGTTAGACATGATCTCCCCCTGACAAAGCCATGCTGACTATCCTTGATTATTCCTTGCCTCTCCAAGTGGAGACTAATTCTGTCCCTCAGAATTTTTTCCAAAAGCAGCAATCAATTTGCACACAGCAAGGTTCCCATAAACAGTAAAGAGATAAATGACCAATGGAGTCTGATTTTGCTGGTGTTGGTTGAGGAATAAATGTTGGCCAGAACAGCGGGAGCACTCCCCTGCTCATCTTCGAATAGCAACATGGAATCTTTTCCGTCCCCCTCAGAGGGCAGATGGGGCCCTCGATTTGATGTTTCATCCACAAAGACAGGACCTCCGACAGTGCGGCACTCCCTTCAGTACTGCACTGGAGTGTCAGCCTAGATTTATGTGCGCAAGTTCCACGTAACATCAAGACATTCCAACAACATCATGAATGGGTAAGTGCTGCTTTCAGCCATTAGTGAGGCCAATGGAGCGAAACAACTTGGGGCCATGTATGATGGAGGTCTGCGCAAAATGTTTGCTCTCCCAGTGGCTCAGTTTGCAAATGCACTGCTGAGCATTACTAGGAAGATGTGCCATACTAGGAAGATTTGATCCTTGTTCTATGCCTGGGTATCTCACCTGAGGCAGCAATCGGAACACTAAGAGTTAGGGGGAAAAATTGGGTCGCGCCCCCTTTGGGGCGCAAACTACTTTTAGCGCCCCGAAAAAGTTAGCACCCCCACGCCCGAAATTGAATGGTAGCGCCCCAAGCAGGAGGCGGGCCACTACTGGAAGTGCTCCCCCTCCCTCTTGGGGCACTCCCATTGAATATCACGGTGCTACGTGCAGCAGCGCCACATGCGTCGGCACGTAGCGCCGCGGTACTGCAGGCCTCCCTGTTAAAGGGGAGGTGCCTAGCGCAGCGCGCACCGGGGCCATGCTGGACCACCGGGGAGTGGGGTGCCGGCAAAAGAGCCCGGCACTCAAGAGGAGCGCCGGGCTGACCGATCACGGCCGGCACCCCGCAGGAGGAGGTGACAGAGGAGAGGTGCTGGCAGGCGGCCCGAAACAAAATGGACGCCCTGCACCTACCCTTTAATTTGCGCCGCCCCGGCTGCAATCACAGCACCCTGACCCTATCGGACATAGCATCCGCCAGTAAGTCAGGGGGCGCAAGCCAAGTTTGCGGGCGGGGCACGAGCGGGGCGCTGCGCACGGCGATGACATCATCGCCGGAGGTGCAGTGCCACAGTGCGCTACCGGCTACCGCTGCCGCTAACCTCCCGCTGAATTTCACGGGAGGTGTTATCGGCACCATGCCCGGGCGCTAGTTGCTTTGCGCCCCGTTAGCGCCCCGAGGGGCAAAGCAACCAAATTTTTCCCATTTCGAATATTGGAAGAGGAGGAGGCCATTCACCCCCTCTAACCTGTTCCGCCATTCAATTAGGTCATGGCTGATCTGTACCTCAACTCCACCTAACTGCCTTTGCTCCTTATCCCTTACTACCCTTATCTAATAAAAATCTATCTCAGTTTTGAATTTTTCAGTTGACCCCCAGCCTCAACAGTTTTTAGGAAGAGAGAGTTCCAGATTTCCACTACCCTTTGTGTGAAGAAGTGCTTCCTGACATCACCCGTGAACGGCCTGGCTCTAATTTTAAGGTACCGCCCCTTTATTCTGGACTCAACCACCAGAGGAAATCGTTTTTCTCTAACTAACCCATCTAAATCCTTTAATCATCTTAAAAGACATCAATTAGATCACCCCTTAATCGATGAAATACAAGCCTAGTTTATGCAACCTGTCCTCATAATTTAACCCTTTAGCCCCGGTATCATTCTGGTGAATCAGCGCTGCCCCCCCTCCAAGGCCAATATATCCTTCCTGAGGTGCGGGGCCCAGAATGGAATGCAATGCTCCAGCTGCAGCCTAACCAGAGCTTTATACAACTGTGTAAAAGAAAGAAGAAGAAAAGCAAAAGACTTGTGTTTTATGTATTAGGGGTAGCGGATTTGCCACTCCTTATGCACTCAGCTCTATTTCCTTTCCACTGACTTCAATCACTTTGGAGAGGGTGCAGAGGAGATTTCCTAGAATGGGAACAGGGGCGAGGGACGTCAGTTGTGTGGAGAGACTGGAGCAGGTGGGATTGTTCAGCCAGTGGCTCAGTGGGTAGCACTCTCGCCTCTGAGTCAGAAGGTTGTGGGTTCAAGTCCCACTCCAGGGACTTGAGCACAAAAATCCAGGCTGACACTCCAGTGTAGTACTGAGGGAGTGCTGCACTGTATTAGGTGCCATCTTATGGATGAGAGGTTAAACTGAGGCCCCGTCTGCTCTCACACGTGGATGTAAAAGATCCCATGGCACTATTTAGAAGAAGAGCAGGGGAGTTCTCCTCGGTGTTCTGGGCCAATATTTATCTTTCAACCAACATCATTAACACAGATTATCTGGTCATTATCACATTGCTGTTTGTGGGAGCTTGCTGAGCGCCAATTGGCTGCCGCGTTTCCCACATTACAACAGTGACCACACTTCTCCACCGCATCTGCTCCGACGATGCCACCTTCCTGGACTACACTTCCTCCCACCCCGCCTCCTGTAAGGACTCTATTCCCTTCTCCCAGTTTCTCCGTCTCCGCCACATCTACTCCAACAATGCCACCTTCCTGGACTACACTTCCTCCCACCCTGCCTCCTGTAAGGACTCTATTCCATTCTCCCAGTTTCTCAGTCTCCGCCGCATCTGCTCTGACGATGCCACCTTCCATACCAGTGCTTCCGACATGTCTTCCTTTTTCCTCAACCGAGGATTCCCCTCTACCATGGTCGACACGGCCCTCGACCGTGTCCGTTCTATCTCCCACACTTCTGCCCTCACCCCGGCCCCTCCCTCCCGGAACCACGATAGAGTTCCCCTTGTCCTCACCTTTCACCCCACCAGCCTCCACATTCAACAGATCATCCTCCGCCATTTCCGCCACCTCCAACGTGATCCCACCACCAAACGCATCTTCCCCTCACCTCCCCTTTCAGCATTCCGTAGGGACCGCTCCCTCCAAGACACCCTAGTCCGCTCCTCTATCACCCCCAGCACCCCTTCCCCCTCGCCCGGCACCTTCCCGTGCAAGCGCAGGAGATGCAACACCTGCCCTTATACATCCCCCCTTCCCACTCTCCAGGGCCCCAAACACCCCTTCCAGGTGAAACAGCGATTTACTTGTACTTCTTGCAATCTAGTATACTGTATTCGCTGCTCACGATGTGGTCTCCTCTACATTGGGGAGAACAAACGCAGATTGGGTGACCGCTTTGCGGAACACCTTCGTTCAGTCCGTAAGGGTGACCCCGAGCTTCCGGTCGCTTGTCATTTCAATTCACCTCTCCACGCCCACTCAGACCTCACCGTCCTCGGCCTCGTGCATTGTTCCACGGAAGCTCAGCGTAAGCTCGAGGAACAGCACCTCATCTTTCGATTAGGCACTTTACAGCCTTCCGGACTCAATATCGAGTTCAACAATTTCAGATCATAACCTCGGCCCCTAACACATATATATACATTTTATCCACCCTTTTGGTTCGTGCCTTTTTCCTTTTTTCTCTCTCTCTCTCCTCCTACGGCAGCTGTCTCTCATTCTGCCAGCATTTCACACTTCACACTTCACCTTTTGTTTCTTAACCTGTCCCATTACCATCTCGTCTTGCCTTGAGCATCTCCTAATGTCTCTACTTACCATAGTTATTCCTCCGCCCAGCCTCCCCCTTGCTTTTTTATCTGTTTCATTTCCTGCTTTTCTCAGTTCTGACGAAGGGTTTCGACCTGAAACGTTAACTCTGTTTCTCTCTCCACGGATGTTGCCTGGCCTGCTGAGTTTTTCAAGCGTTTCCTGTTGTTGCTTCAAAATTACTTAATTGGCTGTAAAGCGCTTTGGGAAGTCTAAGGCGCTATAGAAATGCAAGTCTTTCTTTCTTTCAGAGCAGGGAAGATTAAGTGGAGATTTGATAGAGGTGTTCAAAAAGCATAAAGAGTTTGATAGAATAAAGAGCGAGAAACTGTTTCCAGTGACAGAAGGGTCAGTAACCAGATGGCACAGATTTACAGTAATGGGCAAAAGAACCAGAGGCAACATGCGGGAAAAATAATTTACGCAGTGAGAGGTTGTGATCTGGAATACGCTGCCTGATAGGGCGGTGGAAGCAGATTCAATAGTAACTTTCAAATAGGAATTGGATAAATACTTGAAATGGAAAATTTTGCAGGGCTATGGGGAAAAAGCAGGGGAGTGGGACTAATTGGATACCTTTTTCAAATGGCCTCCTTCTGTGCTGTATCATTCTACGATTCTGTGAAATCCCGATTACCCATTACCCCTGTGCTTGCTGACCTACACTGACTCCTGGTCCACCAACGCCACGATGTTAAAATTCTTGTGCGCAAATCCCTCCATGTCCTCAGCCCTCCCTATCTCAGTAGCCCTACAACCCCCTGAGAACGATACATTCCTCCAACTCCGGCCTCTTGTGCATCTCCAATTTCCTTCGCCCCACCATTGGCGGCCGTGCCTTCAGCCGTCTAGCCCCTAAGCTCTGGAATTCTCTCCCTGAACCTCTCCGCCTCTTGAGCTTTTTCTCCTCCTTTAAGACGCTCCTTGAAACTTACCTCTTTTAGTCACCTGTCCTAACGTCTCCTTCTTTGGCTCGGTGTCAATTTTTGTTTGATAACGCTGCTGTGAAGCGCCTTGGGATGTTAAAGACACTATCAATGCAAATTGTTGTTGAACAGGCAGACGAAGACTTCATTTGATGTCTCATCTGAATGACGGCACCTAAGTCGGTGCAGCACTCCCTCAATACTACACAGAAATGTTAGGCTAGATTATATGCTTAGCCTTGTTGCCTCGGGACTAGAGAGGGGAAAAGAATGAACTCGAGTTCTAACACCTCATCACTATCCAAGCAATGGACTCAGCTGTGAGGCAGTGTGTGGTAAAATACTTTACCGGCACTTAGTGGCTGTTTGGGTGAGATTACTGGAAGTGTACGTCAGCAGAGAGGGGAACAGAGGCCTCGTATCCCTAAGGTTGTTGGAAGAATGAAGTGAGTCAGTTTGAGCCTGTTACCTATTGGGTCTGAGTACACAGCACAAAGCTGCTTGTAATTTGTCTCACTCAAAGAGCCCACGAGGGTGGCTGGTGTGTGAAATGGAAATTTCACACTGGTGCAATGGGCTTTGTATCTCTCAGTCAGTGCTCAGTACGAGCGGTGCCATCAAATCCACCCTTTAAAACATCAAATGATATTAGAATGTTTGAACGTTACACTGCTTCATCTTTGGGAAGCCGATCAATGGGCAACACAATTACCCAGGAGATGTTACTCTAACAAAGACCTTAAACTCAATGGTATGCATTACAATTAGATGGCAGAGAGTTAAGACAGTAGTCATTATTATTCTGCAGAAACTCATTGCTAACGTGTTTATAATCTCCTGATAAATTGACCTCTCCCTGATAGCTTTTTTTAAGTATGTTATTTTGAGCTTATTATTCTGAGTTGATTGGTTGCGGACAATCCTTATTGATCAGGATTGACCTTCTATGACTAAATGAGTTTTCACAACCCTAGTCAACAATGGATTCACTTAAGAATTAGGAGCAGGAGTAGGCCATACGGCCCCTCGAGCTTGCTCCACCATTCAATAAGATCATGGCTGAACTTCTACATCAACTCCTCTTTCCGCCCTATCCTTTGAGTCCCTGAGTGCCCAAAAATCTATCGATCCCTGTCTTGAAAATACACATCGACTGAGCCTCCACAGCCCTCTGGGATAGAGAATTCCACAAAGATTCACAACCCTCTGAGTGAAGAAATTTCTGAGTGAAAAAATACTGTGGCTCAGTGGGTGGCACCCTCGCCTCTGAGTTCATGCTGGTTGTGGGTTCAAGTCATGAGACCTGAGTACAAAACTCTGGGCTGATACTCCAGTGCTGCACTGTCGGAGGTGCTGTCTTTTGGATGAGTCATTAGACCGAGGCCCTGTCTGCTCTCTCAGGTGGACGTAAAAGATCCCATGGCACTATTTTGAAGAAGAGCAGGGGAGTTCTCCCCGGTGTCCTGGGGCCAATATTTATCCCTCAACCAACATCACTAAAACAGATTATCTGGTCATTATCACATTGCTGTTTGTGGGAGCTTGCTGTGCGCAAATTGGCTGCCGCGTTTCCTACATTACAACAGTGACTGTACTTCAAAAGTACTTCATTGGCTGTAAAGCTCAATGGGATGTTTGGTGGTCGTGGATGACGCTATATAAATGCAAGTCTTTCTTTCTCATCTCCGTCCTAAATGGCCGATCCATTTTCCTGAGACTACGACCCCTAGTTCTAAACTCTCCAGCCGGGGAAACGGCCTGTACCAGTTTAGTGTCCGTGCCAAGCTTCACACCAATGCTAAACTTGTACGGTGTAAGTCAGGGATTAAAGCCTGTACTGACTCTGAAGTGAAGTCTGACTGCGAATTTAGGCTGTGTTCGCATTATGACTACAGCATCAGTGAGAAGCGAAACCACTTTGTATCAATTTATACTTGAAAGGAATCTTAAAAATGCCTCAGACTTTATTGATTAATAGTTCAGTGAAGTCATATCACAAATCCTCCCACAGAAAAGGAAGCAGCATCTTCTTTAACTGTCTTTGTACATTCTTGTAGTACATACTGTGCAGCAGGAAAACTTATCTGGATCAATGTGTCTCTTCTTTATATGTACTGTGCACATCAGGTAACAGTCCTGCCTGATCTTGTATGGCTCTTTTCTTTCCAATTTCCCACACACACCCCGTTGATTGGCGTTCCTCTGGTATCTTGGTACCAGTGAACATTCTTCGTGTGTGAACGCTCATTGTAAAACCAATTCATACCGCTCCCCTGCCTGAGATCAGGTAGCTCAGCACAGACTGGGGAATTGAACCTGGGACGTTCTGGCCTATATGCCTCAGCACTACACCAGATGGGGCCTTTGCCCATTGAGCCCATCAGGGGAGCTTCAGTGTTTCCTTTATAGCTAAGTGTAGCCCAGGTACGAAGGGACAATTCACTCCCATCTGGTACTGGGTGGCTTGTGCATGCACACATGTGTATATGTAAGTATGTGTGCATGCGTGTGTGTGTCTCAATATTGGCTGCCATGTCAGGGATTTTCGCGTTCAGTTCTACGGCGATGTTATTTGACTCTGAAATCAGCTTCCGACCACATATCTGCAGCATAACAAAGACCGCCTACTTCCACCTCCGTAACATCGCCCGTCTCCGCCCTTGCCTCAGCTGATCTGCTGCAGAAACCCTCATCCATGCCTTTGTTACCTCTAGACTTGACTATTCCAACGCACTCCTGGCTGGCCTCCCACATTCCACCCTACGTAAACTTGAGCTCATCCAAAACTCGGCTGCCCGTGTCCTAACTCTCACCAAGTCCCGTTCGCCCATCACCCCTGTGCTCGCTGACCAACATTGGCTCCCGGTTAAGCAGCGCCTCGATTTCAAAATTCTCATCCTTGTTTTCAAATCCCTCCATGGCCTCTTCACCCCTTCCTATCACTGTAATCTCCTTCAGCCCCACAATCCCCGAGATATCTGCGCTCCTCTAATTCTGCCCTCTTGAGCATCCCTGATTATAATCGCTCAACCTTTGGTGGCCGTGCCTTCTGTTGCCTCGGCCCTAAGCTCTGGAATTCCCTGTCTAAACCTGTCCACCTCGCTACCTCTCTTTCCTCCTTTAAGACGCTCCTCAAAACCTCCCTCTTTGACCAAGCTTTTTGTCACCTGCCCTAATTTATCCTTATGTGGATCGGTGTCCAATTTTTTGTCTTAAAATACTCCTGTGCAGCGCCTTGGGACGTTTTACTACGTTAAAGGTGCTATATAAATACAAGTTGTTGTTGTTGTTGGTGGTGGTGTTATTAATTGGGTAAAGTTTCATGCCTGGTACAGCAGAGAAGATTGTAATTGAAAGCAGCACAAGCTGCAGAAATATTCTGTGTTCATTCCTGTAACATCTCAAACAAGGACACGGTGTCAGCCGTGGCTCAGCCTCTGTGTCAGAAGGTCGTGGGTTCAAGTCCCACTCCAGAGTCCTGAGCACAAAAGTCCAGCCTGACGCGCCCAGTGCAGTACTGAGGGAGTGCTGCAGTGTTGGAGGTGCCATCTTTCGGATGAGACATTAAACCAAGGCCCCGTCTGCTCTCTCAGGTGGACGTAAAAGATCCCACAGCACTATTTCGAAGAAGAGCAGTGGAGCTCTCCCCTGTGTCCTGGGCCAATATTTATCACTAAAACAGATTATCTGGTCATTGTCACATTGCTGTTTGTGGGAGCTTGCTGTGTGCAAATTGGCTGCCGTGTTTCCTACTTTACAACAGTGACTACACTTCAAAAAAGTACTTCATTGGCTGTAAATGTTTGAGACGTTCTGAGTCGTGAGCGGCGCTATAGAAATGCAAGTCTTTCTTTATAATTTCCCTGAAGATGTTTCAATCAGGTATCAGTCTCTTGATTCGATATTCAGGGTGAAGTGCTTCTGATGACAATAAAAATGCTGCACTTTTTTTACTGTTGCACATTTCAAGCTTGATTAACTTTTAATATTCTACGTGTTCTATCGTTAAAGACAGCCACAAATTATTTCCTAATTCACAGTCACCTTCCAGTAAATCACAACAAACCTACCTGCCTATCAATTCTTGTCGAACCTCAGTTCTTTCTAACAGAAGTTTAAGAGTCGGGCGGAAGAGAGAAGCTATGGATTAAGGACAGTTCAATATAACCCGAAGCAAAGTAAAAATACAGTCTGACCGACAGACCCCAGTAGGAACCTATTTATACAGCGCCTTTAACGTAGTAAAACATCCCAAGGGGCTTCACAGGAGCGTTATCAGACAAAAATTTGACACCGAGCCACGTAAGGAGATATTAGGACAAGTGACCAAAAGCTTGGTCAAAAAGGTAGGTATTAAAAAGCATCTTAAAGGAGGATAGAGAGGTGGAGAGGTTTAGGGAAGTACTTCGAGAGCCTGGGGCCTAGGCAGCTGAAGGCACGGCCGCCAATGGTGGAGCGATGAAAATCGGGGATGTGCAAGAGGCCAGAATTGGAGGAGCGCAGAGATCTCGGAGAGTTGTGGGGCTGGAGAGATTACAGAGATAGGAAGGGGCGAGGCCATGGAGTGATTTGAAAACAAGGATGAGAATTTTAAAATCGAGGCATTGCCGAACCAGGAGCCAATGTAGGTCAGCGAGCACAGTGGGTGATGGGTGAACGGGACAGAAATCTATCCTTGCATGGCTGGCCATAATAATGGTTCCAGCTTTAATTACCCTTCAGTGATTAACAAATGTTTCTAAACCATTCAACTATTGAAACTATTGAAGAATAATTTGGGATGATTTTGACTTTGCACGATAGTGTTAAACGGGCGGTAGCGAATCGGCGGCCCTCTTTTACATCTCTCCCACTTTTCATTTTCAGTGAAGTCCATGGTAATGAGAATGGGGAGAGATTTAAAAGGGGGCGACCGACTCACAATCGCCGTGTTACACCATCGCCCAAAGTCAAAATGATCTACATTAAGTCTATTCAGGGAGGTAATTAAAGGGACGCTGTCTTCAAGTAAAGAAATGGTGATGTGTCTGTGTGGTTTTTGAAAAGAAAAACATTTGGGAGCCCCCTTTTGAGGGGAAAAATTGGGTCGCGCCCCCTTTGGGGCGCTAACTTTGCCGGGGCACTACTTTTAGCGCCCGGAAAAGGTTAGCACCCCCGTGCCCAAGCAGGAGGCGGGACACTACTGGAAGCGCTCCCCCTCCCTCTTGGGGCGCTCCCATTGAATATCGCGGTGCTACGTGCAACAGCTCCACGCGTGTCGGCACGTAGCGCCACGGTATTACAGGCTTCCCTCCCCTGGTTAAAGGGGAAGGGCCTAGCGCCGCATACACCAGGGCCCTGCTGGACCACTGGGGAGCGGGGTGCCAGGAAAACAGCCCGGCACTAGAAGTGATAGCGGCCGGCACCCCGCAGGAGGAGGCGAGCGGGGGCAGGTGCTGACCGGCGGCCCAAAAAAAATGGCCGCCCGGCACCTGCCCTTTAATTTCTGCCGCCCCGGCCGCAAAAACGCCCCCCTGACCCTGTCAGACACAGCGTCCGGCGGTAGGTCAGGGAGTGCGAGCTAAGTTTGCGGTCGGGGCGCGAGCGGGGCGCTGCGCACGGTGATGACGTCATCGCCAGAGGCGCAGCGCCACGGGGCGTTACTGGCTACCGCCACCACTAACCTCCCGCTCAATTTCACGGGAGGCGTTAGCAGCGGCGCGCCTGGGTGCTAGCGACTTTGCGCCCCGTTAGTGCCCCCTCGGGGTGTTAACGGGAGGTGCAAAGCAACTGAATTTTTCCCCCTAAAGCTTCTTCCAGGTTCAAAGCAACCGTTCTCCGTACATTCTAGAACCTAGAGTAATCCATTTCAGGTTTTATTTTCCTCCCCGCTTCTTTTTATAGTATTTTCTTATTTTTCTGCCCCTCTCTCTGTGGCCTCCTGTTGACTAGTGCTCAGCCAAAAGGATGAGCAGATGACTTCTGCCAATCGCAGACAACCTCTGCCAATCGCAGACAACCTCTGCTAATCGCAGACAACCTCTGCCAATCGCAGACAACCTCTGCTAATCGCAGACAACCTCTGCCAATCGCAGACGTCTGCCAATGCCACACAACTGCCAACTGACGATTTGGCCAAAGTTGTTCTCCAATTTTTTTAGGCAAAAAAAAAATCTCAGTGTGTTTCTCCTTTTCCTTTTCCTCCCTCCCTGCGAGGAAGTACTCAATCTCCCTTCAGTGCCTCAATCTCTCTCCAGCGCCTCCCCACAACATCAGAGACTGAAACAAAAGCAAAATACTGCGGATGCTGGAAATCTGAAACAGAAACAGAAAATGCTGGAAATACTCAGCAGGTCAGGCAGCATCTGTAGAGTGAGAAACAGAGTTAACGTTTCAGGTCTGTGACCTTTTGTCAGCGACTGTAAGCTCATGGGGCCAGAAATCATCGGTGTAGGCTTGCACTTTGCTGCTTTGCCCCTCTTAGTCCTCACAAGCCGAGGAATTTTCTTTTGACCTTTCGAAACATCTCCGCTCCTTTTCCTGAACAGGTTGACTCCTTGCTGGGACACCATTCCGTAGGTGCCACTAGTCCTACCAGCCTCACCCAAATGGCCATTCTTCATAGGTGACCCCAGGCAGTGAGTGCCCATGAACTGTCCCAGCATAAAAAGAAAAACGAAAGAACTTGCATTTCTATAGCACCTTCCACAACCTCAGGACGTCCCAAAGCACTTCACAGCCAATGAAGTACTTTTGAAGTGTAGTCACTGTTGCACACAGCAAGATCCCACAAACAGCAACGAAATACATGACCATATTAACTCGTTTTTTCTGGTGTTGGTTGAGGGATGAGGACACCAGGAGAACTCCCTACTCTTTTTTTGAATAGTGCCACCGGTTCTTTTTCACCCATCTGAGCAGCAAAATAGGGCCTCTGGTCTAACGTCGAATTCAAAAGACGGCAATAACATTCGTAACTTGTGTTTACATAGAGCGTTTCATTTAATGAATTATCCCAAGGTTCTGAACAGGAGGACTGGTGGACACCTGAGCAGGAAGTAGGAAGGTGACTGAGAGCGCGCTCAAATTTTGAGGAGACCTTTGAAGAAGAGGAACGAGGAAGCAAGGTTTAGGCAGCGGCCTGATGGCTAGGCCACTAACAGTGGGGGCGGGGGAGGGATGTGCATCTGACCACGGTCGGTAGAGTAGAGGGTTAAGTTGGGATATGAAGCTTGGATGAGATTCCAGAGGTGGAGTGGACTGAGGCCCTGGTCGGATTTGAAGGTGAAGATGAGGATTTTGGAGAACAGGGGGAGCCAGAGAAAGTTTGGCGCGAACAGGGGTGGTGGTCATGTGACTGCCGGGGCGGCAACTGCGGGAGGTCTCATGGAATAGCACAGCACACAAAGGAGGCCAATCGGCCCATCGGGTCTGCGCCGGCTCTTTCGAAGAGCAATCCAGTCAGTCCCACTCCCCCGCTCTTTCCCCATATCCCCGCAATTTTTTCTCCTTCAACTATTTATTCAATCCCCTTTTGAAAGCAACAACTAAATCTGTATCCACCACCCTATCAGGCTGTGTATTCCAAATCCTAAACTCTCGTTGCGTAAAAAAGATTTTCCTCATGTCGCCTCTGGTTCTTTTGCCAGTCACCTTAAATCTGTGTCCACTGGTTATGGGAAACTGTTTCTCTTTATTTACTCTATCAGAACCCTTCATGATTTTAAACAACTCTATCAAATCTCCTCTTAACCTTCTCTGCTCTAAGGAAAACCCCAGCTTCTCCAGCCTATCCACGTAACTGTAATCCCTCATCCCTGGAAACATTCCAGTAAATCTCTTCTGTACCCTCTCCAAGGTCTTGAAAGGTGATTGAGGCACTGAAGGGAGATTGAGTACTTCCTCGCAGGGAGGGAGGAAAAGGAAGAGGAGAAACACACTGAGGTTTTTTTTTGTGCTGAGAAATTGGAGAACAACTTTGGCCGAATCTTCCTAAAGTGTGGTGCCCAGAATTGAACACAATACTCCAGCTGAGAGCTAATCAGTGTTTTATGAAGGTTTAGCATAACTTCCTTGCTTTTGTACACTATTTAGAAAGCCCAGGATCCCGTGTGCTTTATTAACTGCTTTGTTAACCTGTCCTGCCACCTTCAAAAAATTGTGCACAAGCACCCCCAAGTGGTGGAGCGGACTGAGGCCACAGACTCATTTGAAGGTGAAGATGAGGACGTTGGAGGACAGGGGGAGTCAGCGGAGGTTTGGCGAGGACAGGGGCAATGGACATGTGACTGCCAGGGAGGCAACTGCGGGAGGTTACAAGCCCGGTGTTACCTCAGTTCTACAGGTGTGATTTACTACCTGTTGCCCGGGCTCATTTCTGAGGAAGATCTCGATCGATGTCTCAAAGTGTAGAGCAGTCTGAAGCACTTCCAGGGAATAATGCCTTTGGTCAGCCACTGATAGATTTCCTGGCAGCATGGTGCCTGATCTTAGAAGACCCATTATGCCTCTCTAATTACCTATTTAAAAATTCATACATGTCAGATCTGCCTTTGTAAGAGAATATTTGTTACGGGAAACCCGATACTTTCTTGTCACAATAAATTTACCTTAAAGACACGGGCCGTGCACAGATGCGCAGAGAAGCTTGTAAACAGAGCGGCAGATGTTTTTCAGGGGCAGGCTGCAGGAAGACAGTCTGCTACTGAAATCCCAGATGTTGCTGCATCCTTGGTAACAGTCCATTAGGAACGAGCACTTCCAACGCACTCAGACGTTAGATATGGATTGTAAGTCTTAGTTTAATGAGCCTGTGGGTCTGGGACGCAGACGCTGCCCTAAGTGTCATCCTCGGTGAAGGAGCGAGTCGCTCTCAACTTCGAAAAGTCCTAGATGGGGGGGGGGAGGGGAAATGGTTTTGTTTGTTTCCAGTTAGATTGCCGCCTTCTTTATCTCCCGTGATACGAGTGAACTCGAAGATCCCGCACTGTCTGCGGTGGAGCCGGGATCAGAAGCGGGGGGGGGGGGAACGCGGGTCAAGGATACGGCAACTTGCATTTATACAGCGCCTGTAACATAGTAAAACGTCCCAAGGCGCTTCACAGGAGCGATTATCAGACAAAATATGACACACCTAAAGAGATATTAGGGCAGGTGACCACAAGCTTGGTCGAAGAGGTAGGTTTTAAGGAGCGTCTTAAATTAGGAGAGAGAGGTAGAGAGGCGGAGACGTTTAGGGAGAGAATTCCAGAGCTTGGGACCTCGGCAGCTGAAGGCACGGCCGCCAATGGTGGGACAAAGGAAATTGGGGCACAGAAGAGGCCAGAATTGGAGGTTGAAAGAGAAGGAATACACTTAGCTTACACAGGATCTGTACCGTGAGACCAGGGTGGTTTTCTCTACCCGATGTTCAAAGGCACAGGGAGTCAGGTACATTAAACTACGTCAGCTTGATCATCGCACAGATGGGATTCTGCCGTGCTCAGCTATTGATTCCAACTGAATTCCTACAAGGTCACGCAATTATTCCCATCTGTTCCGCAACGTCCACCAACACTAGGGACTCCAGGTTCAGCAGGAAGAGGGAACGACGAACTGAGGCATTCAATAGCTTTCGCTCACGAAGAATCGCCCCTTGGGTGAGAAAGCAGAGGGCTGCTTTTGCCAAATGATGTGCGCGCCCACCGTCAACCGTAGCTCAGTGGCTAGCACTCTTGCCTCGGAGTCAAGACAGTTGTGGGTTCAAAGTCCCACTCCAGAGACTCCAGCACATAATCTAGGCTGACACTCCAATGAGATTCGAAACCGAGGTCCCATCTGCCCTCTAAGGTGGATGCAAAAGATCCCATGGTGCTATTTCGAAAAAGAACAAAGGAGTTTTCTGGAGTGTCCTGGCCAATATTTATCCCTCAACCAACCTCACTATAAACAGATTATCATCTCATTGCTGTTTTTAGGAGCTTGCTGTGCGCAAATTGACTGTCGCACTTCCTACATTGCAACAGTATTTCATTGGCTGTAAAGCACTTGGGATATTTATGTTTACGGTAGCAGAGTGGTTACATTACTGGACTAGTAATCCAGAGGCCTGGACTAATGATCTGGAGACATGAGTTCATAATCCCACTACAGCAGATGGGGAAATTTATAATTCAAAAATAATTGAATAAATCTGGAATTTAAAAAAAGCTAGTGTCAGTAATGGTGACCATGAAACTACCGGATTGTCATAAAAACCCATCTGGTTCACTAATGTCCTTTAGGGAAGGAAATCTGCCGTCCTTACCCGGTCTGGCCCTATATGTGACTCCAGACCCACAGCAATGTGGTTGACTCTTAACTGCCCTCTGAAATGGCCTAGCGAGCCGCTCGGTTGTATTCAAGAAGGCGGCTCACCCCCACTTGAGGGCAATTAGGGATGGGCAATAAATGCTGGCCTTGCCGGCGATGCCCACATCCCCATGAATGAATTAAAAAAAAGTTCTCAGGATGTGAAAGGTGCTATATGAATGCAAATTCTTTCTTTCACCGGAGCAGAGGATGAAGAATCCTTCCAGCTGAAATCGCTGGCAGTATCTCACTGCATAGACTGGATTCTGAAAACTTAATCAGACTCCAGAGATAGATGCAGATGTACGTCGGACTTGACTCTCCCTGATCCAGCCATTCACCACTCTCACTAATTCAGATATTCCTTCTCTGAAGCAGGCACCATGACAGCTGCCTTGCTGCCCACTTGGGCAAGGTACGTTCTTCATGTCAGCCAAGATGGTGGGATTCAACAGACTGCTTGGCCACAGGGGGCCATCATATCTTAGCTAGATCCCAAAGTCCCTCATATATCCGCGCACATGCACTTTAAAGACAGAAAGACTTGCATTTCTATAGCTCCTTTCATGACCACCAGTCGTCTCAAAGCGCTTTACAGCCAATGAAGTACTTTTTGAAGTGTAGTCACTGTTGTAATGTGGGAAACGTGGCAGCCAATTTGCACACAGCAAGCTCCCACAAACAGCAATGTGATAATGACCAAATAATCTGTTTTTGTTAGTTTGATCGAGGGATAAATATTGGCCAGGACACCGGGGATAACTCCCCTGCTCTTCTTCAAAATAGTGCCTTGGGATCTTTTATGTTCACCTGAGAGAGCAGACAGGGTCTCGGTTTAAAATCTCACCCGAAAGACGGCACCTCCGACAATGCAGCACTCTCTCAACGCTGCACTGGGAGTGTCAGTCTAGATTTATGTGTTCAAGTCTCTTGGAGTGGGACTTGAACCCACAACCTTCTGACTCAGAGACAAGTGTGCTACCAACTGAGCCACAGCTGACACTTAGGCTTTGGGGTTTATTCGATAACAAGAAGGAGCCGGAGTCTTCCTTGCCCGGGGCACTGAGATCTTATCCTGGATTTCAGATCTTATCCTAGTGCCCATATTGCACGCTGGCTGACATCAGCACAGAACAACATCACTAACACAGGTGATCTGGTCATTAAAACATTGCTGCTTGTGGGAGCTTGCTGTGCGCAAATTGGCTGCCGCGTTTCCTACATTACAACAGTGACTTCAAAAGTAGTTAATTAGCTGTAAAGCGCTTTGGGACGACCTGGGGTCGTGAAAGGCGCTCTTTAAAAAAATGCAAGTCTTTCAGATCGGGGACTGATCCTAGGACCTGCCTGATCTTCATGGCTCCATCTTCCAGCTGAGTGTCTGACAGAGCCAGACATTCTCTGCTTAATTATTAACCGTTCCCGTTGGCTGACAACAGTTTTCAGACATAAATCTGACCATTGGCTTCAAAAACATCAAATGACTGCCTTTTAACCCAGTTTATTCTGCAGTATGTATTAATAGTAATTAATTAAAAATGAGATTCATAAAGGCGGCTGGATATTTCCATTTGAAATCCCGATGGATATTACAGACAGATGGGAAAATATCTCAAGATAGACTTTAACTGACAAAGGCATGAATATCTCACAATGAAATTCCCCCCCCCCCCCCAACCGAGGTCAGCCCTTCTAACCGCCCTCCCTCCCCCCTACCCATCCTCCACCCTGTGCAAAGAGAATTTGATGCTAACTTTTAATATCATAACTCGCCAGATGATGAGAGAAACTGAATTAAGACACTCATAAGACAGATATGGCAGATGAAGAGCGAGATACACATACATACAGGGAGAGAGAGACATACAGAGATGGATACCCACAGACAAAGGGACAGAGAGAGGGACACATATACAGGCGTAAACAGAGGGATGCGCACAGAGAGGGAGAAAAAAGGACTTGTATTTTGTACATCGAGTGTACAACGCAGAAACAGGCTATTCGGCCCAACTCGTCTGAGCTGGTGTTTATACTCCACTCGAGTCTCTTCCCACAAATAAAGACTTGTATTTCTACAGCGCCTTTCACAACCTCAGGACGTCCCAAAGCGCTTTACAGCCAATGAAGTACTTTTTGGAGTGTAATCACTGTTGTAATGTAGGAAACGCAGCAGACAAATTGCACACAGCAAGCTCCCACAAACAGCAATGTGATAATGACCAGATAATCTGTTTTAGTGATGTTGATTGAGGGATAAATATTGGCCCAGGACACCGGGGAGAACTCCCCTGTTCTTCTTTGAAAAAGTGGCCACGGGATCTTTTACATCCACCTGAGAGAGCAGACGGGGCCTTGGTTTAACATCTCATCTGAAAGACGGTACCTCCAACAGTGCAGTGCTCCTTCGGTACTGCAGCCAGATAAAGTGTTGGCAATGTGGAGGCAATTACATGAGTCTGGATTTGCCAATTCACGCTGCATGCAGACGCAAACACAAACATGTTTAATTAGCTCCCGGTCAGAATGTGCGGTCTGCAATGCTACTGCCTCCAAAAGCATTGGTGGGGGGCAACAAAGAGATTCTCCAAGGTGATTCCCTACTCCTCACGAAGCAGTGGCATCACCCTTTACATTAGAGAAGTGCCCCGAATATCAGGACTGCTATTGAAAGTAGCACTGTAATGGAAAGAGGCGACGTGGCAAAGTGTAAATCTTGCAAACGTTGCTCCAATGTTGCTGAGTGTTCTGAATTATACCCTGCATTAAACAAGGTGAATGCAGATGTAACAGCAGCCTTAACACATCGCAGAGCTACTTAAAGTAAGCATCTGTGTGAGTGTGTATGTGAGTGTGTGTGTGAGTGTGTGTGTGTGTGAGTGTGTGTGACTGTGTATGTGAGTGTGTGTGTGAGTGTGTATGTGAGTGTGTGAGTGAGTGTGTGTGTGAGTGTGAGTGTGTGAGTGTGTGTGTGTGAGTGTGTGTGTGAGTGTGTGTGAGTGTGTGTGTGTGTGTATGTGAGTGTGTGTGAGTGTGTGTGTGAGTGTGTGTGTGTGAGTGTGTGAGTGTGAGTGTGTGTGTGAGTGTGTGAGTGTGTGTGTGTGAGTGTGTGTGAGTGTGTATGTGAGTGTGTGTGTGTATGTGAGTGTGTATGTGAGTGTGTGAGTGTGTGTGAGTGTCTGTGTGTGTGTGAGTGTGAGTGTGTGTGTCTTCTGTCTTGTCCCACTCATCCATTATCCCTCCCCTTGCCAACCTCCGCTGAACTCCCCCAGTGCATTGAATTAAAAACCCTCATCCTTGTTTACAAATTCTTCCATGGTCTTGCCCTATCCTATCTCTGGAACCTCCTTCAAGCTCATGTCTCAACCCATACACTTCGATCTTCTCTCTATTCCATGCGGGTCAGCCGTGGCTCAGTGCGTAGCACTCTCGCCTCTGAGTTATGAAGGTTGTGGGTTCATAGTCCCACTCCAGATACTTTGAGCACATAATCCAGCCTGACACTCCACTGCAGCATTGAGGGAGTGCTGCACAGATGGATGGTGGTGTCTTTCAGAGGTGATGTTAAACCAAGGACCCATCTGCTCTCTCAGGTAGATGTTGCATGGCACTCTTTTGAAGAAGAGCAGGGAGTTCTCCCCTGGCAAATATTTATCCCTCAAACAGATTATCTGGTCATCATCGCATTGCTGTTTGTGGGAGCTTGCTGTGCGCAAATTGGCTGCTCCATTTCCTACATTACAGCAGTGACTACACTTCAAAAAGTACTTAATTGGCTGTAAAGCGCTTTGGGACATCCTGAGGTCGTGAAAGGCGCTACAGAAATGCAAGTCATTCTTTCATTATCTCTGATCTGTGTTTCTTTGCTTCCTCTGCTCAATCATCACTGCCAGAGTTTTCAGCTGACTTGACCCTCCTCTCTACAACTCCCTCTTAACCTTCTGTGTAATGCTACCTCTCTCTGCCACCTTCAGACCTCTTTGACCATGTTTTCAGTCATCTCTCTTAACTCTCTGGAGTTCAGAAGAATGAGAGGCAATCTTATTGAAACATATAAGATTGTGAAGGGGTTGGATCGGGTGGATGCGGGGAGGATGTTCCCGATGATGGGTGAAACTAGAACTAGGGGGCATAGTCTTAGAATAAGGGGCTGCTCTTTCAAAACCGAGATGAGAAGGAACTACTTCACTCAGAGGGTGGTAGGTCCATGGAATATGCTGCCCCAAAAAGCTGTAGAAGCTACATCATTACATAAATTTAAAACAGAAATAGACAGTTTCCTAGAAGTAAAGGGAATTAAGGGTTACGGGGAGCGGGCAGGAATTTGGACATGAGTCTAGGTTCGGATCGGTCATGGCCCTGTGGGTAGCATAGCGGGCCCAGGGGCCGTGTAGCCTGATCCTGCTCCTATTTCGTGTGTCCAATTCTGTTAGGTTCAGGAGATGGTTCTGTGATAGTAGATTGGCGGTTGGGATCAGATCAGCCATGATCTTATTGAATGGCGGAGCAGGCTCGAGGGGCCGATTGGCCTACTCCTGCTCCTATTTCTTATGTTCTCTCCAAAGTAATGCTCGACATCCACATTCACTGCTGTGAAACACCATAACAACAACAACAACAACATGTCAATGAAGTTATCATCATCAAGGGCACAACGATGAGGTGCAACTCAAGAAAGAAGATAAAGAAAGCAAGATTTGCATTTCTATAGCGTTTTTCACGACCTAAGGATGTCCCAAAGCAATTTACAGCCAATGAAGTACTATTTGAAGTGTCGGCACTGTTGTAATGTGGGAAACGCGGCAACCAATTTGCGCACAGCAAGCTCCCACAAACAACAATGTGATAATGACCAGATAATCTGTTTTAGTGATGTTGGTTGAGGGACAAATATTGGCCAGGACACCGGGGAGAACTCCCCTGCTCTTCTTCGAAATACTGCCATGGGATCTTTTACATCCACCTGAGAGAGCAGACGGGGCCTCGGTTTAACGTCTCATCCGAAAGACGGCACCCCTGACAGTGCGGCGCTCCCTCAGCACTGCATTGGGAGTGTCAGCCTAGATTTTGTGCTCATGTAATGAGCTGCAATGTGTGAAACTGTAATGAGGTCAGATATTCCACAAAGGTAACCCTTGTAGTTTCTGATAACACGGGTAGATCTGATAAACCCCCGTGAGTTCTTCCGTGACACACTGTATGCTCCGACAGCCTTGGTTCAAGCAGGTAATAGTTATCTCTGACCTCTGACTTCCATCCTGAGCCAAACGGACCTGGAGCTCCGCAGTGCCAACTATATAAACAGCTCTTTATTCGGTCAACTCCGGCCACCTCCCTCCGTCCGTTCCCATTTCACTTAAAGTCTGTCTATCCATCTACCCGCACACTTTCTCATGTGACTGGGGATGACATTGGTCCTGGGCAGTAGCACAAAAAGGGCAACAGCGAATCAGTCGACAGTTTTACACTCTGCCCAATTTTTTTTTCCCCAAAAGAAAACCAGGTGTAGTCTAAAAGATGCGGTCGATTCGCTAGCGCTGATTTTGTGCTATCTCGCAAGCCCAATTTCATCTCCCTTAAATCTTGCTGAAAACAGGTTAGGAAAGGTTAATGGTTACAGGGCAGTGCTAAGCCTATGTTTAAAAGTTCTTCCTCTGGTGCCCACTCCGATGGACTAACTTCTGCAGTCATTTCTGCGAATAGGCAGCCTCATTGTTGCGCCCTCGGAAAATGACCCCTTTGGGAATCCGGTCATTTTCGGAGGGAGGGGAGAGCAATAAAACAGCCCTTCTCTACAGATGGACATTCTCAGCGACAACCCCCTCGCCCCAGGTCTTGAGGCTGGCCATGTGGACGAAACAGCTCCATCATTGTCTTCGAGCAGATGGTGAAAGGCTGCTTAACGATAATGGGCGAACTGATTTTAGCAGCTTACAACCTTAAAATGGCTTCAGGCATCGAGTAATATCGTGTGTAGCAGAGTTGTTCATAGTGTTAAGACCATTGTAAGGATCCAGCATCTTTACTTCTCTCTCAAGCAAACTAGAGCCCCTCAGGCAGTTGCCATCAAGTTTCCATTGATGTGTTGTAAAGACAATGCAACTCATTTAAGGGTCCGGGGCTGTTTAGTTGGTCCACTTCCAGTATAAGTTTTTGAGAAATTCTTGGCCATTTCTGCCCCACAAATAATAAACAGATGTACCGGAATTTATGGGGTAAAAATAGGGGGTAAAAATTCCTGACAGGGATTGTGCATTAATGTCAGGACATGTGATGTCATTGAGCCGTCTCTTATATTGCAATTTCTCTGCCCCTCCCCCCCCCCCCTTTAGAGACGGTGTATGTATAGGGGGACGAGGGTCAGGGGGCAATGAGCCAATGTTGCGGACTTCCTGGTGAACCATTACGAACCGATACCCCTGGATCAACTGCCAGTGTCCTCCACTGCAACATAGTCCACTGTGGAATAGCTGGACACTAGTGCAGTCAGTTGTAGTGCAGTAAGTAATCCTTGGCAATATAATAATGGTCGTATAATGAGGGTTGGTGCAACAGGGGGTTAACTGAGAACTTTATAATAGGGATGGGGCATAACAGGTAATATTACAACAGAGAGCCTTATAGTAAGGGCAGGGTGTTTTAAAAGAGATGTCGATGCTGTACCATATTAGATAGCGTACAGTAGTGTAGTGGTTATGTTACTGGACTAGCACTACCACTATCTCTGTAACCTCCTCCAACCCCACAACCCTCCGAGATCTCTGCTCTCCTCCAATTCTGACTTCTTGCGCATCCCCGATTTTAATCGCTCCACCATTGGTGGCTGTGCCTTCAGCTGCCTGGGCCCTAAGCTCTGGAATTCCTTCCCTAAACCTCTCCGCCTCTCTCTCCTCCTTTAAGACGCTCCTTAAAACCTACTTCTTTGACCAAGCCTGTCCTAATATCTCCTTATGTGGCTCGGTGTCAAATTTTTTCTGATAACTCTCCTGTGAAGCGCCTTGGGACGTTTTACTAGGTTAAAGGCGCTATATAAATATAAGTTGTTGTTTTAATTCTGAAAAAAATTAGATGTGATTCTTGGGACAGTTCACATTGTAGAAAAGGTTTCGAGGTAAATAGATCAGATGTGGAACAGGGAACAATCTAAAGGTAATTGTAATGAGGTTCAGATAGATTGGAGATGTCTCTTTCAGATTACAATAGCATCCAACTGAACTAATTCCAGCTACAACAATGAGGGAAGCATTTAAAAGTCATGGAGACTCACGAGTGTGCAAGT
Source organism: Squalus acanthias (assembly GCA_030390025.1). Classification (NCBI taxonomy): domain Eukaryota; kingdom Metazoa; phylum Chordata; class Chondrichthyes; order Squaliformes; family Squalidae; genus Squalus; species Squalus acanthias. Next base: position 24,585,496 of record CM059441.1, read on the forward strand.
AATCTCTCAGAGAGACCCAGACACACCAAGGATGTGAGACACACAATCACACGCACAGCAACACAGTTAGATGCACATAAACAAGCACAATGAATGAGATAAAGTATTATTATTATTCTTTTGGAGAAGAATAAAAACAACAACTTGCATTTATATAGCACCTTTAACGTAGTAAAATGTCCCAAGCCACATAAGGAGCTATTAGGACTCTTGAGGAGCATCTTAAAGGAGGAGAGAGAGGCGGAGAGATTTAGGGAGGGAATTCCAGAGCCTAGTACCCAGACATCCTAGGCGCGGCCGCCAATGGTGGAGCGATTAAAATCGGAGATGCACAAGAGGCCAGAATTGGAGGAGCGCAGAGATCTCAGAGGATTGTAGGGCTGGAGGAGGTTACAGAGATGGGGAGGGGTGAGGCCATGGAGGGATTTGATCTTTATACAAATGATTCCAATACTTCTCCAGTTCCATCCACTTGAGAATGTAACAGATCAGGTGCCTTCTTAATTCTCAATATTCTTTCTTCCACTTAATTGTGTAATCCAGAATGCAGACCCAAGGTGGCTGAAGGCTCCATGACTAAAGGTAGAGCAGAGAGCGTAGCGGTGCAAAGGGGACTAGTCAGAAGAATGGATGATCTGAGCTAACAGATAGGGCCCAAGCAGGCTGCTAAAGTAGGGGGGAGAAGTCCACTGAGGCACTTGTAGATGCGGACAAGGATTTTGAATTTTATGTATTTGGAGATGAGGAACCAATGGTGGTCGGCAGGGACAAGGATGAGAGGGAAGAGTATAGTATCCTTATCCGGTCTGGGCTATATGTGACTCCAGTCCCACACCAACGTGGTTGACTCTTAACTTCCCTCTGAAGTGGCGTAGCAAGCCATTTAGTCAGGGTCAACTAGACATGGGCAATAAATGCCGGCCTTGCCAGCAATGCCCAGGTCCCGAGAATTGTTTATTTTTTAAATGATGCATTTGAGATTTTATTTTGTTATTGGGAAACCAACGTTCAGGGTGCAGGACGCTACCAAGGTTAAATAGAGTAAAACAAGAAGACAGAGTAAATTAGATCAGCTCACTCAGCACAGACCAGGGATTGAACTGGTCACTTCCTTGTCTGTATTACTCAACTGTGCACTGAGTGGTTTAATGGCTCACCCCTTTAAACCAGGCATTGTGCGTAAGGAGTTTTTTTTTATTCGTTCATGGGAGGTGGGCGTCGCTGGCAAGGCCAGCAATTATTGCCCATCCCTAATTGCCCTTGAGAAGGTGGTGTTGAGCCGCCTTCTTGAACCTGCTGCAGTCCGTGTGGTGAAGGTACTCCCACAGTGCTGTTAGGAGTTCCAGGATTTTGACCCAGCAACGATGAAGGATCAGCGATATACTTCTAAGTTAGGATGGTGTGTGACTTGGAGTGGAACTTGGAGGTGGTGGTGTTCCCACGCGCCTGCTGCTCTTGTCCTTCTAGGTGGAAGAGGTCGCAGGTTTGGGAGGTGCTGCCGAAGGAGCCTTGGCAAGTTGCTGCAGTGCATCTTGTAGATGGTACACACTGCAGCCACGGTACGCCGGTGGTGGAGGGAGTGAATGTTTAAGGTGGTGGATGGGGTGCCAATCAAGCGGGCTGCTTTGTCCTGGATGGTGTCGAGCTTCTTGAGTGTTGTTGGAGCTGCACTCATCCAGGCAAGTGGAGAATATTCCATCACACTCCTGACTTGTGCCTTGTTGATGGTGGAAATGCTTTGGGGAGTCAGGAGGCGAGACTTTAGCTACTTAAAGCCAAAGCCTGATGCCAAGCCTATCCCGATATAATGGGATAAAAAACTCTATTGCTCCCGCTCCCTGAAAAGCAGAATTTTAACTCCAACATTGCAAATGTTTTGAGTGGCAGTCTGGAGCGATAATTCAAACTGACACAATGCTGCATAATTGGTTCAGTTTGCATTTGACTGACAGTTCTTCTTAATTTTCGGTGGCTAAACATTCACAGTCCAGGAAGCCCTGGCAGCTCTCACTTCTGGGATGTAAAAAAATCTGATTCTGTTTGAACCAGAGTGCAGCTGGGAAAATCCCATGGGAGATGGACAGTCCGATATCTCAGAGAAGCAACCAGGAAACAGTTTGAAAAAGATCAACAATTTTAAGATTCCTGACAGTAAGGAGAAGCAGAAAGGGATTTACACAGGGTTAGCTTACTTCTGAAGAGATACAATATTTTTATTAATTTGTCCACTCAAGGAATTAGGTGGAAGGATGTCTACTATAAATATAACTATAATTACATGATTGTTGTTCCCTAAAACCTACCTCGGTGACCAACCTGCCCTAATTTCTCCTTATGTGGCTTGGTGTCAATGTTTGTCTGATAACGTTCCTGTGAAGCCCCTTGGGATGTTTTACTACATTAAAGGTGCTATATAAATACAAGTTGTTGTTACTTATGTGGTTCCTCATCTTTTTTAAAAATGCATTCAATTTATGTTTTAAACTTGAACCGAGGTCCCTTGATGCTCTACCACTTTCAAAGACTGGAGTGCGATCTTCTGAAGGGTGTGTGTGCTAAAAACATGTGTTTTCCAGTCATGTTATTGAAAGCTGACCTAGATCTCAAGGCAAGGATGGACATTCCCAAAGGTATGGGGAGTTGGGACTCACTCAGGAGAGTGATCAAAGGTCTGAGTTGAAATAATCTAGGGTAAGATGATTAGAAAAAATCCCACACCCATGATCGTGATACTAAATTATGAACACAGCTCGCCGATGTTATTTTTGTGACCAGAAATTGGGTACCTTAGCGCCTCCCGTTAGCGCCTCCGGGGGCGCTAATGACTTTTCGCCTGGGCGCAGCGCCGCTAACGAGTCCCGCTAAATTCAGCGGGAGTTTAGCACCGACAGTAGCTGGTCATCGCCGTGCGCAGCGCCCTGTTTTTGCCCCGCCTGCAAAATTGGCCCGCGCCCACTGAATCTGCGCCGGGCGATGACAGCGACCGATTCAGGTGGCGGGAACGGAGAGGCAGGAGGCTCGTGGGGCGCTGAGTAAAGGGGAGGTGGCGGGCGGGGGGAAAAAAAATCGGCCCACTTACTTGTCGCGTGCTGCGATCTGGCAGCCCTGCACTCCTCTTGTGTGCCGGGCTGCTGGCACAGCACCCCGCTCCCCGGTGGTCCAGGTAGAGGCCCCGCAGAGTTGTGGGTTTGGGCCCTCCCCTTTAATGAGGGGAAGAGCCCTTCCATGCGGCAGCGCTACGTGGCCCAGTGCGTAGCGCTGCAGAACGCACCGCCCGATATTCGGGGTTAGCGCTCTAAGAGGAAGTGGCGCAGTTGGCTCAGCGCTCCACCTCCCTCTTGGGGCCACTAAAACTGAATTTCGCGGTCGCCGAGGCTAATTAGCGCCGGGTGCTAAAGTTGCACCCAGGCGATGTTAGGGCCCCAAAATGGTCGATACTGAATTTTTCCCCCTTAGAGTGCAACTTTCCTTGCATTTTTGAAATGCACTTACCAAAAGCAGCTGAACTTGAACCCACTGAGGTTCTCTCCGTGTCCTAAAAATGTACTGATTGCTTAGCAACACATGGTTGTCATCCTTGGACAGATCGCTTGCTGTGGTTGAATTGAGAACAAATGCTTTTAAAAAGTGTAATTAAGAGGTGCAGTCAGAGCACGGGGAGAGATTAAGTGCTTTCGGACTGGAGACGCTAGCTCCCATTGATCGTGTAAGGTGCATTCCATTGCCTTTTAAAACCAACTGAACTATGAAACATTGGCAATTAGATTTTCACTACAAGTGGGCCACAATTTCATTATAACAGGACAGCCATTCCTTTTAGTGACACGGTAAGTGAATTAGAACTCTGAGTCCAATTGTAATGTCCTTACTTAGTCTTCCTGTATTATGCAAGGAGTACCTGACTCCAGCACTGTGTTTCCTCCATGTCTGCTGCTGCTAAATCAAGGTGAACGAGCTGGTATTTTATTTATTATTCAGTTTCAGGAGTTGGGCAGTGCTGGCAAGGCCACATTCATTACCCATCCCTAGCTGCCCTGAGAACATAAGATGGAGTATAATCTGGGGAAATGTGAGGTCATTCACTTTGGTAGGAAGAATAGAAAAACAGAATATTTTTTAAATGGTGAGAAACTATTAAATGTTGGTGTTCAGAGAGATGTAGGGGTCCTCGTAAAGGAAACACAACGAGTTAGCATACAGGTACAGCAAGCAATTAGGAAGGCAAATGGCATGTTGGCCTTTATTGCAAGGGGGTTCAAGTACAAGAGTAAGGAAGTCTTGCTACAATTATACAGAGCTTTGGTGAGACCACACCTGGAGTACTGTGCACAGTTTTGGTCTCCTTACCTGAGGAAGGATATACTTGTCTTAGAGGCGATGCAACGAAGGTTCACCTAGATTGATTCCTGGGATGAGAGGGCTGTCCTATGAGGAGAGATTGAGTAGATTGGGCCTATACTCTCTGGAGTTTAGAAGAATGAGAGGTGAACCCATTGAAACATATAAGATTCTGAGGGGGATTGACAGCGTAGATGCTGAGAGGTTGTTTCCCCTGGCTGGAGAGTCTAGAACTAGGGGGCATAGTCTCAGGATAAGGGTAAGGGATCGGCCATTTAAGACTGAGATGAGGAGGAATTTCTTCACTCAGAGGGTTGTGAATCTTTTGAATTCTCTGCCCCAAATCGTTGAATATATTCAAGGCTGAGATCGATAGATTTTTGGACTCTAGGCGAATTAAGGGATATGGGGATCGGGCGGGAAAGTGGAGTTGAGGTCGAAGATCAGCCATGATCTTATTGAATGGCGAAGCAGGCTCGAGGGCCACATGGCCTACTCCTGCTCCTAATTCTTATGTTCTTATGTTCTGAGAAGGTGATGGATGGCCTTCTCCTTGTACCACTGAAGCCCTTGTAGTGATGGTACACCCACAGTGATGTTGGGTAGGAATTCCAGGAACAATGAAGGAAAAGCGATAGGTGTCCAAGTCAGGATGGCGTGTGACCTGCAGGAAAACTCAGTGGAGATGATAGAATGATAGAATCATAGAATAGTGCAGCATTGAAGGCGGCTATTTGGCCCATCAAGTCTGCTCTGACTCTTTTGAAGAGCAATCCAGCTTGTCCCACTCCCCCGCTCTTTCCCCCATATCCCTGCAATTTTTCCTCCTTCAAGTATTTATCCAATTCCTTTTTGAAGGCTACTATTGAATCTGTATCCATCACCCTATCAGGCAGTGCATTCCAAATCCTAACCACTCGTTGTGTAATGATGTTCCCACAACATTGCTGATCATTCCTTCTAAGTGGTAGAGATTGCAGGGAAGAGAGGTACTATCCAAGTGAATTGCTCTGTTCTGGATGGTGTCGTGTTTAGAACCATAGAATCATACAGCACAGAAAGAGGCCATTCAGCCCATCGAGCCTGTGCCGGCTGTGTGAAAGATCTATCCAATTAGTCCCACTCCCTTGCTCTTTCCCCATATATATATATATTCAAGTATATATCCAATTTGCCTTTTGAAAGTTACTATTGAATCTCCTTCCACCACCCTCTCAGGCAGCGCACGTCCAGATCATAACTCACTGCATAAAAAATGTCTCCTCATCGTCCCTCGGGTTCTTTTATCAATTATCTTAAATCTGTGTCCTCTGGTTACCGACCCTCCTGCCAGTGGAGACAGTTTCTCCTTATTTATGTAATTTTGAAGGGTTTTGATAGAGTGTTCTTGATTCTTCCTGCAGCTGCACCTATCCAGGTGACTGGTCAGTATTCCATCACACTCCTGAGTTAAAGAAAGAAAGACGTGCGTTTATATAGCGCCTTTCACAACCACCGGACGTCCCAAAGCGCTTTACAGCCAATGAAGTACTTTTTGAAGTGTAGTCACTGTTGTAATGTGGGAAACGCGGCAGCCAATTTGTGCACAGCAAGCTCCCACAAACAGCAATGTGATAATGACCAGATAATCTGTTTCAGATGTTGATTGAGGGTGAAATATTGGCCCAGGACACCGGGGAGAACTCCCCTGCTCTTCTTTGAAATAGTGCCGTGGGATCTTTTACGTCCACCTGAGAGAGCAGAAGGGGCCTCGGTTTAATGTTCCATCTGAAAGACGGCACCTCCGACAGTACTGCACTGGGAGTGTCAGTCTAGGTTTTTGTGCTCAAGTCTCTGGAGGGGGCCTTGCACCCACAACCTTCTGCCTCAGAGGCAAGAGTGCTACCCACAGAGCCACAGCTGACACACACATACATAGATATATATATATATATATGGCAATATCCAGACATTGAATCCTGGTCCCATTATTCCATTGGGATTTCTTCGCCAGGCAGCCACTTGGTGGATTTGGGAACCATCTGAGGATCCAGGCTGGAATTGAGGCACACAATTCTTTTGTAATTTTAAAGGAGCCGCACAGTTACCTACACAAGGAAGTTAATTGTCTGCTACTCCTCAACAGAAGGAAATAGAAAACTTAATTGAGAATATGTAGCTTGAATATACACAAGATAGTTGACTATGACTCCCTTGGATTGATACTGGTAGCTTTTCTACCTCGGTTCGAAGTCCTGCTGTAAAGTTCATATTTCCTTCTGAGCTGGTACCAGCCTCTCTAACCAGGGTAACTGAAGCAAAATACAGCAGTTGCTGTAAATCTGCAACGAAAATGGGAAAATGCTGGAAACACTCAACAGGTCAGGCAGCATCTGTGAAGAGAGAAACTCAGAGTTAACAAAGCGTAAGCTCAAGGAACAGCACCTCATCTTTCGATTAGTCACTTTACAGCCTTCTGGACTCAACATCGAGTTCGACAATTTCAGATCATAACCTCAGCCGCTATCATTTTTTTCCCCTTTTTTTTCTCTCACATGGCAGCTGTTGATGATTCTGCCATCACCATTTACACCTCTTCTAGACTCATCTTTTGTTTCTTAACTTGTCCTATTACCATCTCCTTTTGCCTTGCACCATCATCCCTTTTGTCTTTTAATCTCTCCTGCCTTCCAGCCTATCACAGACCTTCTTCCCTTTTGTTATTTCCTCCCCACCTCCCTGTCCCTGTCCCACACTTGATCAAAACCTGTTACATCTCTCACATTTTCCAGTTCTGAAGAAGGGTCTTCGACCTGAAAGGTTAACTCTGTTTCTCTCTCCACGGATGCTGCCTGACCTGCTGAGTGTTTCCAGCATTTCCTGTTGTTATTTCAGATTTCCAGCATCCGCAGTATTTTTGTTATTGTACAGAGTTAACATTCCCTGTTTTTGAGAACAGAGAACAGTCTGATGGCCTGAAACGTTAACTCTGTTTCTCTCCCCACAGATGCTGCCTGACCTGCTGAGTGTTTCCAGCATTTTCCGTTTTTATCTCTAACCAGAGTCATTGAAATGACTTGGTTCAGTTCATGTTTGTGATATAATCCTTGGCTTCCTCAATGGGGCTCTGAACTTCGAGCTATGCTGGTAGCAAACTAGCACCTAACCTCAAGATCAAAATCTCTACAAGTACCTAGGCCTACAAACCAACATCTTACCACTTTTGTATAGGCGCCTAAGAACATAAGAACATAAGAAATAGGAGCAGGAGTAGGCTATTCGGCCCTTTGAGCCTGCTCCACCATTCAATGAGATCATGGCTGATCTTCTACCTCAACTCTATTCACTGGCCCTATCCCCATATCCCTTGATGCCCTTACTAGTCAGAAATCTATCGACTTCTGTTTTGAATATACCCAATGACTGAGCCTCCACAGCCCTCTGGGGTAGAGAATTCCAAAGATTCACCACCCTCTGTGTGAAGAAATTTCTTCTCATCTCAGTCCTGAATGGCCTACCCTTTATCCTGAGGCTGTGGTCCCTGGTTCTAGACTTCCCAGCCAATGGAAACATTCTCCCAGTATCCACCCTATCAAGCCCTGTAATAATTTTGTATGCTTCAATGAATTCAAGAGAATACAGGCCTAGTTTACTCAATCTCTTCTCATACGACAGTTCTGCCATCCCAGGAATCAATCTCGTGAACCTTCGTTGCACTCCCTCTATGGCAAGTGTATCCTTCCTTAGGTAAGGAGACCAAAATTGTACACAGTACTCCAGGTGTGGTCTCACCAAGGCCCTATATAATTGGAGTGAGACTTCTTTACTCCTGTACTCAAATCCTCTTGTAATGAAGGCCAGCATACCATTTGCCTTCCTAATGGCTTGCTGTACCTGCACATTCACTTTCAGTGACTCATGTACACGTACACCGAGGTCCCTTTGAGCATCTGCATTCCCCAATCTTTCACCATTTAGGAAATACTCTGCCTTTCTGCTTTTTCTACCAAAGTGGATAACTTCACATTTATCCACATTATATTCCATCTGCCATGTTCTCGCCCACTCACTGAGCCTGTCAAGATCCCCTTGAAGCCTCTTCACAACTGACACTGACACCTAGCTTTGTATCATCAGCAAATTTCATCCAAATCATTGATATAGATTGTGAATAGCTGGGGCCCAAGCACCGATCCTTGCAGTACCCCCTAGTCACAGCCTGCCATCCTGAAAAAGACTCGTTTATCCCTACTCTTTGTTTTCTGTCTGTTAACCAATTCTCAATCCATGCTAGTATATTACCCCCAATTCCATGCGCCCTAATTTTGTTCACCTACCTCTTATGTGGGACCTTATCGAAGGCCTTCCGAAAATCCAAATCCAACACATCTACTGGTTCCCCTTTGTCTACTCCACTAGTTACATCCTCAAAGAACTCCAATAGGTTTGTCAAACAGGATTTCCCTTTCATAAATCCATGTTGACTCTGCCCAATCTTACTATTAGTTTCTAAGTGCCCAGTTATTGCATCCTTTATAATAGATTCCAGCATTTTCCCAACTACTGATGTGAGGCTAACAGGTCTGTAGTTCCCCGTTTTCTCTCTCCCTCCTTTCTTAAATAGCAGGGTTACATTTGCTATCCTCCAATCTGCAGGAACCGTTCCAGAATCTATAGAATTTTGGAAGATGACAACCAATACGTCCACTATCCCAATGGCCACCTCTTTCAAAACCTTAGGATGTAGGTCTTCTGGTCCTTGGGATTTATCGACTTTTAGTCCCATTAATTTTGCTAGTACTGTTTTTTACTAATAATAATTTCTTTAAGTTCCTCATTCTCGCCACAGCCTTGGTTTTCTCGTATTTCTGGGAGGTTTTTTGTGTCTTCCTCCATGAAGACAGAAACAAAGTATTTATTTAATTTCTCTGCCATTTCCTCATTCCTCATTATAAATTCTCCCGTCTCTGACTGTAAAGGACCTACATTTACCTTCGCCAGTCTTTTCCTTTTCACATACCTATAGAAGCTCTTACAATCCGTTTTTATATTTTTCGCTAGTTTGTGCTCATATTCCATTTTCCCTTTCTTTATCAATTCCTTGGTCCCCCTTTGCTGATTTCTAAAAAGATCCTAATCCTCAGGCTGACCGCTTTTTCTGGCAACTTTATAAGCTTCCTCCTTTGACTTAATACTAGCTTTAATTTCTTTTGTTAGCCATGGTTGGATCACTTTTGGTTCTTATGCCCGAGAGGAATATATGTTTGTTGCAAATTATGCATTATTTCCTTGAATGTTAGCCATTGTATGTCCACCTTCATACCTTTTAGTGTAGTCTCCTAATCTACCATGGCCAACTTGTCCCTCATACCCTTGTAGTTTCCTCTGTTTAGATTGAAGACCTTAGCCTACCAATGACCACATTTTACCTCAGGACCTGTAGATTTTTGTTAATGAAGAACAACTTCTATTACCCCACCCTTAACCTCAGGATCAATGGGCGCGATCGTGCCAGGCCTGGGGAGGTGGGTATGGAGGCGGGACTGCCGGGAAAAATGGAAGAATTTGGGGGCGGGTGCCCAACCCGCCTCCATGCCATCTTCCCAGGAGGTGGGTAGCCGTCCCGCGCCAGGGTCCCGTCTCCTTGGAGGCGGGAAGAGATTAAAGCCTATTAACTGCCTGTTAACAGGTAGTTAACAGACAGTTAGGAGAATTATCTCCATTTTTCCACCAGAGGTGCGGGCTTCCTGACATTGGGAAACCCCGCCAGGGTCACCGAGGCGAGCTGTGGTTCTGCGGGAGTCGGAGGGGTGCAAAAATGTGCTGTGGAGGTGAGTAATGGGTGCAAGTGTGGAGAGGTAAGTATGTGAGGTGAGTGAAAAGTGATAAAAAAATGTTTACTTACCTTTGTTTCTTCCTGCAGGCTTCAACAGTTGGGGATCTGGAGACTCCCGCATCTCACCGGCAGAGATGACAGATGGCTGCTGCATTCTCCGATTCAACAGCCATCTGATTTCTGTTCACAAAAGAGGTTTGATGAGTCTTGAATACAAGGACTCACCAAACAACAGAGAATGTCAGTGTTTGACAGCTTCACAGAGCTGGCAAATGATGACAATTCATCTGTCAAAAATTTTTGACAGACGAAACGTCATACGCTGACGTTCTCTGTAACCGGCTTCCCCTTAATTGGTCTGCTAAGCCCGCTGGGCGTGCTTAACAAGGCCAATCAAGGGAAAATAGCGTGGATTGGCCACAAGTCGATGGAGGCGGGACTAAAACCCGACAAGCAGCAATCCCGCCTCCAACGCGCCCCCATTGGCAAAATCACCCCCATCGTCTCTGAACATTTATCCACGCTTGGCATGGATTCTTCCATCTAGCTATATCTTTAAGATTCATCAAAGAACGTCGCATAGATTATAATACATGAATAATCAATCAGATTGATACATAAATAATTTATCTGTCTGGAATAATATTCATTGATTGCAGTAATCGGACAGGAATGATAAATAAATTATCAATAACATAGACAGATGAATTATTCAAGCACAGATTGAAGTATTAGGTTTTCAATAGCTTTCATAAGTGTTATCACAGAAGAAATACACTTTCCTGACTAATCTTTGAATGAATATATAAGCAATTAATTAATCAAATATGAAATTAAATAAATCGCACTATGAATTGTTCAGGCCTTATGGTAATTCTGATTTGCACAAACCACCAAATTAACTGTGGTACCTTTTAGTTTTGTTTTACTTATTTATATTAGTTCAAGCTGATGCACATCAAGGCGAGGGGTAAATCCCTCACCATCAATATCCTGGGGGTTGCCATTGACCAGAAACCTTCACCACACGGTTCAAGAAGAAGGCGGCTCACCACCACCTTCTCAAGGGCAACTAGGGATGGGCAATGAATGCTGGCCTGGCAGCGATGGCCACGCCCCGAGAATGAATTAAAAGGAAAGAAACACATTCCGTTTCAGGCACCCCCGAGTGCACCCAGCTATCTCAGGTATGTTTGGTTAGATGCGGAGTGAAGCCCCTCTGTTCTGCCTCAACAAATGTACCTCAGCCTAAACCTCAGCAAAGTGACCCCATCTGCAGCAGTGTGATGTTTCCTCACCGGTGGGCTCTTCTCAAAGAGGTTGTCAGTTTGATGCAAATTAATTCCAAATTGGAGGCAGTTTGATGCCCAATATGAATCAGATTGAGAATGCCTGAACACATTCCCTGATAGGATATTTCAACCAGCACAGAGGCTACAGACTTTCATCTAGTATGAATAATACTAGAATAATTCCGAGGCTAAAAGGATTAAATAATGAGGGCAACCCTCTGAGATCTCTGCGCTCCTCCAATTCTGGCCTCTTGAGCATCTCCGATTTTTATCGCTCCACCATTGGCGGCCGTGCCTTCAGCTGCCAAAGCCCTAAACTCTGAAAATCCCTCCCTAAACAGCCCAGCCTCGCTACCTCTCTCTTCTCCTTTAAGACGCTCCTTAAAACCAACCTCACCGGTCCTAATATCTCCTTCTGTGACTCGGTGTCAAATTTTGTTTGATAACGCTCCTGTGAAACGCCTTGGGACGTTTTACTATGTTAAAGGCCATTTATAAATACAAGTTGTTGTTATTGTAGGCTTGTATTCCCTTGAGTTTAAAAGATTAAGGGATAATCTAATTGAGGTGTTTAAGATGATTGAATGAGTTTCCTCTGGTGTGGTTGGGGAGTCCAGTACAAGGGGGCATAACCTTAAAATTAGAGCTAGGCCGTTCAGGGGTGATGTCAGGAAGCACTTCTTCACACAAAGGCGAGTGGAAATCTGGAACTCTCTCCTCCAAAAAGCTGTTGAGCCTGGGGTCAATTGAAACTTTCAAAACTCAGGTTAATAGATTTTTGTACGGAAGGGTTGCGGAACCAAGGCGGGTAGATGGAGTTAAGATACAGATCAGCCATGATCTAACTGAATGGCAGAACAGTCTTGAGGGGTGAATGGTTTACTCCTGTTCCGATGTTCCTATCTATTTGGGCTGGATTTGAAAATAGGAACAAGAGATGAAAGGACACTGCCTAATCCACTGCACCACTCAATCGCCCTGCTAAGGTTCTATGCCCTGATCCATGGTGATATAGTCTGTAAATTCAGCCCACTATGACTCCTTTGCACCTTTCTGCAGTGTTATTATGGTTCCTTGTCCTGTGTCAGCTTCTGCACCATTCTCTCTGGTTCTGGACTGTCTAAATATCCATCAGGAGAGATCCTGTTACTTGCATTACTTTATTCGGCTGACTCACAAACGTTATAGGCAACTTTAGCCCGACCCTGTATACCTCACATCCATTTTGGCTCCATACAATTTTAGTCCACTCTCTGCTGGAAACAACATGCGTTCTAGTAGACCTCATGATCTCTAGTGTCAGCTGTGACTCACTCTCGCCTCCGAGTCAGAAGGTTGTGGATTCAAGCCCCACTCCTGAGACTTGAGCACATAATCTATGCTGACACTCCCAATGCAGTGCTGAGGGAGTGCTGCTCTGTCGGAGGTGCCGTCTTTCGGATGAGAGGTTAAACCGGGGCCCCGTCTGCTCTCTCAGGTGTAAAATGGTGCCAATCCCTCATCAACTCCTCCCCCTCCTCACTCATTGAAGATCAGGAACCTGCATCTCTTCTGTTTGTTGGATAGTGAACCAAGGTCCAGAGGTGTCTTCCAGCCTGCTGCACCACCCACATTCCCTCTTACAGTGTTCATCACCTCTGGGTTGGGTTCAAACCCAAGTTCTGGAGGTGAAAGGGCAGTGTTCTACCAGACTGGGACACCCAATCTCTGTGAGTTGGGTTAGAATTGTTGACTTGCTAGGGCTTTTCAATTGGTGCTCCCTAAAGCCTGAGATGCCTGGATGGAGGCCAAATCAAACTTGGTTAATACTGTAATAAAATGCATGATTAGCACAGCCACAGGATGTCTGCACTCCGTCCACCGGCTAATCACTGGAACACAATTTCCAACTAATCGGGCGGCAGTGAAAAGATTTCAGGAGTATTATTGCTTTCGTGCCTACAGGAATTCACACACTTAACATGAGGAATCACCTGTGTACAGATCCAGGACGGACAATGAGAACATTGGTGAGTCGCAGGGAAATTATAGATAGGGAAACAACAACTTGTATTTATATAGTGTCTTTAACGTCGTAAAACCTCTCAAGGCGCTTCGCAAAATTTGTCACCGAGCCACATAAGGAACTATTAGGACAGATGATCAAAAGCTTAGTCAAAGAGGTAGGTTTTAAGGAGCGTCTTAAAGGAGGAGAGAGAGGTGGAGAGGCGGAGAGGTTTAGGGAGGGATTTCCTTATATTACAACAGTGGCTACACTTCAAAAGTACTTCATTGGCTTTAAAGTGCTTTGGGATGTCGTGAGGTTGTGAAAGGCGCTATATAAATGCAAGTCTAGAAAAGAGAAGACTGAGGGGTGACCTGATAAGATTATGGAAGAGTTTGATAGGGTAGATGTACAGCAGATGTTACCCATTGTGGGCGAGACCAGAACTAGGGGCCATAAATATAAGACAGTCACTAATAAATCCAATACGGAATTCAGGAGAAACTTCTTTACCCAGAGAGTGGAGAGAATGTGGAACTCGCAACCGCAGGGAGTGGTTGAGGCGAATACCATAGATGCATTTAAGGGGAAGCTAGATAAACACATGAAGGAGAAAGGAATAGAAGGATATGCTGATGGGGTGAGATGAAGAAGGATGGGAGGAGGCTCGTGTGGAGCATAAACACCGGTACGGACCTGTTGGGCCGAATGGGCTGTAAAAACTTTGTAAGCAATGTTCCTGCTAAGCTGTGCGGCCACACGGCCATGCAGTCATCTGCAAGGTCCTGCACAGCCCACTCTCCGGCTTTTACATTGTAGATACCCCGCAAACGCAAAAATTTGAATAGGCCGCGCATTGGGGGAGGCAGGCCACGCAGGAGGCAGTGTGGTTTACGGGGGACATTGTTTGTAAGTCTTTCTATTACACATGGATTTAAGACCATAAGAAATATGAGCAGGAGTAGGCCATTTGGCCCTTCGAGCCTGCTCCGCCATTCAATAAGATCATGGCTGATCTTCTTCCTCATCTCCCCTTTCCTGCACTATCCCCATATCCCTTGATTCCCTTATTATTCAAAAATCTATCAATCTCTGTCTTGAATATACTCAACGACTGAGCCTCCACAGCTCTCTGGGGTAGAGAATTCCAAAGATTCACCACCCTCTGAGTGAAGAAATTTCTCCTCATCTCAGTCCTAAATGGCCGACCCCTTATTCTGAGACTGTGACCCCTGGTTCTAGACTCCCCAGCCAGGGGAAACATCTCTCCTCATAGGACAATCTCTCCATCCCAGGAATCAATCTCGTGAACCTTCATTGCACTCCCTCTATGGCAAGTGTATCCTTCCTTAGGTAAGGAGTACAAAACTGTACACAATACTCCAGGTGTGGTCTCACCAGGACCCTTGCAGTAAGATGTTTTTACTCTTATACTCAAATCCTCTTGTAATAAAGGTCAACATACCATTTGCTTTCCTAATTGTTTGCTGTACCTGCATGTTAACTTTGAGTGATTCATGTACAAGGACACCCAGGTCCCTCTGAACACCAATGGCGCGATCTTGCCAGCCCTGGGGAGGCAGGTTTGGAGGCAGGACTGCCGGGAAAATGGCAGAATCTGGGGAATCTGGGGCGGGTGCCCATCCCGCCCCCAACCCGCCTCCGTGCCATCTTCCCAGGAGGCAGGTAGCCGACCCACGCCGGGTCCCATCTCCTGGAGGCGGGTAGGGGATTACAGCCACTTAACTGCCTGTTAACAGGTAGTTAACAGACAGATAAGAGGATTATCCTCATTTTACCCACACAAGTGCGGGCTTCCCGACGGCTGTGAACCCCGCCAGGGTCACCGAGGCGAGCAGTGGGTCTGTGGGGGTCGGAGGGGTGCAAAAGTGCGCTGTGAAGCTAAGTGATGGGTGCAAGTGTGGAGAGGTGAGTATGTGAGATAAGTGGAGAGTGTTAGAAAACGTTTACTTACCTTTGTTTCTACCTGCAGGCTTCAATCGTTGGGGATGCAGAGAGTCTCACATCTCCGCGGCAGAGATGACAGATGGTTGCTGCATTTTCCAATGCAACAACTATCTAATTTCTGCTAAAGAAAGAGGTTTGATGAGTCTTGAATACAAGAACTCATCAAACAACATAGAATGTCAGTGTTTGACAGCTTCACAGAGCTGTCAAACGATGACAATTCATCTTTTTGACAGATGAAACGTCATACGCTGACGTTCTCTGTAACCAGCTTCTCCTTAATTGGCCTGCTAAGCCCGCTGGGTGGGCTTAACAAGGTCAATCAAGGGAAAATAGCGTGGGTTGGCCAGAAGTCGATGGAGGCGGGACTAAAACCCAACAAGTGGGAGTCCCGCCTCCAAAAGCTCCCCATTGGCAAAATCCAGCCCCAACATTTCCCAATCTCTCACCATTTAAAAAATACTCTGCTTTTCTATTTTTCCTACCAAAGTGGATAACTTCACATTTCTCCACATTATATTCCATTTGCCATGTTCTTGCCCACTCGCTTAGCTTGTCTGTATCCCCTTGAAGCCTCCTTGCATCCTCCTCACAACTTACGTTCCCACCCAGCTTTGTATCATCAGCAAACTTGGATATATTTTACATTTGGTCCCCTCATCCAAATCATTGATGTAGATTGTGAATAGCTGAGGCCCAAGCACTGATCCTTGCAGTACCCCACTAGTTACAGCCTGCCAACCCGAAAATGACCCGTTTATTCCTACTCTCTGTTTTCTGTCCGTTAACTGATCCTCAATCCATGCTAGTATATTATCCCCAATCCCATGAGCCCTAATTTTGTTATTGAATGCCTGATTTGAGACAAGATCCCTCTTTAGAGAAATTTCAGACTGAAGTAAAGGAATACAATAATTTAGGATCAGCTGTCTTTTTCATTATTTTTTTTGCTTAGTATGTGATTACGCATTGTGGTGGTGTGTCGTGCTCAGTGGGCTATTGGCAGTGATTCCCCTGATGAAAGTATTTTAGCACTGGGAGAACGAAAAGGGCTACAATTCTAAGCTTCGCTCGCACTCTCCTCTTTTATCAACATTGCAGTTTCTCCTCATTTCTATCTTTCGTTATTTTCTCTCAACCCCCCCCCCACCTTTCTCCCACCGTGTCTGCATCTTCCTTTGGTTTCCCGCACCCCTCTACGCACCTGATTTTCTTTTGTGAAACGCAAGTGTGGATCGTGCATTTGGTGCCGGTCCATCAATCAAGTTTAAACCCAATCCTGCTGTCCTGTACACAACAGAAGCAGCGGATGTCTTCTCCTTATAGGCTTTAAGGATGACGGGATCAGAAGTACTTGCCAACAGAGCCGGCACTACAAAATATCTAAGTGATCTCGGATCAAATCCCGGGTCGTCATTCAATCATATCCAAGGAGCGACAGTGATAATGTTATCAGCCGAGTCACTTACAGACCAGTTTGATGGATGTGGCAGATTTCTATTTGTTCTCCGATCATGTCAGCATTCTAGGGCACTTTTACTGAAGGTTTTTAAAACATGGCTTATTTGGTTGACACTGTGGAACGGAGCCATAACATCAACAATGACAATTTGCATTTATACAGCGCCTTTAACGTCTTAAAAAAAAGTCCCAAGGCGTTTCACAGGAGCATAATCAAACAAAACTTCCACACCCAGTCACATGAGATATTTAAAAAAAAGAAAGACTTATATTTCTATAGCGCCTTTCACTACCTCAGGACATCCCAAAGCCCTTTACAGCCAATTTACTTTTGAAGTGTAGTCACTGTTGTAATGTAGGAAACGCAGCAGCCAATTTGCGCACAGCAAGCTCCCACAAACAGCAATGTGATAATGACCAGATCATCTGTTTATGTTATGCTGATTGAGAGATAAATATTGGCCCAGGACACCGGGGATAACTCCCCTGCTCTTCTTCAAAATAGTACCATGGGATCTTTGACATCCACCTGAGAGGGCAGAGGGGGCCTCGGTTTAACTTTGTGCTGAAGTCTCTGGAGTGGGACTTGAACCCACATTAGGAGAGGTGACCAAAAGCTTGGTCAAAGAGGTAGGTTTTAAAGAACAACTTAAAGTGTCAGCCGTTGCTCAGTTGGTAGTACTCACGCCTCTGAGTCAGGAGGTCGTGGGTTCAAGTTCCACGCCAGAGAATTGAGCACATAAATCTAGGCTAACACTCCAGGGCAGTGCTGAGGGAGTGCTGCACTGTCAGAGGTCCCGTCTTTTAGCTGAAACATTAAACCGAGGCCCCATCTGCTCTCTCAGGTGGATGTAAAACATCCCACGGCGCTATTTCGAAGAAGAGCAGGGGAGTTCTCCCCAGTGTCCTGGCCAATATTTATCCCTCAACCAACATCACTAAAAAAGCAGATTATCTGGTCTTTATCACATTGCTGTTTGTGGGAGCTTGCTGTGCGCAAAATGGCTGTTGTGCTCCCTACATTACAACAGTGACTACACCTCAAATGTACTTCATTGGCTGTAAAGCGCTTTGGGACATCTGGTGATCATGAAAGGTGCTATATAAATGCAAGTCTTTCTTTTCTTTCTAAAGGAGGAGAGAAAGGTGGAGAGGTTTAGGGAGGGTATTCCAGAGCTTAGGGCCCAGACAGCTGAAGACACGGCCGCCAGTGGTGGGGCGAAGGAAAGTGGGAAGGCGCAAGAGGCCAAAATTAGAGGAACGTGGAGATCTCAAAGGGTTGCAGGGCTAGAGGAGGTTAAAGATACACTTGATTACTAACAGACGGTATGGACCTGTGAAAACAGTCACCAAGGGCACCCAAGCGCTAAGAATGATTAACATGCAAAACTAGGCCATTAATCAACAGCGTAATCTAATCAGGACAGCTCTAGCACAGTCGCCAATTGTTGGACACCGCAGGTGGGCATCGGCTTGTTTTGTGTGTGGGTTACTGAGCTTGCTGTCCACTGTGGCTCTGACCTGCAGGCTGGCTTCTTAAAGGCCAGTCTTTATTTCAAAGGTCTTTATGGATTTAAGGATCGCAGTTAGTTTCGACCGAGCAGGAACAGATGGAAAGGCTAGGCACAGCGCTGTCATGCAGGTACTCCCATGTCATTCTGAGGAAGACCGTAACTGGTGGGGATCAAGTAGTTATTTCTCTTCTGAGAAGTCATCGTTTTTTTTGAGAAAGATCATCAAAGAATGCAAGTCGAAGCTACTGAACTGATCCATTCGTCTGTTTAATCCCTTCAGGAGCCACTTCTTACGTTCTTATATTCAAGATAGGTTTTTGGTCATTAAATGAATCAAGGGATATGAGTTTTGGGCGGGCAAGTAGAATTGAGGTCGAAGATCAGCCATGATCTTATTGAATGGTGGAGCAGGCTCGAGGGGCCGTATGGCCCACTCCTGCTCCTAATTCTTCTGTATCTTATGTTCTTATAAAGCAGGTGTGTTATTTGAAGTGACTTCAACAACTTGCTTTTCCTACTTGCTCCAGTAAGTGACTGTACAATAAAATTTGTTCGGTAGTTGAATCTGTTATGAAAATATATGGTGTTGACTGTTCAACTCCCTCCATGGCCCCGCCCCTTCCTAGCTCTGTAACCTCCTCCAGCCCTACAACCCCCGAGATCTCGGCGCTCCTCCAATTCTGGCCTCTTGCGCATCCCCAATTTCCTTCACACCACCATTGCCGGCCGTGCCTTCAGCTGCCGAGGCCCGAAGCTCTGGAATTCCCTCCCTAAACCTCTCCGCCTCTCTCTCCTCCTTTGAGACGCTCCTTAAAATCTACCTCTTTGACCAAGCTTTTGGTCACCTGCCCTAATTTCTCCTTATGTGGCTCGGTGTCAAATTTTTTGTCTTATAATACTTTGTGCAGCGCCTTGGAACGTTTTACTACGTTAAAGGCGCTATATAAATGCAAGTTGTTGCTGTTGCCAT
The DNA here is from genome assembly GCA_030390025.1 of Squalus acanthias. NCBI lineage: Eukaryota > Metazoa > Chordata > Chondrichthyes > Squaliformes > Squalidae > Squalus > Squalus acanthias. Next base: position 24,604,838 of record CM059441.1, read on the forward strand.
TTCACGTGACTTGGAAGGACAGTGGGAATCATCCATGTTTTACAGAGATACGTTTGTTCACCCAGGGCATGTTATTACCAGATTACTGTGCACAAAAATCCTGAGTTCCGTTCAAAGGAAGTATCGGCTGTTGTACGGGGGCAGAACTTTATGTTGGCACCAACAACAATAACTTATAGAGTCATGGGGGGAAAATTCAGTTGGTTGCGCCTGCCGTTAGCGCCTTAAGAGGGCGCTAATGGGGCGCAAAGCAACTAGCGCCCAGGCGCGGCGATGTTTGCGCCGCTCACGAAATTAACTAGACATTTTGCGGCAGCGCTAAACACTACCGCCACAATCTCCTGTGCCAGCAGATCGTGACGTCAATCGAGTGCACAACGCCCCAGTAGTGCCCCGGAGCGGATATTGAGTGGCGCCCCCTGCCTTACCGCCTGCCGCTAGCAACGACAGGTTGAGGGGAGCGTTTTGCAGTCAGGAAGGGACTGGGGGAGCACTATTTAAAGGCGACCACTTCCTGCCTTTTTTTGTTGGTGACATTTTTGAACCACGCATTCTGAGAGAGAGAGAGAGAGACTTCTGGAGAGATTCAACGCTGTGTGAAGGAGTTTTGGGTACTGAGCAGCACTTTGCAGGTTCATTTTGATTTGCCCTTCCTTGTATCGATTTAGAAGAGATTGTGGGGGCTGCACTCTGAGCTCTTTCCCTGGTTCTCTCCATTGTTCTTTCCAGCAGATTTGATGTACAGGTCTCTCCAGGCCGAGATTCAAGGCTGCAATGAGCAGGATGTGGATGGAAAGCAAGATCAACCCTCCCCTTTAAGAACTGGCCAGCGCCATTGTGTCTGTGTTCCATTGCTGACTGACATCACATGAGCTTCGCCAGCACTCTGAGTTAGCGCCTCGCTCCTCGACCTTTGCGCCTTAAGACAGATGTGAAGCACCTGATTTAGCGCTCCAATCACCTCCAGGGGTGATAAAAGTCAAGTTTGCAGTCGGAGGCGATAATTAGCGCCAGGCGCTAATCTTTGCGCCCGGCCGATAATTGCGCCCCAAATGGGGCGATACTGAATTTCTCCCCCCAAGAGTCATAACGGCACAGAAGGAGACCATTCGGCCCATCGAGTCTGTGCCAGCTCTCTGTAGAGCAATCCAGTCAGTTCCATTCCCCCACTCTATCCCCATAGCCCTACAAGTTTATTTCCCTCAAGTGCCTATCCAGTCTCCCCTTGAAAACAATGAGTGTCTCCGCTTCCACCACTTCCGTCGGCAGTGAGTTCCAGGTCCTCACCACTCGCTGCGTAATAAAGTTTTTCCTCACATCCCCCCTGTATCTCTTGCCCAAAACCTTAAATCTGTGTCCCCTAGGCCTTGTACCATCAACTAGTGGGAACAGCCTTTCCCCGTCTAGCCTATCCAAATCCGTCATAATCTTGTACACCTCCATCAAATCACCCCTCAACCTCCTTTGCTCTAATGAAAACAAATCCAGCTTCTCCAACCTGTCCTTGTATCTAAGAACCCCCATCCCCGGAACCATTCTGGTAAATCTCCTCTGCACCCTCTCAAGGGCCTTCACATCCTTCCTAAAGTGTGGTGACCAGAACTGGACGTAATACTCCAGTTGTGGCCTAACCAGCACTTTAAAACTTGTATTTATATAGCGCCTTTAACGTAGTAAAACGTCCCAAGGCGCTGCACAGGAGTATTATAAGACAAAAAATTTGACACCAAGCCACATAAGGAGAGATTAGGGCAGATGACCAAAAGCTTGGTCAAAGAGGTAGGTTTTAAGGAGCGTCTTAAAGGAGGAAAGAGAGGTAGCGAGGCGGAGAGGTTTAGGCAGGGAATTCCCGAGCTTAGGGCCCAGGCAACAGAAGGCACGGCCACCAATGGTTGAGTGATTATAATCAGGGATGCTCAAGTGGGCAGAATTAGAGGAGCGCAGATATCTCGGGGGGGTTATGGGCTGGAGGAGATTACAGAGATAGGGAGGGGGGAGGCCATGGAGGGATTTGAAAACAAGGATGAGAATTTTGAAATCGAGGTATTGCTTAACCGGGAGCCAATGTAGGTCAGCGAGCACAGGGGTGATGGATGAACAGGACTTGGTGGAAGTTAGGACACGGGCTGCAGAGTTTTGGATGGCCTCAAGTTTACGTAGGGTAGAACGTGGGAGGCCAGCCAGGAGTGTATTGGAATAGTCAAGTCTAGAGGTGACAAAGGCATGGATAAGCGTTTCAGCAGCAGATGAGCTGAGACAAGGGCGGAGACGGGCGATGTTACGGAGGTGGAAATAGGCGGTCTTAGTTATGCTGCGGCTATGTGGTCGGAAGCTCATTTCAGGGTCAAATTTGACACCAAGGTTGCGAACACTGTGGTTCAGCCTCAGACAGATGTTAGGGAGAGGGATGGAGTCAGTGGCTAGGGCACGGAGTTTGTGATGAAGGCCGAAAACAATGGCTTCGGTCTTCCCAATATTTAATCCGAATTGTAACAGTGTGTTCTTGCAGCGAGGAATATTCCCGACTGATTGCATAATGTTTGTAATTGAGGCATTTACGTTTCTGTTGGAATAGTCACAAGGTAGAGCGGCACTGGGTGTTATTACCGTATTACCGAATAGCATGGGAGCATGGGTTTATGCCGTGGTGTCCAAGTGAGTTCCCTATCCTGGCTGAAGTTTTTTGGAGAGGAGATGGCAAGTGGAATCAGATGTTTTCCCCAGAAGAAGACCAACAACATCAACTTACATTTATATAGCGCCTTTAACAGAGTAAAACGTCCCAAGGCGCTTCACAGGAGCCTAGTCAGACACAATTTGACACTGAGCCACAGGAGGAGATATTAGGGCAGGTGACCAAATGGTCACATTGTTAGGTTTTTAAGGAGCGTTTTAAAGGAGGAGAGAGAGGAAGAGAGGAGGAGAGACAATAGCAAAATACAGGAATCCTGCCCCAAGCGCGGTTTTGCCATACGCGGATTTCACGTATACATGGTTTCCTCTCTGCGACTATTTTCGCCAACCGCGGCAGTGAAATTCGTGTATCCGCGGTTTTTGATTTAGGAATAAGGTAAAAAACATGATTTTATTGCTTTTTATATGCTTTTTATACTCTTTTTATTGTGTTATTTGAACATTTATACTGAATTTGCCAACCGCGGTTTTACTAACCACGGGGGTTTTCAGGGATGTATCCGCCGCGGTTGGGATGGGATTCCTGTACTGCGGATGTTGGAAATCTGAAATAACAACAGAAGGTGCTGCAAACACTCAGCAGGTCAGGCAGCATCAAGGTGAGAGAAACAGAATCAACGTTTTGGGTCGAGGACCCTTCGTCGAGGAGGTGGAGAGGTTTAGGGAGGGAATTCCAGAGCTCAGGGCCGAGGCCGCTGAAGGCACGGCCGCCAATGGTGGGGCGATTAATATCGGGGAGGCGGGAATTGGAGGAGCGCAGAGGTCCCAGCGGGTTCTAGGGCTGAAGCAAATTATGGAGATAGTGAGGGGCGAGGCCATGGAAGGAATTTTTAAATCGAGGCGTCTTGTCTCATGCAGCTCGTGGCAGTTTAGAGAGCGCTATTGTAACAGTTGAGGAGCTGGAAAAAGGTGTGTCACAAGGTGTCGATTTTTTTTTCTCGGTTTTTCTTCTCACCTCCCCATCCTCCTCCTCCTCCTCCTCATCTTCTTCCCATGTCAGCCGTGGCTCAGTGCTAGCACCCTCACCTCTGAGTCAGAAGGTCATGGGTTCAAAATCCCAGTCCAGAGATTTAAGCACATAATCCAGGCTGACACACCCAGTGCAGCACTGAGGGAGTGCTGCACTGCCGGAGGTGCCGTCTTTCGGATGAGACGTTAAACCGAGGCCTCGTCTGCTCTCTCAGTGGACGTAAAAGATCCAACGGCACTATTTCGATAAAAGCTGGGGAGTTCTCCCTGGCGTCCTTGCCCAATATTTTTCCCTCAACCAACACCTAAAAAAAAATGAGTATCTGGTCATTATCACATTGCTGTTTGTGGGAGCTTGCTGTGCGCAAATTGGCTGCCGCGTTTCCCACATTGCAACAGTGACTACACTTCAAAAAGTACTTCATTGGCTGTAAAGCGCTTTGGGACATCCTGAGGTTGTGAAAGGCGCTATAGAAATACAAGTTCTTTCTTTCTTCCCCCTACTCCCTCCTACATAAGAATTAGGAGCAGGAGTCGGCCATACGGCCCCTCGAGCCTGCTTCGCCATTCAATAAGATCATGGCTGATCTTTGACCTCAACTCTACTTTCCCGCCCGATCCCCATATCCCTTAGAGTCCAAAAATCTATCGATCTCAGCCTTGAATATGCTCAGTGACTGAGCATCCACTGCCCTCTGGGGTAGAGAATTCCCCCTCCTCTCCTGAACGTGCTGACTCTGAAAGAAAGAAAGAAAGACTTGCATTTATATAGCGCCTTTCACGACCACCGGACATCTCAAAGCGTTTTACAGTCAATGAAGTACTTTTGGAGTGTAGTCACTGTTGTAATGTGGGAAACGCGGCAGCCAATTTGCGCACAGCAAGCTCCCACAAACAGCAATGTGATAATGACCAGATAATCTGTTTTTGTTATGTGGATTGAGGAATAAATATTGGCCAGGACACCAGGGATAACTCCCCTGCTCTTCCTCGAAATAGTGTCATGAGATCTTTTACGTCCACCTGAGAGAGCAGACAGAGCCTCGGTTTAACGTCTCATCCGAAAGACGGCACCTCCGACAGCGCAGCGCTCCCTCAGTACTGCACTGGGAGTATCAGCCTAGCTTTATGTGCTCAAGTCCCTGGAGTGGGACTCTGAACCCACAACCTTTTGACTCAGAAGGCGAGTGTGCTACCCACTGAGCCACAGCTGACACAGCTCTGGGTAATGTTTCCATGGACTTCAGGAACCTTCAAAGTAAGGCCATTCTTCAGAGGTGAAGCTATAGCGGGAATGCTGGCCGGCTATTCAACTAAGTGAGGGGTACCAGAGCTGAGCGGGATACCATTCTCTCCAGGTGCCGGACCCTTCGGCAGGAGTTTGCGAGATGGCAATTTACCTTTCAGCTTTTTTTTGTTAACCTGGGGGCAACTGTATCATCTTCGCTGCTGCCCCAGTGGTGACCGCACATCAAACAGTGCGAGGCAAATCTAAATTTAAACATCAGGGTCATCGATCTGAAACGTTGACTCTGTTTCTCTCTCCACAGATGCTGCCTGACCTGCTGAGTATTTCCAGCATTTTCTGTTTTTATTCTAAATTTAAACAGATCTGTGTGGGTCAAAATCCTGGAACTCCCTCCCTAACAGCACTGTGGGAGCACCTTCACCACACGGACTGCAGCCGTTCAAGAAGGCGGCTCACCACCACCTTCTCGAGGGCAATCAGGGATGGGCAATAAATGCCGGCCTTGCCAGCAACGCCCACATCCCATAAACGAATAAAACAAAAATTCAATACTTGGGATATTTAAATGTAAGTCACACATCAGGCACTGCCCAGCTGCTCCATAGAGAGTAGAAAAGGATTGAATTTCAATCTGGGGCTCAGCATCTTTTTTGAGGCATTCAATATCTGTTCATAAACTGGGCAAGGAATCTTCCTGCCCCATGTTTGAGTAAACGAGACAGAAGTGACAGCCTGTAGCGGATTCTGGGTGAGGGTTGGAGATTGGGTCGCCAACTCTGGTTGTACGTATTCCTGGAGCTTTCATCACATGACCTCTCGCCTCCAACCGCCCCGCCTGGTCGAACAGCCTTTATTTCCCTCATTTCCAATATTTTTATAACCAATAAACAAAGAAAATGAAGAAAATTACACAATTTTTTTTAACTAGGTTTTTTTTTCTCCCGGGTTTTGCTCGGAGCAGGGTCCGTGAGATTCATCTGTAATTCCTGAAGACTCCAGGGCAATCCTGGAGGGTTGGCAACCCTAGCGTGTGAGACAGAGTGTGTGAGAGAGAGGAGAGAGGGAGTGTGAGAGAGAGAGAGAGAGCGGGAGTGTGAGAGAGAGAGAGAGAGAGGGAGTGTGAGAGAGAGAGAGGGAGGGAGTGTGAGAGAGAGAGAGAGGGAGTGTGAGAGAGAGAGAGGGAGGGAGTGTGAGGGAGAGAGAGGGAGGGAGTGTGAGAGAGAGAGAGGGAGTGTGAGGGAGCGAGAGGGAGGGAGTGTGAGAGAGAGTGTGAGAGAGAGTGTGTGAGAGAGAGAGAGGGAATGTGAGAGAGAGAGTGAGAGTGTGAGAGAGAGGGAGAGGGAGTGAGAGAGAGAGAGAGAGAGAGAGGGAGTGTGTGAGAGAGAGGAAGAGAGGGAATGTGAGAGAGAGAGAGAGAGAGAGGGAGTGTGAGAGAAAGAGAGTGAGTGTGAGAGAGAGAGAGAGGGAGTGTGTGTGAGAGAGAAAGAGAGAGAGAGTGTGAGAAAGAGGGAATGTGAGAGAGAGAGAGGGTGTGTGTGTGAGAGAGAGAGTGTGAGTTTGAGAGAGCGAAAGAGTGTGTGTGAGAGAGAGAGGGGGTGTGAGAGAGCGAGAGGGAGTGTGAGAGAAAGAGAGGGAGAGTGTGTGTGAGGGAGAGAGAGAGAGGGAGGGAGGGAGTGTGTGAGAGAGAGAGGGGGTGTGTGAGAGAGAGAGAGAGAGAGGGAGAGTGTGTGTGAGGAGAGAGAGAGAGGGAGGGAGTGTGTGAGAGAGAGAGGGAGTGTGAGAGAGAGAGAGTGAGAGAGAGAGAGGGAGTGTGAGTGAGCGAGAGGGAGGGAGTGTGAGAGAGAGAGAGAATGTGAGAGAGAGAGTGAGTGTGAGAGAGAGAGGGAGAGGGAGTGTGAGAGAGAGAGAGGGAGTGTGAGAGAGAGAGGGAGAGGGAGTGTGTGAGAGAGAGGGAGAGGGAGTGTGTGAGAGAGAGAGAGGGAATGTGAGAGAAAGAGAGAGCGAGGGAGTGTGAGAGAGAGAGAGGGAGTGTGAGAGAAAAGAGAGGGAGTGTGAGAGAGAGAGAGGGAGTGTGAGAGAGAGAGGGAGTGTGAGTAAGTGAGAGAGGGGGTGTGAGAGAGTGAGAGGGAGGGAGTGTGAGAGTGTGAGAGTGTGAGAGAGTGAGAGAGTGAGTGTGAGAGAGAGAGAGGGAATGTGAGAGAGAGAGAGAGTGAGTGTGAGAGAGTGTGAGAGAGCGAGAGAGGGAATGTGGGAGAGAGAGAGAGTGTGAGAGAGAGAGAGAGTGAGGGAGCGAGAGAGAGAGAGTGTGAGAGAGTGAGAGAGGGAGAGAGGGAGTGAGTGTGAGAGAGAGGGAGTGTGAGAGAGAGAGGGAGTGTGAGTAAGTGAGAGAGGGGGTGTGAGAGAGTGAGAGGGAGGGAGTGTGAGAGTGTGAGAGAGAGAGAGTGTGAGAGAGTGAGAGAGTGAGTGTGAGAGAGAGAGAGGGAATGTGAGAGAGAGAGAGAGAGTGAGTGTGAGAGAGTGTGAGAGAGCGAGAGAGGGAATGTGGGAGAGAGAGAGAGTGTGAGAGAGAGAGAGAGTGAGGGAGCGAGAGGGAGAGAGTGTGAGAGAGTGAGAGAGGGAGTGTGTGTGAGAGAGAGAGTGAGTGAGAGAGAGAGTGTGAGAGAGTGAGAGAGTGAGAGAGGAGTGTGTGTGAGAGAGAGAGAGTGAGTGAGTGAGAGAGAGAGAGAGAGGAATGTGAGAGAGTGTGAGAGAGCGAGAGAGAGTGTGAGAGAGAGAGAGTGTGAGAGAGTGAGAGAGGGAGTGTGTGTGAGAGAGAGAGAGTGAGTGTGAGAGAGCGAGAGAGAGAGTGTGAGAGCGAGAGAGAGGAGAGTGTGTGTGAGGGAGAGAGAGAGGGAGGGAGTGTGTGTGAGAGAGAGAGAGGGAGCATGCGAGAGAGAGAGAGGGAGTGTGTGAGAGAGAGAGAGAGAGAGAGGGAGAGAGAGAGAGAGAGGGAGTGTGAGAGAGAGAGAGGGAGTGTGTGAGAGAGAGAGAGGGAGAGAGAGAGGGAGTGTGAGAGAGAGAGAGGGAGTGTGTGAGAGAGAGAGAGAGAGAGAGAGAGGAGTGTGCGAGAGAGAGAGAGAGGAGTGTGAGAGAGAGGGAGTGTGAGAGTGAGAGTGAGTGTGAGAGAGTGAGAGAGGGAGTGTGAGAGAAAGAGAGGGAGAGTGTGTGTGAGGGAGAGAGAGAGGGAGGGAGGGAGTGTGGGTGTGAGGAGAGAGAGAGCGGGAGGGAGTGTGTGAGAAGAGAGGGAGTGTGAGAGAGAGAGAGAGTGAGAGAGAGAGGGGGAGTGTGAGAGAGCGAGAGGGGAGGGAGTGTGAGAGAGAGAGAGTGTGTGAGAGAGAGAGAGAAGTGTGAGAGAGAGAGTGAGTGTGAGAGAGAAAGTGAGTGTGAGAGAGAGAGGGAGAGGGTTGTGAGAGAAGAGAGAGGGAGTGTGAGAGAGAGAGGGAGAGGGAGTGTGTGAGAGAGAGGGAGAGGGAGAGTGTGAGAGAGAGAGAGGGAATGTGAGAGAAAGAGAGAGCGAGGGAGTGTGAGAGAGAGAGAGGGAGTGTGAGAGAAAAGAGAGGGAGTGTGAGAGAGAGAGAGAGTGTGAGAGAGAGAGAGAGTGTGAGAGAGAGAGAGAGAGAGTGTGAGAGAGAGAGAGAGAGGAGTGTGAGAGAGAGAGAGAGAGTGGTGAGAGTGAGAGAGAGAGTGTGAGAGAGAGAGAGAGTGTGAGAGAGAGAGAGAGTGTGAGAGAGAGAGAGAGTGTGAGAGAGAGAGAGAGTGTGAGAGAGAGAGAGAGTGTGAGAGAGAGAGAGAGAGAGTGTGAGAGAGAGAGAGAGAGTGTGAGAGAGAGAGAGAGTGTGAGAGAGAGAGAGAGGGGAGGAGAGAGAGAGTGAGAGAAGAGAGAGTGTGAGAGAGAAGAGAGAGTGTGAGAGAGAGAGAGAGTGTGAGAGAGAGAGAAGAGTGTGAGAGAGAGAGAGAGTGTGAGAGAGAGAGAGAGTGTGAGAGAGAGAGAGAGTGTGAGAGAGAGAGAGAGAGTGTGGAGAGAGAGAGAGAGTGTGTGAGAGAGAGAGGAGAGAGAGAGAGGGTGTGAGAGAGAGAGAGGGAGTGTGAGAGAGAGAGAGAGAGAGAGGGAGTGTGCGAGAGAGAGAGGAGTGTGAGAGAGAGAGGGAGTGTGAGAGTGAGAGTGAGTGTGAGAGAGTGAGAGAGGGAGTGTGAGAGAAAGAGAGGGAGAGTGTGTGTTAGGGAGAGAGAGAGGGAGGGAGGGAGTGTGTGAGGGAGAGAGGGAGTGTGAGAGAGAGAGAGAGTGAGAGAGAGAGAGGGAGTGTGAGAGAGCGAGAGGGAGGGAGTGTGAGAGAGAGAGAGTGTGTGAGAGAGAGAGAGAATGTGAGAGAGAGAGTGAGTGTGAGAGAGAAAGTGAGTGTGAGAGAGAGAGGGAGAGGGAGTGTGAGAGAGAGAGAGGGAGTGTGAGAGAGAGAGGGAGAGGGAGTGTGTGAGAGAGAGGGAGAGGGAGTGTGTGAGAGAGAGAGAGGGAATGTGAGAGAAAGAGAGAGGGAGTGTGAGAGAGAGAGAGGAGTGTGAGAGAGAGAGGGAGTGTGAGAGAGAGAGAGGGAGTGTGAGAGAGAGAGAGGGAGTGTGAGTAAGTGAGAGAGGGGTGTGAGGAGTGAGAGGAGGAGTGGTGAGAGAGAGGAGAGTGTGAGAGAGAGAGGGAATGTGAGAGAGAGAGAGAGAGAGAGTGAGTGTGAGAGAGTGTGAGAGAGCGAGAGAGGGAATGTGTGGAGAGAGAGAGAGAGTGTGAGAGAGAGAGAGAGTGAGGGAGCGAGAGAGGGAGTGAGTGAGAGAGAGAGAGTGAGTGAGTGAGTGAGAGAGAGAGAGAGGGAATGTGAGAGAGTGTGAGAGAGCGAGAGAGAGTGTGAGAGAGTGAGAGAGGGAGAGTGTGTGTGAGGAGAGAGAGAGGAGGGAGTGTGTGTGAGAGAGAGAGAGAGAGAGGGGAGAGTGTGTGTGAGGAGAGAGAGAGGGAGGGAGTGTGTGAGAGAGAGAGAGGGAGCATGCGAGAGAGAGAGAGGGAGTGTGTGAGAGAGAGAGAGAGAGAGAGGGAGTGTGAGAGAGAGAGAGAGGGAGTGTGTGAGAGAGAGAGAGAGAGAGAGGGAGTGTGAGAGAGAGAGAGGGAGTGTGTGAGACAGAGAGAGAGAGAGAGAGAGGGAGTGTGCGAGAGAGAGAGAGGAGTGTGAGAGAGAGAGGGAGTGTGAGAGTGTGAGTGTGAGAGAGTGAGAGAGGGAGTGTGAGAGAGCGAGAGGGAGAGTGTGAGAGAGAGTGTGAGAGAGAGTGTGAGGGAGTGAGTGTGAGAGAGAGAGAGAATGTGAAAGAGAGAGAGAGTGAGTGTGAGAGAGAGAGTGAGTGTGAGAGAGAGAGGGAGAGGGAGTGTGTGAGAGAGAGAGAGGGAATGTGAGAGAGAGAGAGGAATGTGAGAGAGAGAGGGAGTGTGAGAGAGAGAGAGAGGGCGTGTGAGAGAGAGAGAGATGGAGTGTGAAAGAGAGAGGGAGAGGGAGTGTGTGAGAGAGAGGGAGAGGGAGTGTGAGAGAGAGA
>CM059441.1:24617850-24672850 GCA_030390025.1 Squalus acanthias
GTAGAAACTGTCAGTGCATGAATCATGCATGAAGGGCTCTTCTCAGTGGTCCTCAGGCTGAGCGAATGAAAGGCTCCTAGGAGCTGCTACGTTTGCTGGGAGGAGGAGCACATCCTAGTGCAGTTGCTGCAGTGCTGGCGGAACACATGCGAAGGGCTCTGAATAACATTTACGAAAAGGGGGAAATAAAAAAACCCAGAAGGGCTGTTACTCTGCTTCAAGGGCGTGCGTGCGAGGGCTGCTGGACTCCTTTGATGCTCAAGGTCTCACAAAAAAAAGGTAGGGTCATCTTTTCAATTCGGTGCATGCCCTTAATGAACAGATCTGATTTTCTTTTTAATGCACATCTAAAGCCTGAGCCTTGTATCAGTGTCACTGATCTGCTGCTGGGATGAGCTGCAGCGCACTGTATCAAGGAGCACTGAGACAGCAAGCACAGAAGTGAAGCGTTTAGTGGGAGTGTTTGTTATATTTAAAGGCCCCTGTGTCTTTCCCGTGTATATTTCGGAGCGTTATCCTGCAATAAACAGCTGGGTGAAAAGGCAGGGCCAGTGCCCATCGTGTCAGCATTTACACAGTATCCTCCACAGCACCTGTTTCATTATATGGAGCAAGTAGCCTTTCCTCTCTCACCCTCTCTCCCTCTCATTCTCTCTCCCTCTCTCCCTTTCTTTCTGCCTTATTCTCTCCCTCGCTCTCATTCTTCCCCTCTCTGTCTCTCATTATCTCTCATTCTCTCCCTCTCTTTATGTCTCTCTCTCTCTCTTTCATTCTCTCCCTCTTTCTGCCTCTCTCTCATTTTCTCTCCCTCTCTTTCTCCCTCTCATTCTCTCACCCTTTCTCTCGTTCTCTCTCCCTCCCTCTCATTTTTCTGCCTCTCTCTCTTTCACTCCCCCTCTCTCCCTCTTTCTCCCTCTCTCTCATTCTCTCTCCCTCCCTCGCATTTATCTGCCTCTCCCTCTCTCTCATTCTCTCTTCCACTCTCTCATTTATCTGCCTCTCTCTCTCTCTCTCTCTCTCTCCCTCTCTCACCCTCTCTTTCTCCCCCTCATTCTCTCTTCCACTCTCTCATTTATCTGCCTCTCTCTCTCTCTTTCACTCTCCCTCTCTCATTCTCTCTATCTCTCTTTCTCCCTCTCATTCTCTCTCCCACTCTCTCATTTTTCTGCCTCTCTCTTTCACTCTCCCTCTCATTCTCTCCCTCTATTTCTCCCTCTCTCTCATTCTCGCTCCCTCTCTTTCTCCCTCTCTCTCTCATTCTCTCTCCCTCCCTCTCATTTGTCTGCCTTTCTCTTTCACTCTCCCTCTCATTCTCTCCCTCTCTTTCTGCCTCTCTCTTGTTCTCTCTCCCTCTCTCTCTCTGTTATGTGTCTCTCTCTCTCTCTCTCTTTCTCTCATTCTCTCCCTCTTTCTGCCTCTCCCTCTCCTTCTCTCCATCAAACAGGATGGGCTGTACTCCATGCTTGAGGCAGCAATGTTGATGTTAAATGCACAGTGATGACATCATCGCCTCCAAATCTCTGCAAAGAGAAATTTTGGCTTGCAAGCCATGAAAAAAACTCTGCTGACACCAGACGGCTGGCTGCATTTTTTTCTTTAAATTCTAAAATGATTTGGAGATTTAAGTATGGCGATGTATCAAACGGTGCAATGCAACCTGTACTATAGTCATCAGTGATTAACATGCAACACCAGAGAACAGGGGCGGACTGGCCATATGGGAAATGGGAGATTCCCCCATGGAGTGCCCCCCTGAATGGTTCTATGCTGTATTATCAGTGCCCCCCTCTCCCCCTTTTTCATGAGAATCCCAAAGAATTCCAGACCCTTTCATGGGAGCCAGTCCGAAAAAGGCACTTTTGTGTTACATTGGCTGCAAATTGACCCTATTTACATAGAAATTACAGCACAGAAACAGGCTATTCGACCCAACAGGTCTATGCCGGTATTTAAAAGAAATAAAAAGAAAGACTTGTATTTCTATAGCGCCTTTCACAACCACCGGACGTCCCAAAGTGCTTTACAGCCAACGAAGTACTTTTGAAGTGTAGTCACTGTTGTAATGTAGGAAACGCGGCAGCCAATTTGCGCACAGCAAGCTCCCACAAACAGCAATGTGATAATGACCAGATAATCTGTTTTAGTGATGTTGGTTGAGGGCTAAACATTGGCCAGGACACCGGGGAGAACTCCCCTGCTCTTCTTAGAAATAGTGCTGTGGGATCTTTTACGTCCACCTGAGAGAACAGACGGGGCCTCGGTTTAACATCTCATCTGAAAGACGGCACCTCTGACAGTGCAGCGCCCCCTCAGCACTGCACTGGGAGTGTCAGCTTAGATTTCTGTACTCAAGTCTCTGGAGTAGGACTTGAACCCACAACTTTCTGACTCAGATTCGAGGGTGCTGCCCACTGAGCCACGGCCGACACTTGCTCTGCAAGCTCCGCAAACGTTTCCTCCCACCTTACTTCATCTCACCCTATTAGCTTGGTACTTCAACGTGCTGTTGACACCACACTCACAACCCATGAACCTCATGTCGTCTTAACCTTGCGATAGATTATTCCCAGTAGCACAACATCAAAAAGATCTGAAAAGAAAATTGCAGTTCCATTTAAATGAGCTTTGGAATATATTCTGGGCCTGCTGCGTTACCTGTGAATCAGTCCCAGATTGTGTCTCGATTAAGCCTGCAATTGCTGCATGTCATTGCACATGGACGGGGTGGGATGAATCAACAGCTAATTCTCCACCCACTGCGCTGATGGTCACGTCAGTGCAGAACTTCACCCCGAACACAGTAACAATCCCTGCACAAAAACAATAGATACTGATTGCAGGGCTGTAATAAATCCTCAGTGTCTGATAGTTATAAACTGCTCGATTCCTGTCATACTTTAGCAATCATCTAACCTCTGCAGTCAGATAGCTCCCTTGCCATCACTTCTAGATATCTTTCTTAAGAAGAACTCAAGAAAGAACTTGCTCTTGTATTGCATCTTTCATGACCTCAAGCCATCCCAAAGTGCTTTACAGCCAATGAAGTACTTTTTGAAGTGTAGTCACTGTTGTAATGTTGAAAATGCAGCAGCCAATTTTCACACATCAAGATCCCACAAACAGCAATGTGATAATGACCCGATCTTAGTGATGTTGGTTGAGGGATAAGTGTTGGCCAGGGGTGCTCCTCTGGGCCTTGCAAGGATAGCTTAGGCCTCCTTGTGTTTAAAATCATGAAGGGTTCAGATAGAATAAATAAAGAGAAACTGTTTCCAGTGTCTGAAGGATCGATAACCAGAGGGCACAGATTTAAGGTGATTGGCAAAAGAACCAGAGGCGAGATGAGGAAAAACTTTTTTACACAATGAGTGGTTAGGATTTGGATTGCGCTGCCTGATCGGGTGGTGGATATAGATTCAATAGTAGCCTTCAAAAGGGAATTGGATAAATACTTGAAGGAGAAAAATTGCAGGAATATGGGGAAAGAGCGGGGGAGTGGGACTAACTGGATCGCTCTTCGAAAGAGCCGGTGCAGACTCGATGGGCCGAATGGCCTTCTGTGCTGTACTATTCCATGATTCTGTGATTCTTTGCCCCGTGCTCTCTTCCCCACCGACCCCGATCGTGAGGCCCTTCCTCCCCGCGCCTTACCTGAGAGCCAGGGATGGGTTTATTGGTCCCCCACCGCAACCACCTGTCGCCCAACATTCCGCTCTTGCCCGCCGGTCAGCTGGCGCTTCCCGCTGGTTTCGGGCGGGAAACTGAATGGGCGTGGTGGGGGGGGGGGGGGGGTGGGGGTTGGGCATACAGATAAGGCTCGGGCGCTAAAATCATGTGGGCCTCACGCTGCCGAGGTCTGGGCAGTTTGCCGCCCGCTTCGGCCTTTGCCGCCCACCCCCAACCTGTCCGATTCCCACCCTGAGTTAACATCAGGGCTAATGAAATAATTTAAAGTTCAATAACTGTTGTTATGTCGCCAACCAACTTGTGCAAAGCAAGATCCCGCAAAACAGCAGTTATATGTGTCGGGATCAAACCGGGGATCTTCCCAGTCTAGTGCGCTTTATTCAAATATATGACCTGGGAGGGGGCACCAGCTCGAGAAGGATATGGTTGACAAAACTTTATTTCTTTGCTTTGAGAGGGAGGACGTAAAAGAGCAGAGGGCTGTTTTCACCAGTGAAGTCAGGAGCCAGGGACACAACGGGTGTTTCTGTGACTTGCTTGTTGCACGTTTCCTGCATTACAACAGTGACTGCACTTCAAAAGTACTTTGTTGGCTGCGAAGCGCTTTGGGACATCCTGAGGTTGTGCAAGGCGCTGTAGAAATGCAAGTTCTTTATTTCTTTTCACTTACAAAATAGAAAAAGTTGTGACGATGTTTGAGCATGTAGCTGATTACTGAGCAAACAGGGGACAAGATGCTCACGGCCCATGTCCGTCCCTGCCCTGCTATCGACGCAGAATCCATATATTCAGTTGTGTTTTTCCCCTTTCTACTGAAGTAGATTAGAATGCTATTTCAGCCCTGCTCCCTTGGGACCGTGCAATGAGAACATTACTTCTATGGTAAAATCCTGTGCAAAGTTTAAATGGCCTGAAAGATAACAGCTGCAGATTCTGGGCTTCCCAAGCACGATTTTCAATCTTGCAGTGTACACACAAGAGCAGGTAACTGCGGAGATGTGAAGACATGGAATAGGAGTGCGCGTTTGCAACCTATTGACAATAAGTTAAATAGTCTATAAGGGTGTTGACTGTACAAGTTTGTCATTCTGCACATACCAGATTGAGACTGGTACATGCACGGAGCAACATGTTACATCTGAGTTATACTGCGAGCTGCGCATTGCTTGCCGGCCAGGGAGCTCTATATGTGTGTATTATACTGCAGAACAAAACCAAAGAGGTACTGTGCTACCTCCTTCAGATAATCTCTCTCTGCCTTGGCTCCATTCAAATAAAACTGTTGGACTATAACCTGGTGTTGTGCGACTTCTCATTTTTGGCTCCATTTGGACAACTTTGCTAATAAACTACATTGTACAATTTGTATCGTTGTGAAGGTGCAAGTGTGTAGCATTGACTGAAACTGTGGTCTAACTTGATCTATGACCTGATGTCAGCCGTGGCTCAGTGGGTAGCACTCTTGCCTTTGAGTCACGAAAGTTGTGGGTACAAGCCCTACTCCAGAGACTTCAGCACAAAATCTAAGCTGACACTCCAGTGCCGTATTTTTGGATGAGACATTTAACCGAGGCCCCATCTGCCATCTTAGGTGGACTATTCGAAGAAGTGTATGGGAGTTCTCCCCAGTGTCCTGGTCAATATTTATCCCTCAATCACCAACACTAAAAAACAGATGATCTGGTCATTATCACATTGCTGTTTATGGGACCTTAGTGTGTGCAAATTGGCTGCTGTGTTTCCTAAAAGTGCTTTGGGATGTCCTGAGGTTGTGAAAGGCGCTATATAAATGCAAGTTCTTTCTTTGGTAGACCAAGATTGGGAGAATGTGAATGTAAGTAAGAAGGTCGATGAGAGGGTTTCTCCTTGTCTGTTATAAGTGAAGTGGTCGATGAATGAATATCCTCCATCAGAGTGAGGAAGTGTTGTATAAAATCTGGAAACTGCTATGAAGAGGGATACATTTATCCCAGGAGGAATGTTTTTTTTTAAAAAAACAGTCTTATTACTGAAAGGCTGGTGCAGGTATAGAGGATTACAACCGCTGTCAATTTCAAGGTCCCTGAAGGATCAGGTCAGACTGGATGGTCAGGGGAGGAGTCAATTGCAGGTGTCAGATCGGACACCAGACACTGTATGGGGTGTGGAGGATAGTACTGTTCTCCATTTCATGCTCTCTCAAGGATAAGATTAGATTGGATGGTTTCGTAAGTATAGAGAATCGTATTGCTTCTCAATTTCAGCCTCTCTGAAAAAATTAGACCGGATATTTGGTGGGTTCAGTGTCTGAATTTGACATTTAGTTGGAGCATTTTCTCTCCTTTCTCTTTCTGTGCCTTTACTGGGTGCTGCCCCTTTTATTATTTTGCCTTTTTGGAGGGGGAAACATAAGGGTGATAAGACTTACTTTCTCTCATCTGTTAATTGGGTCAATTTCCAACACAAAGTTTAATAAAGAGTCACAGGTTAAGAAAAAGACATTCAGGTCATCCCTCTAGGACCCTCACTCTCCCATCAAAGTCAATCCCTCTAGGATCCTTGTTCTTCCATCAAAGTCAATCCCTCCAGTACCCTAACTGTCCATTAAAGTTCATCCCCCAAAACCCTAACTCTGCCATTGATGCTCATCTCTCCAGTACCCTAACTCTCCCATTGAAGCCCATCTCTATAGAACCCTAACTCTTCCATTGAAGCCCATCCCTCCAGTACCCTAACTCTGCCATTGAAGCCCATCTCGCCAGTATCCTAACTCTCCCATTGAAGCCCATCTCTATAGAACCCTAACTCTTCCATTGAAGCCCATCTCTCCAGTACCCTAACTCTCCCATTGAAGCACATCTCTCCAGTACCCTAACTCTCCCATTCAAGCCCATCTCTCCAGTACCCTAACTCTCCCATTGAAGCCCATCTCTATAGAACCCTAACTCTCCCATTGAAGCCCATCTCTATAGAACCCTAACTCTCCCATTGAAGCCCATCTCTCCAGTACCCTAACTCTCCCATTGAAGCCCTTCTCTATAGAACCCTAACTCTTCCATTGAAGCCCTTCTCTATAGAACCCTAACTCTTCCATTGAAGCCCTTCTCTATAGAACCCTAACTCTTCCATTGAAGCCCATCTCTCCAGTACCCTAACTCTTCCATTGAAGCCCATCTCTCCAGTACCCTAACTCTCCCACAGAGGCCCATCCCTATCGGGTTGGAATTTAGGTGAGTACAGGAATGGGTTCAGCTATGAAGTTCTCCCCCGCCCCCGCTCCCCGCCACCACCACCCCTTACCATAGTCAAAAGCTTGCTAACACTCACCAATGCCGAATGGCCCTTGGGAGAGGTATTGGCGGAACCTCTGGTACTGGTAGAGCAGTGCCCCAGCAAGAGTCAGCGCCTGCACCAAAGTACAGGAGAAAACTGGACCTCCTCATAAGAGATTTGTAATAAAAGTGTTTGTTACAATGAGGCTATATAGTATCTACAAATCCTGTATATGTTCAAGGAATAAAACTAAGAAGCTGTAGTATTAGTTTGGAAATGTAGCAGTTGAGGGATAGCGAATGGTATTTTGTTGAAATTTGGGACCAGCCAGAGGAATCACACTTGTCATTCCCAGTCCTGTAGGTTCCTACCAGGCAGTCACCTGTAGCTGGCAGTCAAGCTGTTGCTCAGTGGGTAGCACACTCGTCTCTGGGTCAGAAGGTTGTGGGTTCAAGTCCCACTCCAAGAGACTTGAGCACAAAAATCTAGGCTGACACTCCCGGTGCAATGCTGAGTGAGTGCTGCACTGTCGGAGGTGCCATCTTTCAGATGAGACAGTAAACCAAGGCCCCGTCTGCTCTCTCAGGTGGACGTAAAAGATCCCGCGGCACTATTTTGTAGAAGAGCAGGGGAGTTAATCCCCGGTGTCCTGGGCCAATATTTATCCCTCAATCAACAACATGAAAACAGATTATCTGGTCATTATCACATTGCTGTTTGTGGGAGCTTGCTGTGCACAAATTAGCTGCTGCGTTTCCTACACTACAACAGTGACTACACTTCAAAAAGTACTTCATTGACTGTAAAGTGCTTTGGGACATCCTGAGGTTGTGAATGGCGCTATATAAATGCAAGTCTTACTTTTTTTCAGTGACCTGCAAGAGTCTGGTCAAGTCGATATCTTGAAATGGAACCGGACTAAACCCAGCTCCTGATTTTCAAAGCTACACATCTTATTAAAAAGTCTCTGACTGTTTAAATAAAGGTCTGACTCTGACAATGCCAGCTAGACATGTTTGTATGACCTGGTTTCATTTTACACGGGTAATTTGTAAGTTGCTGACGTGTAATATTCAGGGAGACGGAGGTTTCTGTGGGATGCAGGTATTTTGTGCTAAGAGGATTTCCCTTGTACTTCAGTGGAGTGAATTTCCTGGAGGAAATGATGGATTATAACCGATTAATCTTTGTAAAATCAACATACGCATAGTTGCTCAAAGAAAACACTCTGATATACAGACAGATAATATACACGTAAATGTAGAGAAACCTGGATACAGAAATAGACAACTCAAGGACACAAACAGTGGACACAGACTGACCAGTGTAGAGGTTCAGCATGCTGAAGGTCCAAATCGACACAAAGGTCTCAAGAGAGCTTGAGGGAGAGCCAAGGCTCAGTTGGTAGCACGCTCACCTCTGTAGTCCAGAAGGTTGTGGGCTCAAGTCCCACCCCCAGAAACGTGAGCGTAAATACTCCAGTGCAGTACTGAGGGAGTGCTGCACTGTCAGAGGTGCTGTCTTTCAGATGAGATGTTCAACCATCTGCCCCCTCAGGTGGACATAAAGGATCCCATGGCACTATTTTGAAGAAGTGTTCTCCCCGGTGTCCTGGCTAATATTTATCCCTCAACTAACATCGCTAAAAAAAAACAGATTATCTCATTGCTGTTTGTGGGACCTTGCTGTGTGCAAATTGGCTGCCACGTTTCCTACATTACAACAGTGACTACAATTTAAAAGTACTTCATTGACTGCAAAGCGCTTTGGGATGTCCTGAGGTCATGCAAGTTCTTTAGTTTTTAAATATTTTTAAGTAGTAAAATAATAATGAACAAAAGTGACAGTAACTGAACAGCATCAATCTCCCAGAGTTAGTCCAATGATATCTCTTTAACATCCTTTTCCTTTATTCACTTCTGTTGTTCTACCGCACCCCCCTCCATCCTGCAGTGTTACAGTAAGTCATTCAGATATGCTCAGAAATAGGCACGTTTGCTGCCTCTGGAGCTTTCTATTTAAAATTGCCATAGTCTACATGTGATAAATATATAAATCTGCAGGATTTGTTAAAACCTATCCTGCTGTGTTAAGTTGCTAGCTCTATCCATTGTGGTAGTTTACACCATGGATTTCCAATAAACTGAGGCCATGAATAGGTTACAGACTCCCTGATGATTTTTGGTACAATCACGAATCGGGAGAGTCTCTAATATCAGGATATGTGGAGGAGGCGGAATCGCCGTCGGAGAGCGTGATTGTGTTGTCTTAACTAACGCACGCAGGGCAAGGAGGATGAGTATAGTATGTAATAGAGAACAGAGAGACTAGCTAACTGGTGTGTCTGTAATAGTACAGAGATGGCAAGGAACAAGCGGGTACTCAATAGAGCACAAGGAATAGTGTATGACTTAGTTGTGTCTATAAATGGGCAGTGATCACAAGGAACAGGTAAGCAGTAAGACTCAGAGAATAGGTCACAAACAATGCAGAGATGACACAGAACAAGGGTATGTAATACCATATAGGGAACAGGTGAGAAGGCACCATGCCCAGTTAGTGAATGTACCTGTGTGGTGTAAGGATGGGCAGTGTAGTGCTCAGTAGGATGCATGTCAGTGTATTGTACCGATGGTAGTTGTGCCCAAAGCAGTACCCTATTGGTGGGTAACTAAACTAGGAATATGGAGTTCAGCAACAATAAACAAACATACGAATATGTCGGACAGGAAAAGACTCACTGGTCCACCTAGCCTGTCCCATGTAGTTGTGATGCCATGTGCATCACAATATAAAGACTCCCTACCTACCCAGAGCCACGTAAGCTCCTGGAAAAGGTGAAAATTCAGATTAAAAACCCAGTCCAATTATCCAATTACCCAAATATGGAAAGGTCCTCTCCGACCCCTTTGGGCGATTGAAACTAGTCCCGGAGATTACATAGACACTGATTTGTATTACAGGGCTTCTACAACAACAACAACTTGCATTTATATAGCACCTTTAACGTAGCAAAACGCCCCAAGGTGCTTCACAGGAGCGATTATCAAAAAAAATTTGACACCGAGCCGCAAATGGAGATATTAGGACAGGTGACCAAAAGCTTTATCAAAGAGGTAGGTGTTAAGGAGCATTGATTGAGATTGGAAAAAATAGCAAAAACCAGGGAGCAAACCTGAGACCATCCTGGCCTGCATGCTTTAGGACCACACCAAGTGGTGTATTCAGCCACTCAGCCATTAGGGAAGTGCTTTGAATTCACAATCATCAGACAAGGTCAAACTTCAAACACATAACAGACAAGGGGAGGGAGGGGTTGAAATCTGTTTTGACTGTGGCTGGCCTAGTTGGCAAAATCCAAACTTTAGACATTTTGAGTGAAAACAGACTGGGATCTAGTGGAGTCACAGATAGTAATAGGTAATGGCAGACTTGCTCATGTGATTTTTGACACTTGCTCCATCCCATTACTTTAAAACTGTCTGGAATGAGTCATTACTGGGTCATAATTGGTGGTCATGACTTGAAGTTATTCTTTAAATAAGTTCAGAAACATTGCAGACTAATGGCCATTGGATGCATTTTCCCCAGAGCTAATAATTAGTTTAATTGTGATGTACGGATATACAGACCCTATGGAATGGTACTCAATATATTTCTACAGCACATCACGCAATAGCCTGTTGCCGATATAAGGCGAACAGGCTCACATCATTTCCCTCTATCTGTTATTTTAGAGGAGGCATTAACCCATTTATCATAAAGGGACAATGCCGGCACTGAAAAAGTGGATGGAGGAATGTCACACAAGCACCTCAAGTGTTATATTGGCAACAGTAATCTCTAGGACAATGAGCTTTCAGATATCTCCTGTGTCATCGGTGTGGTGCACAGGAATTGCTAGACGAAACCAAGTCTGCCTTCTACCATCCTGGTAGTTCCATGATACGACGATAATGGAGTTGTTGACTTTGTGACTGTGTGATTGTGACAAAGGTAAGCTATCCCTCCTCATCCTTCTCGGCCTTTGACACGGTTAACCACTCCATCCTCCTCCAACGCCTATCCACTGTCGTCCAGCTGGGTGGGACTGCACTCGCCTGGCTCCACTCTTATCTATCTAATCGTAGCCAGAAAATCGCCTGCAACAGCTTCTCTTCCCGCTCCCGCATCGTTACCTCTGGTGTCCCAAAAGGATTTATCCTTGGCCCCCTCCTATTTCTCATCTACATGCTGCCCCTTGGTGACATCATCCATAAAAATGGTGTCAGTTTCCACGTGTACGCTGACGACACCCAGCTCTACCTCAGCACCACTTCTCTCGACCCATCCACGGTCTCTAAATTGACACACTGCTTGTCCGACATCCCGTACTGGATGAGCAGAAATTTTCTCCAATTAAATATTGGGAAGACCGAAGCCATTGTCTTCGGTCTCCGCCACAAACTCCGTTCCCTCGCCATTGACTCCATCCCTCTCCTTAACATCTGTCTGAGGCTGAACCAGACTGTTCGCAACCTTGGTGTCATACTTGACCCTAAAATGAGCTTCCAACCACATATCCGTGGCATAACTAAGACTGCCTATTTCCACCTCCATAACATCGCCCATCTCAGCCCTTGCCTCTGCTCATCTGCTACGTAAACTTGAGCTCATCCAAAACTCGGCTGCCCGTGTCCTA
Source organism: Squalus acanthias (assembly GCA_030390025.1). Lineage (NCBI taxonomy): Eukaryota > Metazoa > Chordata > Chondrichthyes > Squaliformes > Squalidae > Squalus > Squalus acanthias. Next base: position 24,629,471 of record CM059441.1, read on the forward strand.
ACTCGCACCAAGTCCCGTTCACCCATCACCCCCTGTGCTCGCTGACCTACATTGGCTCCCGGTTAAGCAACGCCTCGATTTCAAAATTCTCATCCTTGTTTTCAAATCCCTCCATGGCCTCGCCCCCTCCCTATCTCTGTAATCTCCTCCAGCCCCACAACCCTCTGAGATCTCTGCGCTCCTCTAATTCTGCCCTCTTGAGCATCCCTGATTATAATCGCTCAACCATTGGTGGCCGTGCCTTCAACTGCCTAGGCCCTAAGCTCTGAAACTCCCTCCCTAAACCTCGCCTCCTCTCTACCTCTCTTTCCTCCTTTAAGCCACTCCCTAAAACCTACTTCATCACCTGACCTAATTTCTCCTTATGTGGCTTGGTGTCAATTTTTTGTCTTATAACACTCCTGTGCAGTGCCTTGGGACGTTTTACTACGTTAAAGGCGCTGTATAAATACAAGTTGTTGTTGTTGTTGTTATCACAGCAATCGATCTCTATCATTTAGTCTACAACAGACCCAGACATGACGCAAGGAAAAATCCCAGTGGTGGAGAGCTTTGGGAACCATAGGTCCAAAGTTACCCATTCCTCCCGAGCACGCCACACTCACCACATGTCACGTCTCCGATTACTCCTCTAAAGTCACCATGGGCTATCCTCTCAGGCATTTTAATGGACATAACCATAGCAATGTTAACAAAAATCAGGGAAGAGGATGGTCATCCATACTCTTGGTTGGAGAATGTTACCAAACATAATAGATGGGATGTGTGGTCCAACTTGCAGGGACCGCCCACCCACCCCCCACCCCATAGAAGCACATTTCCTTGGTTCTGTGGGAGATAACTTCTGAGTTACAGCAGCACATTCTGGAAGGCTTATCATTATTATGTAAAAATATGTTAGTTTAAGTGTTGTGATGTTTAGAGGGAGTAGCTGAATGAATGACTAATCGGGCAGTGCAGAAGGCTTTGCAAATTGCCGGCTTCATCCGCAGTTCAAACAGATCTCGGTCCAAATAGAACCGGGCTGATTCTCAAAGTGCAGAATATGCCAGCGGAGAGCTTTGCCCACTCGCAAGAACAACTTGCAATTATACAGCACCTTTAATCATAGAATCATAGAATGGTCACAGCACGGAAGGAGGCCATTCGGTCTATCGAGCCCGTGCCGGCTCTCTGCAAGAGCACTTCAGCTAGTCCCACTCCCCTGCCCTTTCTCCATAGCCCTGCAATTTTTTTTCCTTCAGGTACTTATCCAATTCCCTTTTGAAAGCCACAATTGAATCTGCCTCTACTGCCCTTTCAGGCAGTGCATTCCAGATCCTAACCACTCGCTGAGTAAAAAAGTTTTTCCTCATGTCGCCTTTGTTTCTTCTGCCAATCACCTTAAATCTGTGTTCTCTGGTTCTTGATCCTTCCTCCAATGGGAACAGTTTCTCTCTATCTACTTTGTCCGGACCCCTCATGATTTTGAACAGCTCTATCAAATCTCCTCTCAATCTTCTCTGCTCGAAGGAGAACAACCCCAGCTTCTCCAGTCTACCCACGTAACTGAAGTCCCTCATCCCTGGAATGTAGTAAACCGTCCCCAAGGAACTTCACAGGAGCAATTATCAAACAAAATTTGACACCGAGCCACATAAGGTGATATTAGGGCAGATGACCAAAAGCTTGGTCAAAGAGGTAGGTTTTAAGGAGCGTCTTAAAGGAGGAGAGAGAGAGGCGGTGAGATTCAGGGAGGGAATTCTAGAGCTTCGGGGCCAGGCAGCTGAAGGCATAATGGGAAATTGTGGGCAGCGCACTGCAATCCCTTGATGCGTACACGTGCCGATTGAGAGCTCTCCATAAACAGTACGCACTCGATCACCCTTAATATGTCTCCTTTAATCAGGCATGGAGGTTTAAATAGTACTATTTCGCTGTCTTCAACTCAATGGATTTGATAATTTTCTCATGCAAATACATTGTGCTGTAAGTAGCCTAACCATTTAAAACGATGGATAGTTCTAAAAATCTTCTCAGTTTAAAAAAAAAACAATTTGCACTCAATGGGCCTAGTACAACTTTTTTTTATTTATTTGTTCATGGGATGTGGGCGTTGCAGGCAAGCATTTATTGCCCATTCCTAATTGCTCTGGGGGTGAGCCGCCTTATCCAACTGAGTGGCTTGCTAGGCCATTTCAGAGGGCAGTTAAGAGTCAGCCACATTGCTGTGGGTCTAGAGTCACATATAGGCCAGACCAGGTAAGGACAGCAGATTTCCTTCCCTAGAGGACATTAGTGAACCAGATGGGTTTTTACAACATTCCAGTAGTTTCATGGTCACCACTACAGATACTAGCTTTTTTATTCCAAATTTATTTATTAACTGAATTTAAATTCCCCAGCTGCCGTGGTGGGATTTGAACTCGTGTCTCTGGATCATTAGTCCAGTGACATAACCACAATGCTACCGTACAACTTATTTCACCGTTAGAATACACTTCTGTTTTATTGTGCTCAAATCATCCAAGGCTATTGTACTGATCATGATGTGGAGATGCCGGCATTGGACTGGGGTGGACAAAAATGAGAAGTCGCACAACACCAGGTTATAGTCCAACAGATTTATTAAATTTTACAAGCTTTCGAAGGAGCGAATTGCTTCGAAAGCTTGTAAAATTAAATAAATCTGTTGGACTATAACCTGGTGTTGTGCGACTTCTCATTATTGTACTGATGAAATACAAGCTCTATTGAACAGGATTATTCTTTACACTGAGTAAGTTCATTTTAGCCTGAGGCTTTGTGATGTATAGATTTTTCTCTCCTTATGGCGCCAACCTCTTTCCAATATGTTCCTCCTGACATAAATGCCTCTTATTTTCTAATAACGTGCATCATAAACGCAGCAGCAAATGTACAAAATCTCGGAAGTCCAATAGTCTCCTGATAGAGGTAATCATCTTCTAAGAGAAAGCTTTCTAATGAGCATGGGGTCATGAGTATGTATCAATCACCAGCCCAGACAGATGGGATGCGAGGCTCCTGTCTCCGATCGCTGTTAAGGGACTAGGACTGAAATGAAGTGTTATCTAGCTTTAATTTAGTGGCTGCTCTTATAAATCCGGTCACATTAAAAAAAAATGACTACAAATCAGTTTCCTGAGCCAAACCCCTCCCAAAACAATGTTGCAAGTTTCGTCAGTTAGCCGTAGGAGAGACTAACAGTTTGCATGAACATTGAGCAATGTTTGCATAATTGATTCAGTTTGGCAGCCGTGCCTTCAGCTGCCTGGGCCCTAAGCTCTGGAATTCCCTCCCTACGCCTCTCCGCCTCTCTCTCCTCCTTAAAACCTACCAATCTAACCGAGCTTTTGGTGACCTGACCTAATATCTCCTGAAATAACAACAGAAAACGCTGGAAAAACTCCGCAGGCCAGGCAACATCCGTGGAGAGAGAAAGAGAGTTCACGTTTCAGGTCGATGACCTTTCGTCAGATGTGGATGTCAGTTTCGTCAGTTTCGTCAGTTTCGTCAGATCTCCTGATGTGGCTCGGTGTCTAATTTTGTTTGATAATCGCTCCTGTCAAGCGCCTTGGGACGTTTTACTACGTTAAAGGCGCCGTATAAATACAAATTGTTGTTAAATCTGAATGGTCAGATATTCAAAATCTAGGAACTCCCGATAACTCTATTTAGGGATCATTCAAAAAATGGGTGTTCTTGTTAAATGCAAGAACATTGCTTCATTGCTGAAAGAAACCAGTCAGTTGGAAACTCCAGGAAGGGAGAAAAAATCGGTTTGAATTTTCCAAGAAACAGTATTAATTATTATAGTTCCCACAGGGGTGGGAAGTTCAAAAGGAAAGAACAAAGTCTGCTTGAAAGTTTGATGTAAAGGATTAGCTGAATCTTTGGAGTTTTCTCTTTATGATCGCATCCATTTGAATTTTGACTGTAAATATATAACTATTATATGACTGCCACTTATTTGCTTGTTTATCTGTTGTTCAACAAATTAGCTTAATGGTTTTGAACTTGAAAAGAGATCTGAAGCTATGATGCTCTATTTGCTCATTGAAGGTGAGATAGATCCCATTGAGTAGCTGAAAGCAATGAATAGACAAGCTTTTCTCTTTGTTCTCCTGAGTGTGTTACTTAGTACCTCAAGGCTAAGGTAGAATCATAGAATAGTACAGTACAAAAGGAGGCCATTCGGTCCATCAAGTCTGTGTCTGCTCTTTCGAAGAGCAATCCAGTTAGTCCCACTGCCCCCGCTCTTTCCCTGTATCCCTGCAATTGTTTCTCCATCAAGTATTTATCCAATTCCCTTTTTAAGGCTGCTATTGAATATGTTTCCACCACCCTATCAGGCAGTGCATTGTCACCCTATCAGCCATTGTCTTCGGTCCCCGCCACAAACTCCGTTCCCTAGCCACCGACTCCATCCCTCTCCCTAGCATCTGTCTGAGGCTGAACCACACTGTTCGCAACCTTGGTGTCGTATTTGACCCTGAAATGAGCATCTGACCACATATCCGCGGTATAACTAAGACCACCTATTTCCAACTCTAACATCGCCCGTCTCCGCCCCTGCCTCAGCTCATCTGCTATTGAAACCCTCATCCATGCCTTTGTTACCTCTAGACTTGACTATTCCAATGCACTCCTGGCTGGCCTCCCACATTCGACCCTACGTAAACCTGAGGTCATCCAAAACTCGGCTGCCCGTGTCCTAACTCGCACCAAGTCCCGTTCACCCATCACCCCTGTGCTCGCTGACTTCCATTGGCTCCTGGTTAAGCAATGCCTCGATTTCAAAATTCACGTCCTTCCTAAAGTGTGGTGCCCAGAATTGGACATAACAGCTGGGGCCAAACTAGTGTTTTAAAGATAGACACTCTTGAAAAATATGGAGAGTTGGGACTTGCCCATGAGTGTGATCTAAGATGAGAGTCAAGTGAGAAGAGTAGAAAAGATCCAACATAATAGGAGGCACCTAATAGAAATTAAACTGATTTGGTTTGTCTGAACAGACCTCGTAGAGTCATGAATTCAGAGAGGTGATTTTAACTTTCTATTGAACCTTTATACAACACTGGTTCGGCTTCAACTGGAGTATTGTGTCCAATTCTGGGCACCGCACTTTAGGAAGGATGTGAAGGCCTTAGCGAGGGTGCAGAAAAGATTTACAAGAATGGTTCCAGGAATGAGGGACTTCAGTTATGTGGATAGACTGGAGAAGCAGGGGTTGTTCTCCTTAGAGCAGAGAAGGTTGAGAGGAGTTTTGGTAGAGGTGTTCAAAATCATGAAGAGTCTAGACAGAGTAGATAGAGAGAAACTGTTCCCATTGGGGGAAGGGTCGAGAACCAGAGGACACAGATTTAAGGTGATTGGCAGAAGAACCAAAGGCGACACGAGGAAAAACTTTTTTATGCAGCGAGTGGTTAGGATCTGGAATCCACTGCCTGAGAGGGTGGTGTAGGAAGACTCAATTGTGGCTTTCAAAAGGGAATTGGATAAGTACCTGAAGGAAAAAATTTTGCAGGGCTATGAGGAAAGGGCGGGGGAGTGGGACTAGCTGAAGTGCTCTTGCAGAGAGCCGGCACGGGCTCGACAGGCCAAATGGCCTCCTTCTGTGCTGTGACCATTCTATGATTCTATGAAGTCAATGGACAGAACATTAGGCGGGTTGCATAACGCACGGTCAATCCGCTACTGTCTATTTTCCAGCATCACCGAACATTAAAATCAGCCCTCACCTCTGGCTTTAAGCAGAACAAATTATAGGACATAATTTGAAATAATAATAAAGAAATTAATAAAGGAAATTCTTTTCCCGAAGAGTGGTTAGAATGTGGAACTCGCTACTACAAGACGTAGTTGAGGCGAATAGCAGAGATGCATTTACAGGGAAGCACACGAGGGAAAAAGGACTAGAAGGTTACGCTGATGGGGTGAGATGAAGAGGGGTGGGAGGAGGCTCGTGTGGAGCATAAATGCTGGCACAGACCTGTTGGGTCGAATGGCCTGTTTCTGCATTGTAGACTCTGCAATATGTAATAATTATCTACATTTCCAAATTGCTTTTCAACATCTTGAAATCTTAATTTCTTGGTCTGTTTGTAACACTTCTGGCAAGCAACATGACTGTGGGACTACACAAAGTATCCTACCCGGGAGATCCATAGGAGATTATTTTGTAAGGCTCACTTAGAGAAAAAGGCCCTACAAGGATCTGTAATGGTTTTAGTGAAATAAAAACAGAAAATGCTGGAGATACTCAGCAGGTCAGGCAGCATCTGTGAAGAGAGAAACAGAGTTAACGTTTCAGGTCGATGACCTTTCGTCAGAACTGGAAAAAAGCAGGAAATGGAACAGATTTTTAAGCAAATGTGTGAGCTGGGAAAGGGGGGAGGGGATGAAAGAACAAAAGGGAAGCTCTGTGATAGGATAGAAGGCAGGAGAGGTTAAGAGACATTCAAGGAACAAGGTAAAAGAGACAAACGGAAATCCCGTCGGAGAGAAGAGCAGAACTTCTTCAAGGTGGGCATTCCTGGAAGAGAGGTGGCAGTGAATTAAACACTAATACAAAAAGAAAATACTGCAGATGCTGGAAATCTGAAATAAAAACAGAAAATGCTGGAGATACTCAGCAGGTCAGGCAGCATCTGTGAAGAGAGAAACAGAGTTAACGTTTCAGGTCGATGACCTTTCGTCAGAACTGGAAAAAAGCAGGAAATGTTTTAGTGATCCTGATTAAGCAGCCAGCTGCAGCCTGTCTCCATTGTGCAACAGTAACCATGTTTGTCCATGAACTCTGTTGGATATAAATGTCATGATGCGGAGATGCTGGTGTTGGACTGGGGTGGACAAAAGTGAGAAGTCGCACAACACCAGGTTATAGTCCAACAGTTTTATTTGAAATCACAAGCTTTCGGAGCGGCTGCTCCTTCGTCAGGTGAAGTAAAGGAATACAAAATCGACAAAGCATATATAGATAGAGAACAATGCATGTGTAACTTACAATGGCGGACGACTACATTTAATCCTCCTGACTGTTTATCTGCCGAGGTGTGACAAAAGGCAATCAGGTCAGCCAGGAAGGCACCACATCAAAGACATAGCAAGATACAACTGAGACAATGAGGTGGGGTTACAGGGGGTCTAATGTGTCAAAAGCTGCAGTCGGTATGGAAAACGATAAACTTTAAAATTTTTACTTTTTTACTGGGAATCACATCTGTGAACAAGCCAACGACAACTCGAGTCTGGATGACTCTACGTCATGTATCGTGACATAAACCCAAGATCCCGGTTGAGGCCGTCCTCATGAGTACGGAACTTGGCTATCAGTTTCTGCTCGATGATTTTGCGTTGTCGTATGTCTCTAAGGCCGCCTTGGAGAATGCTTACCCGCAGATCCGAGGCTGAATGTCCTTGACTGCTGAAGTGTTCCCCGACTGGGAGGTAACAATCCTGCCTGGCGATTGTTGCGCGGTGTCCATTCATACGTTGTCTCAGTGTCTGCATGGTCTCGCCGATGTACCATGCCGCGGTGCATTCTTATAAATGTGGTTGCGGATTCAAAAGATTAATAAGCCACAGGAAACGCTGTTCGGGGCCGATCTTAATTGTTCCCACCCAGTGGGAACAGTTAAAATCGATCCCATCATGAGTTACGAGGGAAGCAAACCATTTATTGGGTACAAGACCTCATTAGATGTGTTTCTAAAGAAAGAGGTGATTGAGGGGCATGCTCGAAAGGTGGGGGAGGATGGTTGGGGTTGTTCCCTGAAAAAGGGACAGGTTTGTTGGGCACTCTGAAATAATCTGATCCACACTACGTCATTTGCATTTAAATACTTTTGGCTTTTTGTTGTTGTTTCTGCAGCAGGATGAAGGCTCACACCTTGAATTGTTTAGTTGGTGAGTTAATGCTAAGGGAATTCAGCAAAACGTCATACAATAGCGCTAATCCAATTAGTGACCAATTAGTCACACACAGTGCGGATTGTAACCCCAGAGTGTGTCCCTGATCTGCTCTTTGTACAACACCTCCTGCCCTGTCATGAAAGAGCACTGGCGGCAACAGATCTTGGAGCGTGCCACCTTATCATGGCCTTGCCCGAGGCATGTTGCCTGGCACAGGGAGATAATGAATGTTAGAAGTGCAAAGATAATTTATGGATCTTGTTAATACATTTTATCCTTTCTATCTGTGCTGAATTTAAACCCAATGTTCTAGAGATAAAAGGACAGTTCCGACTCACTGCTCCGCATCCCTCCAACAGAGAGGAGAAAAGCATGAGGTCAATAAGTATGAGAGAGCATTAAAATAGAATGAAACCACTAGGGTGAAAGCATTTATTCCATTAATTTGTTCCTATGAGAAAAGCATCATCTTCTTCTGCATTGGATTTGAATCCATGTTCCAGAGTTGATGGTATAGTGTTCTGACTCACTGCACTCTCCCATGATTAGAGAGTGGAGAGACCCATCGCCTCAACCTGCACTGAATTTGACTTTTTTTTAATTCATTGTATATGGGGCATCGCTGGCAAGGCCAGCATTTATTGCCCATCTCTAATTGCCCTTTGAGAAGGTGCTGGTGAGCCGCCTTCTTGAACCGCTGCAGTCCGTGTGGTTTGGTACAACTGAGTGGCTCGCTGGGCCATTTCAGAGGTCATGATGCGGAGATGCCGGTGTTGGACTGGGGTGGACAAAAGTGAGAAGTCGCACAACACCAGGTTATAGTCCAACAGTTTTATTTGAAATCACAAGCTTTCGGAGCGGCTGCTCCTTCGTCAGGTGAAGTGAAGAAATACATATCGGCACAGCATATATAGTCAGAGAACAATGCCTGTGCAGCGTACTGTGTTCCTGACTGACCTGATTGTCTCTCTGCTGAGGTGTGATAAAAAGCAGTCAGAAAGATTAACTGTAGTCGTCTGACATTGTACGCTGCACAGGCATTGTTCTCTGTCTATATATGCTTTGCCGATTCGCATTCCTTCACTTCACCTGACAAAGGGGCAGCAGCTCCGAAAGCTTGTGATTTCAAATAAAACTGTTGGACTATAACCTGGTGTTGTGCGACTTCTCCATTTCAGAGGGGTAGTTAAAAGCCAACCACATTGCTGTGGGTCTGGAGTCACATATAGGCCAGACTGGGTAAGGACGGCAGGTTTCACTTAGTGAACCAGATGGGTTATTACGACAATCTGGTAGTTTCATGGTCACCATTACTCATACTAGCTTTTTTTAAATCCAGTTTTATTTAATGAACTGAATTTAAATTCCCCAACTGCCGCAGTGGGATTTGAACTCATGCCTCCAGGATCATTAGTCCAGGCCTCTAGTCTAACGACATAAACACAAAGGCTGGAATTTTGCCGGTCCTCAGAGTGTGGGATTGGAGGTGGGACCACTGTCAAAATCGCAAAGATTGATAGTGGGTAAGAAACCCGCTGTCAACCCGCCTCCAATCAATCTTCCCAAGTGTCGGGTCCCCGATTTGCGCATGGACCCGACACCTAGCGGCGGGAAGAGGATTATAGCCACTTACCTGGCTGTTAACAGATACTTGATACTTGTTAACAACAGGCTTTTTTTCAATTTTGCCACTTCTGCCTCGGGCTCCCCAATGTCCGGACATCAGGCCAGGTAAGTGTGGCGTGTTGTGAGTCTGCTGTAATGTTTCTGCATTGATGACAGCTGCAGAAGTGGTGTGAAGGATCCAATGGTGCACTGGTGAGTTTCAGAGGTAAGAAAATGTTGGGGAAATTATTTTTAATGCATTTAGACTTTTCTGTAGTTGACAAGTTTTGAATTGGCTGTCTAGTCCCACCTCATTGGGAGAACCTCTCTCACCAGTGACATCACTTCTGTAACCTCACCTGCAGCTGCCATCTGTTCTAGCCTATGGAGGGAGTCATTGGAGAACCTGGGTGCAAGAGCTCACCTGTGAACAGTCATTGTCAGTGTTTGCAGCACCTCAATGCTGTCAAACACTGAGAAATGAGCTGTCAAAAAAAATTGTGTGTGGTCCCTTTAAGAAAACCAGCAGATGACGCGTCATCAAATGACGTCATCTGACCCGCTTCCTCTTAATTGGCCGGCAAGCCCGCAGGGTGGGCTTAACAAGGTCAAATAAGGGAAAATCACGTCCGTGGGCCGGATGCAGTCGGGGGCGGGACTGGAACCCGGAAACCAGCTGATCCACTCCCAAGCCACATCCAACAAGGTCAATCAAGGGAAAATAGCGTGGGTTGGCCACAAGTCGATGGAGGCGGGACTAAAACCAGACAAGCAGCAGTCCCGCCTCCAATGCATCCATTTTTCCATTGGCAAAATCACCCCCTGGGTCTCAAATTCCACTTTTAATGGAAGAATTGGCGTAAGACAGTTTTTTCTCCATCGTTAACAACACAAAATAATGAAAGACTTGCATTTATGTAGCGCCTTTCACAACCTCAGACGTCCCAAAGCGCTTTACAGCCAATGAAGTACTTCTGAAGTGTAGTCACTGTTGTAATGTAGGAAACACAGCAGCCAATTTGCGCACAGCAAGCTCCCACAAACAGCAATGTGATCATGAAAAGATAATCTGTTTTTAGTGATGTTGCTTGAGGGATAAATATTGGCCAGGACACCGGGGATAACTCCCCTGCTCCTCTTCGAAATAGAGCCATGGGATCTTATACGTTCGCCCGAGAGAGCAGACGGGGCCTCGGTTTAATGTCTCATCTGAAAACCCACTAACAAAACCACGGAAACATGCAGCTTTGAAATGCGAGAATTCAATTTAGTAACCCCTGAACATGTCTAAACAACTACATTACCCGTCACTATGAAATAGAAAATTTAATTAAGCAGCAGTCTGAATTTTAATGGTTTCCCTCGATGGCCTCACCCCATCCAATCTTAAGACATCTCCAGCCATCTGTCCCTGCGTGCTTCTAATACATTAATAACCATTATTCTCTACTCCTCACAGTTAACAACCACCGGATGCCTTTCACCCACTAGGCCATGCTCTTGGTATCTCCCTCCCTCACTCCCTCCTCTTGCCACCTCTCTCCCTGCTTTCACTGTGTTAGCTGTGGCTCAGTGGCAACACTCCCACCTCTGAGTCAGAAGGTTTGTGGATTCATATTCCCACTCCATGAGACTTGAGCACACAATCCGGGCTGAACCTCAATGTTAGTGCTGAGGGAGTGCTGCACTGTCGGTGGTGCCGTCTTTCAGATGAGGCGTTAAACTGAGGCCCCATCTGCCCCCTGAGGTGAATGTAAAAGATCCCATGGCACTATTTGAAGAACATAAGAACATAAGGAGCAGGAGTAGGCCATTTGGGCCCCTCGAGCCTGCTCCGCCATTCAATAAGATCATGGCTGATCTGGTCTTGGCCTCAACTCCACTTCCTTGCCCGCTCCCCATAACACTTGACTCCCTTATCGTTCAAAAATCTGTCTATCTCCACCTTAAATATATTCAATGACCCAGTCTCCACAAGAAGAGCAAGGGAGTTCTCCCTGGTGTCCTGGTCAACACTTATCACTAAACCAACAGCTGATACGCTCATTTATTTCATTGTGGGACCTTGCTGTGCACAAATTGGCTGTCGCGCTTGCTACATTGCAAGAGTAACTACACTATAAAGCACTTTGGGACGTCCTGAGGATGAGAAAGGCGCAATCCAATAGAAATGCAAATTCAGTCTGTCTTTCAAAAAAACCATTCTTTTGGAAGCTCTCCCCAAAACCTTTCTATTTTTTTTTCCTTTAATCCTTCTGCTGAGCATTCTCTGTCTTTCCTCCTTCTTTATAAAGAGCTTTGACAAGTCCTTCTGTACACGAGGAGTGCGACAGAAATACAAGTTGTCTTTGTTATCACTGAACACAGTGCCCATGTTTTGAAAAACAATGGCCTGTTTCTGTGCAGGCGGCTGCTTTGTACTGACGCCAGTAATGACTCCGTGCCATCAACAACTGATGACGAGGAAAGCACAATTTTAAAATCCTATTGACACTTAAATTTCATATAAAGCTTCGGTACCGCAGCCTTGAAGAACTCATGAGGGAAAGAAAGTCCTAAAATGTACTTCTGAATTGTCAATCAAACCAAATCTCTGCCTTCCTTCTAACTACCTCATGTCCTGTTGCTTTTACCACATGCACTAAAACAGAATATTTTTTAAATGGTGAGAAACTTTCAAATGTTGGTGTTCAGAGAGATTTGGGTGTCCTCGTGCAAGAAACACAGAAAGCTAGCATGCAGGTACAGCAAGCAATAAGGAATGCAAAATGGCATGTTGGCCTTTGTTGCAAGGGGGTTGGAGTATAAGAGTAAGGAAGTCTTGCTACAATTGTACAGGGCCTTGGTGAGACCACACCTGGAGTACTGTGCACAGTTCTGGTCTCCTTATCTAAGGAAGGATATACTTGCCTTGGAGGCGGTGCAACGAAGGTTCACCAGATTGATTCCTGGGATGAGAGGGCTGTCCTATGATAGATTGTGTAGAATGGGCCTATACTCTCTGGAGTTTAGAAGAATGAGAGGTGATCTCATTGAAACATACAGGATTCTGAAGGGGATTGACAGGGTAGATGCTGAGAGGTTGTTTCCCCTGGCTGGAGTTTCTAGAACTAGGGGGGCATAGTCTCAGGATAAGGGGTAGGCCATTTAAGACTGAGATGAGGAGGAATTTCTTCACTCAGAGGGTTGTGAATCTTTGGAATTCTCTGCCCCAGAGGGCTGTGCATGCTGAGTCTTTGATTATATTCAAGGCTGAGATAGATAGATTTTCGGACTCTAGGGGAATCAAGGGATATGGGGAGGGGAATCAAGGGATATGGGGATCGGGCGGGAAAGTGGAGTTGAGGTCGATGATCAGCCATGATCTTATTGAATGGCGGAGCAGGCTCGAGGGGCCGTATGGCCTACTCCTGCTCTTATTTCTTATGTTCTTATGATAGGCTGCAGTAGACTCTTGCGATCCAGTGATGTTACCAGAAAAAAATCCCATGAAACAACCTTCAAGGAAGACATTAGCCTTTTTATACAGCGACTTTCATGACCTCAGGGTGTCCCAAAGTGCTTTATAGCCAATTAAGTACTTTTAAAGTGTAGTTACTCTTGCAATGTAGCAAACATTGGCGCACAGTGAGGTCCCACAAATAACAATGAAATAAATGAGCCTATCATCTGTTTTAGCTGTTGCTTTAGGGATAAATGTTGACCAGGACACTGGGGAGAACTTCCCTGCTCCTCTTCAAATAGTAGCCGTGGGATCTTTTACATCCACCTGAGAGGGCAGACGGGGCCTCGATTTAATGCCTCAGCCAAAAGACAGCACCTCCGACAGTGCGGCACTCCCTCAGTACTGACCTGAGATGTCAGCCTAAGATATTGTGCTGAAGTCTCGTGGAGTGGGAATTTGAACCCACAACCTTCTGACTCAGAGGCTTGGGTGTTGCGAGTGAGTCACGGGCTGAACACAGTGAAAGCAGGGAGAGAGGTGGAAAATTAGCCTTTTCAAGCCCGTATCATTTTCTGCACTGTAATTTTTTTTACATCAGCAATTTATCAGGAAAAAAAGCGAGAAGGAATGTTCTGTTCAATTTGTGCACCTTCAGTAGTCCAAGAAATTCACCAGCTTGTCAGAACGGTCGTGTCATAAATGTTTTCATCAAGTGCAGCAGAAGAGCGGGATTGGCGGTCTGGGTAATGTTGGTCTATGGCCAGGTAGTGAAACAACAACAACAACTTGAATTTATATAGCGCCTTTAACGTAGTAAAACGTCCCAAGGCGCTTCACAGGAGTATTGTAAGACAATAAAATTTGACACCGAGCCACATAAGGAGAAATTAGGGCAGGTGATCAAAAGCTTGGTCAAAGAGGTAGGTTTTAAGGAGCGTCTTAAAGGAGGAAAGAGAGGCTGAGAGGTTTAGGCAGGGAATTCCAGAGCTCGGGGCCCAGGCAACAGAAGGCACGGCCACCAAAGGTCAATCAGCGTGTTTGGACAGGTTTTTTCTCCATATAGTAGAACCTTGTCCAAACACAACCATCCCAGATTGGCTTTGCGTTTTCAAATCTTACTTTACTTGCCTTCCCATATGAATATTTTTTTAATTCAGGTTCCCATCATTTCACGTACTTTTACTAATGCATCTGTGTTTCGTAGCTGCATGTGGGATGGTGCGAGAGCGTGGGGCTCCACACTTTCGTGGCTGATTTTTAAAAAAAATTTGTTCCTGGGCTGTGGGCGTCGCTGGCAAGGCCAGCATTTATTGCCCATCCCTAATTGCCCACGAGAAGGTGGGGGTGAGCCGCCTTCCTGAATACAACCGAGCGGCTCGCTAGGCCATTTCAGAGGGCAGTTAAGAGTCATTGCTGTGGGTCTGGAGTCACATATAGGCCAGACCGGGTAAGGACGGCAGATTTCCTTCCCTAAAGGACATTAGTGAACCAGATGGGTTTTTACGACAATCCAATAGTTTCATGGCCACCATTACTGACGCTAGCTTTTTATTCCAGATTTATTGAATTTACTTGTTTGAATTTTAAATTCACCAGTTGACGTGGTAGGAATTAAACTCATGTCTACGGAGCCCAGGCTTCTAGATTACTAGTCCCGTAGCATAGCCACTCTGCTACCGTACCCCTGCTGTCAGTGGGATTCTGTGATCAGCTGCCAGCAAGCATGCACCAGCCATTTGGAACCTGATCTCCTAAACAGATGGAGTATAACGCAGCTGCCATTTAGCAGTTTGGACACAAACCAGTACAGTATAACTCACCAAACAGCCGGGGCAGCAGAGAGGCACAGTGGGTCAGCGCAGCATTCCGGGAAATAGCCATGAATCCAGCCCAGACTGTTGCAATTACAGAATCATAGGGTTTAACAGCACGGAAGGAGGCCATTCGGCCCGTCGTGCCTGTGCCGGCTCTCTGAAAGAGCTGTCCAATTTAGTCCCACACCCCAGCTTTTTCCCCATAGCCAATTGCCTTTTAGAAGTTCCGATGGAATCTGCTTCCACCGCCCTTTCAGGTCGTGCGTTCCAGATCTTAACCATCCTCTGTGTGAAAAAATTTCTCCTCATTTCCCCTCCAGTTCTTTTGCCAATTATTTTAAATCTGCGACCTCTGGTTACCGACCCACTTGCCAGAGGGAACAATTTCTCCCTACTCGCTCTATCAAAACCCCTTCATTATTTTGAATACCTCTAATTAGGACTCCCCAATGAAAGGGGTTTAAGTGAAAGGGGGGGTCAGCAGTCATTTCACCCCAAATCCACGTCACCTAACTACGCAGAACGTAACAGAAACCTGCAGTCGGTTGTCATTTTCCGAGAGAGAGCGAGACAATGCAACAACAACAACTTGCATTTATGTAGCGCCTTTAACATAGTAAAACATCCCAAGGCGCTTCACAGGAGCGTTATCAAACAAAATTTGACACCGAGATATTAGGACAGGTGACCAAAAGCTTGGTCAAAGAGGTCGGTTTTAAGGTGCGTCTTATAGGAGAAGAGAGAGAATCGGAGAGGTTTAGGGAGGGAATTCCAGAGCTTAGGGCCTAGATACCTGAAGGCAATGGGAATATTGGAGAGGTGCCACAGAGGGTGCTTATCTCAGATTGTAGTGGTGGTATATTGTTGAAGCAGTGTAGAGGGACAACTTTGCTATATCTGACCTGGGAGTATTTGATGCCCAGGCTGTGTGGATTAAGTGGAAGATTATCTGTTTCCTCTTTTTTTTTATTCGTTCCTGGGATGTGGGCGCCACTGGTAAGGCCAGTATTTATTGCCCATCCCTAATTGCCCCGGAGAAGGTGGTGGCGAGCTGCCATTTCAGAGGGCAGTTAAAGAGTCAACCACATTGCTGTGGGTCTGGAGTCACATATAGGCTAGACTGGGTAAGGACGGCAGATTTCCCTCCCTAAAGGACATTAGTGAACCAGATGGGTTTTTACGACAATCCGGTAGTTTCATGGTCACCATTACGGATACTAGCTTTTTATTCCAAATTTATTTAATTAACTGAATTTAAATTCCCCAGCTGGTGGGATTTGAACTAGGACATTGGGATTAACTAGCCCAGTGACATAACCACTACGCTACCATACCCCTCATCACTGCAGTCCTCGAATTGCTCAGCATAGAGGGATCGTGCAAGTGCTTTAAAATTTACTTATTATTGCTTTTTAATATTTAATATGCCTGCGAATGAGATACAATTGAGGACCTCATTGTGCATTTGATAAAATCAAATTATAATTTGTCCCTATGAATGTGAACATTAGTTGCAGCTGGGAGAATGCCAACATCGTGCAGATTTGTGGCCAGCCTTGTAAATTGGAAGGCTGGCAAGGTGCCTCCCGTGCTGGCAATATGCCCTCGCATGTTGACACTATGCCTTCCTATGTTGGCAATAGGCCCCCAATACTGACAATATGCCTCCCATGTTGGCAATATGCACCCCCCCCCCACCCCATGCTAGGGGAGGGGAAGGTTGTAGATTTCTTTGACATTGCACCAGTTACTACCCATGTTTAACCAATAGAAGGCACACTTGCATAGAGCTGAGATGCAACCAAATCCATTTTCCCCTCACCTCTAGGTGAAACATTGTGATTTGCTGCACCTCACTGCCTGGTTCATAACCTGTGAAGCTATTTCCAAATGTGACTATTGGATTAAAATGTCAAATACCCAGAGGTATGAATCTATTAGCTGCTCACTTGTGAAGTATGCCCATGAACTGCTACACTGCCAGGCAACACTTTTGCGAGGCTGTTGAAAACAATTCTCAATTTTGGAGTAGGGTGTGCTTACCAACATTCCTTGTACAATTTTACAATGCTCTACAGGATGCTATTAGATATGGTAATGCTATAATATTTGTCCTATAATCCGAGAGAATGTAACGTGGTGTTACAATAATTACATAGAATTTACAGCACTGAAACAGGCCATTCGACCCAACTGGTCCATGTCGGCGTTTATGCTCCACACGAGCCTCCTCCCACACCCCTTCATCTCACCCTATCCGCATAGCCTTCTATGGCTTTTTCCCTCGTCACTACTCCATGGGTAAAGAAGTTTCTCCTGAATTCCCTATTGGATTTATTAGTGACTGTCTTATATCCAAAGCATATATAGATGGAAAACAAAGCATGTGTACTTTACAATTGCAGACCAATAAATTAAATCATCCTGACTATCTGCCGAGGTGTGATAAAGTTAATTAAGTCAGCCAGGAAGGTACCACATCAAAGACATAGCAAGATACAACTGAGACAATGAGGTGTAGTCGCAGGGGTTCTAACGTGTCAAAAGCTGCCGTCTGTATGTAAAACGAAAAGCTTTAACATTTTTTTACTTTTTTACTGGGAAAATTTTTACTTTTTTACTGGGAATCACATCTGTGAACAAGCTAACGACGACTCGAGTCCGGATCACGTCATGTATCGTGACATAAACCCAAGATCCCGATTGAGACCGTCTTCATGAGTGCGGAACTTGGCTATCAGTTTCTGCTCGATGATTTTGCGTTGTCGTGTGTTTCTAAGGTTGCCTTGGAGAACGCTTACCCGCAGATCCGAGGCTGAATGTCCTTGACTGCTGAAGTGTTCCCCGACTGGGAGGTAACAATCCTGCCTGGCGATTGTTGCGCGGTGCTCGTTCATACGTTGTCTCAGTGTCTGCATGGTCTCGCCGATGTACCATGCCGCGGTGCATTCTTTCCTGATGGCCCCTAGTTCTGGTCTCGCCCGCAAGTGGAAACATCTTCTCCATGTCTACCCCATCAAACCCCTTTCATAATCTTAAAGACCTCGATCAGGTCACCCCTCAGTCTTCTCTTTTCTAGAGAAAAAAGCCCCAGCCTGTTCAATCTTTCCTGATAGGTGCAACCTTTCAGTTCTGGTATCGTCCTAGTAAATCTTTTTTGTACCTTCTCCAGAGCCTCTATGTCGTTTTTTATAATAAGGAGACCAGAACTATGCACAATTCACCAAGGTTCGATACAATTCTCCTGACAGAGCTAAAGACTAACAGCGATGCAACTCAACTGTTTTAAGTTTCTGCCTCCAACCTAATCATCAAACAACAAGGAACAGTGCGATGCTAAACCTTTCTTTGTGCAATAATTCTGCAAACCTTTGCCTGAGACTGCACTTCTTTTGTTGGCATATTCATCGGAGTAAAGTATCTCTCAAGACACCGAACATTTAGCAGTGCTGAGTAAACGATGTTCTCAATCAGGTCCTACCTCACGCACAGGCAGCCTGTAAATATTAACAGACAATAATGAGTCAATTTTAGTGCACCCCAGTGTTTCGGACTGTCCGTGGTCGCTCTTTCATCGACCTGTTCTGTACTGCGGCTGGGTCACTGCTTGCAGGCCACTGGCTAATTTTAAAACAACAACATCTCGCATTTATATAGCGCCTTTAATGTAGTAATAACAACCCAAGGCGCTTCACAGGAGCGATTATCAGACAAAATTTTGACACCGAGCCACATGAGATATTAGGGCAGGTGACCAAAAGCTTGGTCAAAGAGGTAGGTTTTAAGGAGCATCTTAAAGGAGGAGAGAGAGAGGTAGAGAGGTTTAGGGAGGGAACCCTGGAGCTCAGGGCCTTGACAGATGAAGGCTCGGCGACCAGAGGTGGAGCGATTAAAATCAGGGATGCTCAAGAGGCCAGAATTAGAGGAGTGCAGATATCTCGGGGGCGGTGGGGGGGGGGGGGGTGGTGCTGGAGGAAGTTACAGAGATAGGGAGGGGGTGAGACCGTGGAGGGATTTGAAAGCAAGGATGAGGATTTTAAAATCGAGGCGCTGCTCAACCGGGAACCACTGTAGGTCAGCGAGCACAGGAGGTGATGGGTGAACGGGACTTGGTGCGAGTTAGGACACGGGCAGCATTGGAACAGTCAAGTCTGGAGATAACAAAAGCATAGATGAGGGTTTCAGCAGCAGATTATACCAACACGCTACTATAACTGTGCTACCAAACAATTCACTTCCCCCGCCCCCCCCACCCCTCCCTCGTCTCCCATCAATCCTGCTCCGTCAGATCTCATGCAACTTTTTTAGGTTTGATCTAGTGAGGTGACCTGGGGGACCAACTTCACTATGCCTGACTCTTGAAGAAAATGAGACAAAGCCTGGAGCATGGAGCAACTTAGTGCTGTGTTACCTCATTACTGTCCCTGGGGTACTAGCGGCTGACTCACATCTTACCTGCTGCAGAGCAGTTGAACTTAATCAGGTAGCGAGGGACTTGTAATCACCTGGCCTCAGCTTTCTATAAGAATTAAGGAAAGATTCTGAAAACAACACGTCAAGAACAGATGGGTAGCATGGGAACTATGCAAAGGTTTTTGATTTAAAAAGGGATTAGGATCCATTTTGAACGAACATAAGACCGTAAGAAATAGGAGCAGGAGTCGGCCATTCGGCCCTTCGAGCCTGCTCTGCCATTCAATATGATCATGGCCGATCTTCTACCTCAACTCCACTTTCCCATCCTCCCCAAATCCCTTGATTCCCATAGTTGCAAAAATCTATTGATCTCAGTCTTGAATATACTCAACGATTGAGCCTCCACAGCCTTCTGGGGTAGAGAATTCCAAAGATTCACAATCCTTTGAGTGAAGAAATTTCTCCTCATCTTAGTCCTAAATGGCCGACTCCTTATTCTGAGACTGTGACCCCTAGTTCTAGACTCCCCAGCCAGGGGAAACATCCTCTCAGCATTCACTCTGTTAAGCCCCCATAAGAATCTTCTGTTTTTCAATGAGATCACCTCTCATTTTTTCTAAACTCTAGGGAATATAGGCCTCATCTACTCAATCTCTCCTCATAGGACAAACCCCCCCATCCCAGGAATCAGTCTAGTGAATCTTCATTGCACTCCCTCTAACAACGGTCTTGGTGTGTTTTAGATCTGAGGTCAATTCCGACGCAAACTCAGGGGATGGAAATTGGCTGCCGGAGCTCTCTGTGAAGTGAGTTTGGTCAGTCTCAATCCAGTTCCTCGTGTGGATCTGCCCAATGTGTCAGCCGTGGCTCAGAGGGCAGCACCCTTGCCTCTGAGTCTAAAGTTTGTGGGTTCAAGTCCTGCCCCAGAGGCTTGAGCACAAAAATCTAGGCTGACACTCCAGTGCAGTACTGAGGGAGCGCTGCACTGTCGGAGGTGCTGTCTCTCGGATGAGACGTTAAACCGAGGCCCCGTCTGCTCTCTCAGGTGGATGCAAAAGATCCCATGACACTATTTCGCAGGGGAGTTCTCCCCGGTGTCCTGGCCAATATTTATCCCTCAATCACCATCACTAAAACAGATTGTCTGGGCTGTCGCGTTTCCTACATTACAACAGTGACTACACTTCAAAATGTGCTTCATTGGCTGCAAAGTGCTTTGGGATGTCTGGTGGTCGTGAAAGTTGCTATATAAATGCAGATCTTTCTTTCTTTAAAGCACAAAGTTACTTCTAATTCAGCACTATATTGACTCACCCACAGAGAGGCCATAGCTTGAGAGATATTATAATGATGCACCAACAGGCATTCTTTTGAGGTTGGTGTTGAGACGTATCATTTGGGCCGTGTAAAGAGAGCTTCACTGCATCTAAGCACACTCTACCTGACCTGTGAGTGTTTCATGCGGCAATGGGCACTTAAAATTGGAAAGTGCTCCATGACTCAACACCAAAATCCCTCAGATTGATGAGCACAAAATACATACAAAACGCATAACCTTGGATAAATGGAAGCTATCTGTCACCTCTCAAAGGTTCCCTGGAAGCTGTTGATGATTTGTATGTGGTGCTGCCTCCTCCCACACTGTTTATTTCTTGCAGTGGTTGTGTAGGTACAGGGCAGATAGTCAGCCTGTGTCAGCACTATGGCCAATGCACCAGAGCGAACTCTGAACCCAAAGTGACCTAAAGGAAACCTCTCCAGATTAATTTGGAAATACCTGGATATATAAGGAGCATGGATAAAAATTAGTATCATTTTGACCTCTGCACCTGATCCACCGATCCAGACTCCCATTCAGCAAGGCTCTGTGTCAAGACTAGAGCCTTGCTAAACTTGCATATGCAGAAGCTGATGTGTAAAAATACATACATACACACACACATATATTTATTCAAATATACACACACGAACACAAATTTATACACGTACATACACACATACACGTATCCACACTCATACACACTTACACAAATATGTACACATACACACACGCGTATATACAGAATGGTAGCATAGTGGTTATGTTACTGGACTAGTAATCCAGAGTAACAACAGAAAACGCTGGAAAAACTCAGCAGGCGAGGCAACATCCGTGGAGAGAGAATAATCCAGAGGCCTGGACTAATGATCTGGGGGACATGAGTTTAAATCCCACCACAGCAGCTGGGGAATTTAAATTCAGTTAATTAAATCAATCTGGAATAAAAAGCTAGTGTCAGTAATGGTGACCATGAAACTACCAGATTGTCGTAAAAACCCATCTGGTTCACTAATGTCCTTTAGGGAAGGAAATCTGCCGTCCTTACCCGGTCTGGCCTATATGTGACTCCAGACCCACAGCAATGTGGTTGACGCTTAACCTCCCTCTGAAATGCGGTGTCCCTCTGAAATGGCCTAGAAAGCCACTCCGTTGTAAAAAAAAAACAAGCAGTTCAAGAAGTGTCTCACCACCACCTTCGCAAGGGCAACAAGGGATGGGCAATAAATGCTGGCCTTGCCAGCGACGCCCACATCCCATGAACGAATAAAGAAAAAAATATATATATACTTAACCACACACTCGCATATATGCACGCACATTGGGAGTGAGAGGAGTAACACGGTGGGCAACACGGTGGCATAGTGGTTAGCACTGGTGCCTCACAGCGCCAGAGACCCGGGTTCGAATCTGACCTCGGGTGACTGTCTGTGTGGAGTTTGCACATTCTCCCCGTGTCTGCGTGGGTTTCCTCCGGGTGCTCCGGTTTCCTCCCACAGTCCAAAAATGTGTGGGTTAGGTCGATTTGGCTATGATAAATTGACCCTTAGTGTTAGGGGGGATTAAATATGTGGGGTTATGGGGATAGGATGGGATATGTTAGGGGGAATTAAATACGTGGGGTTACGGGGGTAGGGTGGGATATGTGTACTGTGGGGATTAAAGCAGGGACAGGGTACTGGATTTGGATGATCAGCCATGATCGTATTGAATGGCGGAGCAGGCTCGACGGGCCGAATGGCCTACTCCTGCTCCTAGATTCTATGTTTCTATGAGTACCTTACACAGTTACACTGGGAGTGAGAGGACCTTATATGTGTTACACTGGGGGTAGGAGTATCTGACATGGGTAGATCAGTGGTTGCACTTTGCCCAGGAATCTGTGTAGACAGAATCACGTGTCCGGTGACATTGTTGAATGGACTGAGCAGGCAGTACACTGTGACTCCATTGGGTGGAATCCTCTGAGCTAACCTCTGTGGCTCCAAGTCTTCATTAAGTTGCTGAGCTATTGAGTGGACGGCCCTACAACAGACAAAGGAACCGTTTTATCTTTGACGGTCTCCAGTGATACCGGGTGTGGGCGTCTGTCGCAGTGCTAACTTCCAGACAAAGCACTTTCACTAAGTGGGATGCTGCTTCAGCTGAGAGCTGCTTCTAATGCACTAATGACTGTGCTCTACAGAGATAGCCCTAGGCTAGAGAGGAATATAAGCCATGAGTCTCCCAGTGCTGGGGAACGCACTTTCCATATTCCTTTATTAATAGTCTTCATTGAATGAAGTGACAAATAGTGTCTTTGTCATGTGGAGTTCTCTGATGATGCAATTTATTTCCCAAGTGAAAGGGGCTCTTGGCTCCTATCAAAGTCTACAAAGACCTTTTTAAGTACATCCTACTCCCCTTGAGTGTTACCTCCATAAATCCAGGATCTCCCCGACTTATTTCACCCAGAGATTGTCCCATTTGTATTAAGGGGCATTCTCATCCATTTTCAGTTCAGGTTCATGAAATATACTTCAAGGGAATGGAATCTTTTGGGAAGGGGCATATTTTGGGTTGAAAGCACGTCCCTATTTTATATAGAAAATAAACAAGATGTATACAAGATTTTTCTCGGATGTTTTTTCTGAAACTGGGGATTTTTATTATCCGATCTTCCGCCTTCCCACCAATGGGGAGCATCTCCGTGCGTTCTGGAGCCAGTACATAGGAAAGTGCGGAGACAGCAACTTCTAACCAGTCTGACAGCTGTACTAGAGCCTGGGATACCATTCCAGTGAAAGAAAAGAAAGAGCTTGCATTTCTATAGTGTCTGCCGTGTCCTCAGGACGTACCAGAGCGCTTTACAGCCAATGAACTATTTTTGAAGTGTAGTCACTGTTGTAATGTAGGAAACGCGGCAGTCTTTTTTTAATTCATTCGCCGGAGGTGGGCATCGCTGGCAAGGCCAGCATTTATTGCCCATCCCTGTGCTCAGCAAGCTCCCACAAACAGCATTGAGATAAATGACCAGATGATCTGTTTTTATTGATTTTGGTTGAGGAATGAATATTGGCCAGAACACTCGGAGAACTCCCCTGCTCTTCTTCGAAATAGTGCCACGGGATCCACCTGAGGGGGGCAGACGGGGCCTCGGTCTAACATCTCATCCAGAAAGACGGCACCTCCGACAGTGCAGCACTCCCTCAGCACTGCACCGGAGTGTTGACATAGATTATCCGCTCAAGTGTCCGGAGTGGGATTTGAACCCACTATCTCCTGACTCAGAGGCAAGAGTGCAGAGCCAGAGCCCGAGCCCAGGCCAACACTTTGTAGCTGGCGACGCAGGTTTCTTAGCTGGTAGGTAGCATGTTCTCCGCCTGCCGAAACTGTTTTCCATGGAGCCACTACATGGCACACAGGGGCATTCCCTGTTGGTGACATCATTGCAGCAGGACCCGAGGGATCATACTGGAAAGAAAGTTAATGTTTTTACACAACACAAAATAAATTGAGTAGGGGAGAACTTTGAACCAAGTGTACTCAACAAAACAGCTTGCATTTATGTAGCACCTTTAACTTAGTAAAACGTCCCAAGGCGCTTCACAGGAGCGTTATCAGACAAATATTGATATCGAGCCACATAAGGAGATATTATGACTGGTGACCAAAAGCTTGCTCAATAAGATAAAGTTTGAAGGAGGGTCGAGAGGTGCAGAGTCGGCGAGGTTTGGGGAGGGAATTCCAGAGCTTAGGGCCCAGGCAGCTGAAGGCACGGCCGCCGATGGAGGTGCGAAGTGGGGGATGCACAAGAGGCCAGAGTTAGAGGGACACAGAGATCTCAGAAGGTTGTAGGGCTGAAGCAGAGTACAGAGCTGGGTAGGGGCGAGGTCATGGAGGGATTGGAACACAAGGATGCGAATTGTAAAAAACGAGGCGTTAATGGACCGGGAGCCAATGTCGGTCAGTGAGCACAGGGGGTGATGGGTGAACGGGACTGGGTGGTACGGGATTCTCTCATGTTTTTCTTGCCTCAGTGTTGTTGTTCTAATTCTTCCATGATGTTGTTTAAAGCTCCAAGAGCTGAATAGTTCATTCACTTGCAGGTTGGAACAGACCCGGCTTAGCTCTGTGGCAAATTCTGATCGGGGTCCAGCCACACAGATGGAAAAATTCAATACCAAGCATTTTGTGCCTTTACCCTGGTGGCTAGGACTCTTTTACCCTTTGCCCTTTGCCCCACCTTGCTTCCTGCAATTGGAAGAGTCAGAAAATAAAGAGCAAAGGTCAGAGGCATGCAGGCAAATTCTGCAACATACTGGATATCTATCCCTAAGGAAAAGAGAGTTTTCTTCCACATTGCTGGATTTGGGAAGCTCTCTTCTCACTGTAATTTCATGCACCTGGAAATGATGGAAAAAAAAAGAAGGCAATTAAAAATTCAAATCACAAAACGATAGCAAGGATAACTGAAAATGAAGAACTCCCATTGTATTTTTTTTTATTCGATTATGGGATGTGGGCGTCGCTGGCAAGGCCAGCATTTATTGCCCATCCCTAATTGCCCTCGAGAAGGTGGTGGTGAGCCACCGCCTTGAAATGCTGCAGTCCGTGTGGTGAAGGTACTCCCAACAGTGCTGTTAGGGAGGGAGTTCCAGGATTTTGACCCAGCGACAATGAAGGAACGGCAAGTCAGGATGGTGTGTAACTTGGAGGGGAACTTGGAGGTGGTGGTGTTCCCATGCGCCTGCTGCCCTTGTGTAATTATATGGTACGCGTGCCAGAGTGGAATGCAGTTCACCAGTAAAACTCCGCATAGCCCAAAACTCCTCTTCCTTATCTTCCTGTGCACGAGGATATCCACTTGTATATACTTCTGGTGAATTAATTATTGCATTGAAAGCAACCGGGGAAAGAGAAAGATTCTGGACTTGTCCCTCACATATAACTAAATCTAGCATTGATTCCCCCTCCTCCCCTCCGTGCTTCTTTATTGAAGTCAAGATGGGAGAGGCTTAACAACTATTACAGTTTCACAAATTGCACAACCTACTTCAGAAACAATTATCTTAATTACCTCTTAATTGGATTTTAATAGGATTTACTTATTGAATTAGACAGTGGAGTGAGGCTCCATCATTAATGAAGGCAGCACCAATAGTCATGTTCTGAAGGAGCTCGATTATGGACAATAAGGTGATAATCTGGCCACCCACTACAACCTCCCTCTGCACTGCCGCCTTACCCGCACTGCTCTAACGGGGCAGTGTTCCGCCTCTGTTATTAACAGGTAGGACATCACACACACAACGCATGCCCTCATTACTCATGTTTATCAAGGGGCACTATCCTGCCGCCCGGCACTGGACCTTGTCCGTACCCACACCATTATAAAGGGGCAGCGTCCCGCAACTGCGTAGCTTCATTGAGTTAGCCAGCAGAGACCCAGACTGATTCCAACTGCAGCAGCTTTGGAGCATGCCCTCACAGCAACTCCCGTGTCTGTGCTGCCTCCTTTCTTCAAGATTGTGACTTAACTTTCTCAGCCCACCAGCCCTGCTCCCCACCACCCCACGCCCCTGCAGCACACCACTTGTATGAGATCACTGCCACTTCTCTTGCCTACACCAACCTTGCCACGCGACTGTACCCTCCCAGTCAGGGAATAAGAAAAAAGCCACTTAGCTCGCTCAACATCCTCATTGTATTTTGTTTGGTACACTTGAAAATCCATTGAAGAAAAGTAGTGCCATCTAGCTAAGCCCAGTCTTCCTCAGTTCCGAATGTCCCTGATTGGCGGTCTTTCTGTGCATTGGAAGAAAGTAGCAAGTTTGCCACAGTGACTGGATTTATTGAAGAGCTGAATCCTCAGAAAACCCAGAGCGACTTTGCCAAGAGTTTTTAATGCTAGGGTCAGGGTTCCTATAAACTGCAGAGAAATGAGTCTCTACTGCAATACATCGAAGTGTTCACTCAGCAGTTCAGCTTCAACCAACCAAACAAACTAGAAAGTATTGAAGGAGCACATATAATAATGTTGATTAGTTTTACCTGAAGATAATGAAAGTTTCAAGATAAATCATTATCTAAGGGTGCAAAATGCTGGTGGATTGACTAAATTCAATGTACACGGAATCACAAAACAATTCACAATGAATTATTCCAATTCAAAGGTTCTATACAGCTGGAGTGAATGGGAAGGGGTTTGGTCCACTGGAATTCTATACATCCTGAGTGAATGGGAAGGGGTTTGGTCTACTGGAATTCTATACATCCTGAGTGAATGGGAAGGGGTTTGGTTCATTGGAATTCTATACAATAGGAATGTTACAATGGATCTGCTGTAGGTGTAATTTTAAGTTCAGCGGCCTGACAGTGGTTACACTGAATCTCTGATATCTCAAAGCAAGAGTTCTAATTTTTCGGTTTTATTTTACCACGGAAGTTCTTCCACTTGTTTCATGTGGGGGGAAATTTCAATACTGTCAAGGGCGTAAGATGGGCGATATTGGGTTGGCTGCCCCGTTACGCACCCTGCCCAATGTTCCTCTCCAAGTCCATGCGGGGTGTATAACAGTCGGCTGATCCAGTACCGGCAGTTAACACCCTCTCCTGAAGTTGAAAGCTCCAACCATTTTTACATAGAATAGAATTTACAGCACCGAAACAGGCCATTCGGCCCAACTGGTCCATGCCGGTGTTTCTGCTCCACACGAGCCTCCTCCCACCCCTCTTCATCCAACCCTAACGTGGAGACCCAATTGTAATTCGAGTACAAACTAGTGAGCAGGTGCCAACCAGCCCCTGGCATTTAATTTTTTGCCGTGCAAAACAAAAAATGTTAACCAACTGGAGACGATAAAATCTGCACCAAAAATAAAACTTTTGCTGTTTCCTCCTCCTTCAAATAAGGGACGCACTCGCTGATAGGGGAGAGGAAAAATGGGGGTGGGTCTAATTATGATTCCTGAGCATTGTGTGAATATGTGGTTTGAAAACCAGGAGGAAAGTGGAATTGAAAGGTAATAGGAAATGTGTTGTGAATCAGCCATGTGCCTCTAGAGGATGAGTCAGTGCGAGTTAGTAATACAGGGGCTTTGGTCAGACAAAGAAAAATGTAATATTCATCAGCTGTGTATAGGCAGTATTGATCCCTCTATATCCATTACAGGAGAAAATGCCACTAAATAATACTTTCAAATCACAAGGGGCTGCTGCACTTTTAAGGGATTACAAAGAAACGGAGCTTATAGAACATTAATGTTGTCTGGTGCCTGCCATTCATAACTGAGGATATTATTAATAGTTAATTATCGTGTCAGTGGAATAACACGTGAGTTGCCTTGTGGCACATTTATATAGCGCAGCCACTAGACAAAGTGGCTCTGCCACCGTGCCTCGGGGCACAGGCGCTTGATCAGCTCCGATGGACGGGCCACATCGTCCGCATGCCCGATACGAGACTCCCAAAACAAGCGCTCTACTCGGAGCTCCGACACGGCAAGAGAGCCCCAGGTGGGCAGAGGAAATGCATCAAGGACACCGTCAAAGCCTCCTTGTAAAAGTGCAACATCCCCACTGACACCTGGGAATCCCTGACCCAAGACCGCGCAAAGTGGAGGAGAAGCATCCGGGAAGGCGCCGAACACCTCGAGTCTCTTCGCCGGGAGCAAGCGGAAGCCAAGCGCAAAGAGCGGAAGGAGCGCACGTCAACCCAAGCACCCCACCCACCTGCCCCTTCAACCACCGTCTGCCCCACCTGTGACAGCGACTGCAGGTCCCGCATTGGACTCATCAGTCACCTGAGAACTCATTTTTAGTGTGGAAACAAGTGATCCTCGGTTTCAAGGGACTGCCTAAGAAGAAGAAGAAGACAGGTGCTGTGGAACCTGCGCGGTTTACATTGCGGAGTTGGTGGCTGGTTCCCCCACTGCTGCGGCAATGCGCGAAGGCAACTGCAAGCGCGCACCTGCGGAGGTGGGACCAGGTCACTCGGATCACCAATAACCAGCAGAAATACCTCTGATGATAACTGGTTCCTGCTACTGATACCATGTGGAACCGTGCTGCCACCAGAGGTGCCCACGTTTGGTGGCTCTCGGTCAACATGAGCAAGAACTTGCATTTAAATAGCTGGTGGCGGAGCCCAGAACAAGGGGGAATAAACTTAAAATTGGAGCTAGGTCATTCAGGGGTGATGTCGGGAAGCACTTCTTCGCACAAAGGCTAGTGGAAATCTGGAACTCTCTCCCCCAAAAAGCTGTTGAGGTTGGAGGATTTTTATAGGTTGTGGGCGTTGCTGGCAAGGCCAACATTTATTGCCCATCCCTAATTGCCCTTGAGAAGGTGGTGGTGAGCTGCCTTCTTGAACCGCTGCAGTCCGTGTGGTGAAGGTACTCCCACAGTGCTGTTAGGGAGGGAGTTCCAGGATTTTGACCCAGCGACGATGAAGGGTCGGCCGATACACTTCTAAGTCAGGATGGTGTGTGACTTGGAGGGGAACTTGGAGGTGGTGGTGTTCCCATGCGCCTGCTGCCCTTGTCCTTCTAGGTGGAAGAGATCGCGGGTTTGGGAGGTGCTGCTGAAGAAGCCTTGGCGAGTTGCTGCAGTGCATCTTGTAGATGGTACACACTGCAGCCACGGTACGCCGGTGGTGGAGGGAGTGAATGTTTAAGGTGGTGGATGAGGTGCCAATCAAGCGGGCTGCTTTGTCCTGGATGGTGTTGAGCTTCTTGAGTGTTGTTGGAGCTGCACTCATCCAGGCAAGTGGAGAGTATTCCATCACACTCCTGACTTGTGCCTTGTAGGTGGGGTGGGGGGGGGGTCAATTGATAATATCAAAAATGAGATTGATAGATTTTTGTTAGGCAAGGGTATTAAGGGTTACGGAATCAAGGCGGGTAGATGGAGTTAAGATACCACCAGCCATGATCTCATTGAATGGCAGAACAGGCTTGAAGGGCTGAATGGCCTCCTCCTGTGTCCCGTGTTCCTATAGTGTCTTTAATGTAGTAAAACGTCCCAAGTCATTTCACAGAAGCGTAATCAGACAAAAATTGACATGGAGCCAAAGAAGGAGGTAATAGGACAGGTGACCAAAGAAGTAGGTTTTAAGCAGCATCTTAAAGGAGGAGAGAGAAGTAGAGAGGTGGAGAGGTTTAGGGAGGGAATTCCAGAGCTTGGGGCGGAGACGGCTGAAGGCACGGCCGTCAATGGTGAAGCGAAGGAAGTGGGGGATGCGTAGGAGGCCAAAATTGGAGGGTTCTCAGAGGGGAGGAGGTTACACAGTCACTTTGGAATCAGCAATGGCACCATGCCTGCTTTTGCACTACCTTTCAAAGTTGTTCTGGTCCAGGAAGATTGAGATATGTGTGGGTAGTTTCCCCTTTTCATCATTATGGTCCAGTGTTGGTCTTGTGGTCTCCGCTGTGTAACGTGGAGACCCAATTGTAATTGGAGTAGAAACGGGGCTGGTGGTTAATCAGCCCCTCGCATTTACTTTACAGGACCACATTCAGTCAGCACCATGGCAGGGCTGTAAACTATTATTTTTATGGTGCCATTCCTTCCAGGTGTAGGTCAGTCCTTTACCTGAAGCAATGCAGCCAACAGAGGAAGAACTGCATTTGGCTGCACTCCAGTAATATAAATATATCCTTACTGAACCGCAAGTCTCATTTCTTAGGGCATTTAGTTGTTCTGATTCCCTTTATAGAATCATAGATTCATAGAAATTTACGGCACAGAAGGAGGCCATTCAGCCCATCGTGTCTGCGCCGGTGGAAAAAGAGCTATCCAGCCTAATCCCACTTTCCAGCTCTTGGTCTGTAGCCCTGTAGGTTACGGCACTTCAAGTGCACATCCAAGTACTTTTTAAATGTGATGAGGGTTTCTGCCTCTACCACCCTTTCAGGCAGTGAGTTCCAGACCCCCACCACCCTCTGGGTGAAATAACTTCTCCTCAACTCCCCTCTAATCCTTCTACTGATTACTTTAAATCTCTGCCCCCTGGTTATTGACCTCTCTGCTACAGGAAATAGGTCCTTCCCATCAACAACACCTCAATTAAGTCTCCCCTCAGCCTCCTCTGTTCCAAAGAAAACAACCCCAGCCTATCCAATCTTTCCTCATAGCTAAAATTCTCCAGTCCTGACAACATCCTCGTAAATTTCCTCTGTGCCCTCCCTGGTACACTTTATCTTCACTTCTGCAGGTTTCTCCTCCAAGCACGCATAGCCCGTGCACACTCACATGTGAATTCTCAACACACACATGAGACACCCGTCACCTATGTCTTTCGCATGCACCACACCACCGAGCTGTTACAGACACTCTAGCGACGGGAACACTCGATTAGAGGAAACCACCACTCAGCCACCTAATATGCTAAAGTTAGAAGCTGGACATGATTCTCTGGCACCAGCAACACTGATTCAGCAGCACATCAGCAGCTGGAAGTGCTCGAGAGAGAGAGATGGAGTATAGCTAATGATTGTTTCAATTGATTTTGGATAACTCGTCTGCTGATTTGATGGGAGAGGACAGAACCTCTCCAGTCACTATGTGCTGGTGCGATACGAGACACAGCAGGAAAGTTTCCTTCATTTGCTGTTTCTGAGAGAGAATGCAGCCAACAATTTGGTTGCAAATGGCGATCGGACGTCAGCAAGCCCATAGCAAACCCAGCGGCACTCACCCCGTACAGCTGCGGCAGTAAACATATTGGGAATCAGCTAAAGCAGGAGACCGGGAATACCCGCTAAAAGCAGGCATCCCTGGCCAGCAGCCGGAGCAAATCCCAACAAGTTGACTTTCGCATTGCTGCCGCCTGTACAATACCCGTGTGTCTGGAGCAAGCGGCACTGACCTAAGCATTAGTGCTTTTTTAAAATTCGTTTTTATGGGATGTTGGCGTCGCTGGCAAGGCCGGCATTTATTGCCCATCCCTAATTGCCCTGGAGAAGGTGGTGGTGAGCCGCCTTCTGGAACTGCTACAGTCCCTCTAGTGAAGGTGCTCCCACAAGTGCTGTTAGGGAGGGAGTTCCAGGATTTTGACCCAGCGACGATGAAGGAACGATGATATACTTCCAAGTCAGGATGGTGTGTGACTTGGAGGGGAACTTGGAGGTGATGGTGTTCCCAGGCACCTGCTGCCCTTGTCCTTCTAGGTGGAAGAGGTCGCGGGTTTGGGAGGTGCTGCCGAAAAAGCCTTGGCGAGTTACTGCAGTGCATCTTGTAGATGGTACTCACTGCAGCCACAGTGCGCCGGTGGTGGAGGGAGTGAATGCTTAAGGTGGTGGATGGGGTGCCAATCAAGCGGGCTGCTTTGTCCTGGATGGTGTCGAGCTTCTTGTGTTGTTGGAGCTGCACTTATCCAGGCAAGTGGAGAGTATTCCATCACACCCCTGACTTGTGCCTTGTAGATTAGTGCGATCCACAAACAGCTCTAGTTCTTCAATAATATATTGTGTTTCCCCCACACAGTGCAGTGTTCTCCACAGTTAGAAGTGGTTGCTTAAAGAATGAAAAACAAGGTTGCCTCACAAAGGTATTGAAATCTGCATAGCGCACAGCAAAGTAAACTCCTTTTAAATGTGAATTGATGGTATCATTTGTTTTGCAGGTGAGCACTGAAGATTCGGAAGGGAATTAGCAGCAAGTTCGGCGCAAGACATTCTCTCGCAGTCCCCTGTCGCAGGCACGGTGCGCGTGGTCTGCAGGATGAGACTGTCAATCAGTCCCGTCTTTGTGTTTTCAGTCACAAGCTGGCTAACAGGTAAGCTCTACTATACGTGACTTAAGATCAGGCACTCCCTAGTGCTCAGTCAGCAAGAAAAGGCTCAGAGCGAATGGTATGTTTTTGAGCCCATGCACGACCTGGAACATAGGAATACAACATGAGAAGGCCATTCAGCCCCTCGAGCCTGTTCCACCACCATTCAATTAGATCATGGCTGATCTGTACCTCAACTCCATTTACCCACCTTTGCTCCAATATCTCTTGATACCCTTACCTTACAAGACATAATGCCAGTCTCTCTAGACTCATAAGTAGGCCATTCAGCCCCTCAAGCCTGTTTGACTTCAATTAGATCTGAATTGAGTTGGGGTACAGATCAATCATGATCTAATTGAATGGCAGAACAGGCTTGAGGGGCTCAATGGCCTCCTCCTGCTTCATGGTCACTTGTTTCCTGATACAGTACCAGTTAGTTTATTTTTTATAAACTGAATTCAAATTCTCATACTGCCATCGTGGGATTTGA
Source organism: Squalus acanthias (assembly GCA_030390025.1). NCBI lineage: Eukaryota > Metazoa > Chordata > Chondrichthyes > Squaliformes > Squalidae > Squalus > Squalus acanthias. The sequence continues at coordinate 24,662,231 of CM059441.1, forward strand.
ACTCACGCTTTACTGGATTATTAGTCTTATCTTCTGGATTACTAGTTGAGTAACATAATCACTACACTACCGTACCCCTGGCTTGATGCGCTCAAGGGCAACATTGAATCAATGGGCCCATGTAGAAGCTCCCTTGAGCAACATGCCAGGACTATCAGCCTCTTTGTTAATGTCCATTGAATCATTTTACATAGACTCTGGAGATTCATCCTAGACAGTAATCCAAGTGATCCATATTATAGGATCGTTATCAATAGTTGCACTGCTTTTTTTTATCCGGGTTTCCGTGGCTCTTTCACCAAAGTTAGGGTGGACAAGCAGGACAGCCCCTATGGAAAGTCAGTCCTCAGGAGTTTCCTCAGTGTCCAAGGCATGTCACAAGTCCAATCAGATCAGTGTGGAATATATGGGAACACTTATTCCACATGGTGTGGGAGTACCCAGTACTTTGCAATCAACATTTAACAGCGAGATGTGATTATTGCTACAACCCTCCCCTCCCTGAAATAAGAGAGAAAGAGAAAAAGGATCTTGCATAGTATAGCGCCTTTCATGACCTCAGGATGTCCCCAAGTGCTTTACAGCCAATGAAGTACTTTTGAAGTGTCGTCACTGTTGTATTGTAGGACAATTAGACTATTACTGAGTGTATCGGAGAATTTTGCATCCTGTTAGCTCACGTTAAGGTCTTCACTAGTACTGGCTCCAAATTGGGTAGTTTTTTTTATAGAATTGTACTTCCAAACCCAATGACCTACCCACTTGAGTGTCCTCCAAAAATAAAGAAAGAACTTGCATTTATATAGCACATTTTATGACCTCAGTACATCCCAAAGTGCTAGACAGCCAATGAAGTACTTGTGAAGTGTAGTCACTGTTGTAATGTAGGGAACGCGACAGCCAATTTGCGCACAGCAAGCTCCCACAAACAGCAATGTGATAATGACCAGATAAGCTGTTTCGAAATAGTGCCACGGGATCTTTTGCATCCAAGTGAGAGGGCAGACGGTGCCTCAGTTTAACGTCTCATCCAAAAGACGGCGCCACCGACAATGCAGCGCTCTCTTGGTGCGGCGCTGACGTGTCGGCCTGGATTATGTGCTCAAGTCTCTGGTGTTGAACTTGACAATATTGCCATTTCTACACCAGCTAGTTCCATTCGGTGATCAGAGAGGGGTTTGTCTACACTTGGAAACCTGCACAAAAGCAGCCTTGGCTTCTGATTGGTACAGAGATTTTAATGGCAGCTCCTCCGATGTCTTCCTAAATCAATGGGTTTGCACAGCTGTCCTGTCACTAATCATCCCACTTCATCTTCCCAGTCAAGGAATCTTTGCCTTGTCTGAAACAGTATAATTTCCTGATTGATCTGTTAATATTTTAGCCTTTATTACATCAAAATTGTTTCTTCCGAATGGGGGAGCTTTGTGACACATCTCCAACAAGTGGACCTGGGACCATCGTGCGGACAACCCTTAAAATGGTGAATTTCATCTAGGATCTATCCTTTGCATTCCCCCGAACTAATCAAGCAACAGGAAGCAACACGAACTTTAGTAACCCCCCCTCACCTGTACTCAGGCCTTCCTGTCTAACAAGTGGACTGTCTAAACAGAAGAAATCCAGCCTCACTTTTCTGCATCATAATAAATATGGGCCATTAACTCCTCTTCTTTGTAGCTGGTGAATGTGATTTACCTACGATTTGCTGGACCAAAGATATTTAAGTCTAGGAATCAATTCATATTGTAGGCATCTATGAACTTACATAGAATCTACAGCACAGAAACAGGCCATTAGGCCCAACTGCTCCATGCTGGTGTTTATGCTCCACACGAGCTTCCTCCTATCCCTCTTCATCTCACTCTATCAGCATATCCTTCTATTCCTTTCTCCCTCATGTGTTTATTTAGCTTCCCCTTCAATGCATCAACGCTATTCACCTCAACCACTCTTTGCGGTCGCGAGTTCCACATTCTAACCACTCTCTGGATAAAGACTTTTCTCCTGAATTCCCTATTGGATTTATCAGTGACTATCTTATATTTATGACCTCTAGTTATGGTCTCATCCGCAAATGGAAGCATCTTCTCTACGTCTACCCTATCTAACCCTTTCACAATCTTGAAGACTTTTATTAGGTCAGCCTTCCCTTTTCTAGAGAAAAATGCCCCAGCCTGTTCAATCTTTCCTGGTAGGTACAACCACTCAATTCTGGTATCATCCGTATAAATAATTAATGGTTTTCACTCGCTGAACAAACACACAAGGATTGAAAACGCTGATGGATAGTATGCTTGAGGTGTAAAAGTAAATTTGGCAAAAAAAAAAGCCACCAGGTTTAAGACGAAACATTTGCTGATTGAGGCCCTGGCACTGTTGTTAGTATTGCACAGTGCGGTCTTAGTTCACTGGCAACTCGATGTATGCCATATTGGTTTCTTTTGTCAGCTAAATTCAGATGAGAGCGAAAGTCGAGTCCTGATCCTAGCCCATTTACTATATGTCAAAAAGGCACGACAACAACGCTTAGCGATAGCGACAGATTCTCGAACTTACCAGCTCTCAGCATTTGCTGAAATTTGAGGGCAAAAGAATATAAATAAGCAACTAAGCACAAAGACGATCCATCAATTAGGTTAATGTCTCCATGAGTTTTGATATACATCCTCTTGCCCACTTTTTGTCCCCCTCCTAGTTCCCGCCCCTCCTCTCCCGACAACGCTCACTCCTGCTGGGGTTTGGGCCCACGGTCTGTGGCACCTTGCCTAAGAAGCTAATGTTAAGAACGATCCCGCACAGTGAGTGTCGGTCAGACTATTCGACTGCTGTCCAGTCATTAGCTGCATGGCTGAAAAAAAATTTTAAATTGTAACAACAACTTGTATTTATATAGCGCCTTTAACACAGTAAAACGTCCCAAGGCGCTTCACAGGAGCGATTATCAGACAAAGTTTGACACCGAGCCACATAAGGAGATATTAGGGCAGATGACCAAAAGCTTGGTCAAAGAGGTAGGTTTTAAGAAGAATCTTAAAGAAGGAAAGAAAGGTTGTGAGGCGGAGAGGTTTAGGGAGAGAATTCCAGAGCTTAAGGCCTTGGCAGCTAAAGGCACGGTCACCAATGGTGGAGCGATTAAAATCGGGGAATGCTCAAGAGGCCAGAATTAGAGGAGCACAGAGATCTCGGAGGGTTGTGGGGCTGGAGGAGATTACAGAGATAGGGAGGGGTGAGGCCATGGAGGGATTTGAAAAAAAGGATGAGAATTTTAAAATTGAGGCGTTGCTTAACCGGGAGCCAATGTAGGTCAGCGAGCACAGGGGTGATGGGTGAACAGGGACTTGATGCGAGTTAGGACACGGGCAGCAGAGTTTTGGATGACCAAAAGTTTATGGAGGGTAGAATGTGGGAGGCCAGCCAGGAGTGCGTTGGAATAGTCCAGTCTAGAGGTAACAAAAGCATGGATGAGTGACAACTTCAGCCATTAATCTACAGTAAGTTGCAGTGAAGTAATGTGATAGCGTGAATCAAACGTCCGAAAAACATCACTATAAACTACCAGGGCCAGATACAACCCATGGGCATTTTCCAAAGGAAAAAATGTTTTTTTTTAAACTGAAGGAAAGATCTCTAGAGTGTCGTATGTTAGCTCAGTGCAAGATGTGACTGTAAATATAGGTGATGCATGTTTAGTTGTGTGGCAATGTCACTTGGGAACACTGTCTCTCTCTACTGCCTTACCTGCTGTGTCCTTTTAAACCATGAAACCCATCAGACACTAGACCTGTGGACGGGGGGTGGATGTGAGTGGGATTTTTGTAAATGTTTGTGGCTGCACTTTCTGTGCGTAGCTTGCTTCAATACCCTCAACGGAGGCATTCAGCACTCCCGCGTTCCGTCATACAACATCCCCGCTGGGCTGCGCGGCCACGTGGCGGTCTGGAGGTCCCGCGCAGGCTGCTCACTGGCTTTTGAATGCAAGAAACCGCGCGTGCGCGAAAATTTGAATGGGCCGCTCAGTCCGTTAAAGGGACCCCGCACCCAAAAAAAAATTACAGGGAACATTGCTGTCGTAGCGCAACATGCCATCGAATTATTTTTACATCGAGATAAAGGGGAGGTGTCATTTTAACCTGAGTGTCCCATCAGGATACTGACCGGACGGGTTCGTTGGCCCTTTTACCACCCCCCCACCCTGCCCACCCACAATTTTACTTTCCATTGGCTTCCCTGCAAGCAGGTTAAGTTCAATTCATCCCCCAGGAAATCATGAGCCAGAGAACTTGCACTTATGTAGTTCCTTTCACATGATCAGGACGTTCCAAGGCATTTTGCAGCCAACAGATTACTTTTTGAAGTGGAGTCATTCTTGTAATGTGGGAAACGCGGCAGCCAATTTGCGCACAGCAAGCTCCCACAAACAGCGATGTGGTAATGACCAGATAATCTGTTTTTGTTATGTTGAATGAGGGATAAATATTGGCCAGGACACCGGGGATAACTCCCCTGCTCTTCTTTGAACATAAGAACATAAGAAATAGGAGCAGGAGTAGGCCAATCGGCCCCTCGAGCCTGCTCCGCCATTCAATAAGATCATGGCCATGGGATCTTTTACTTCCACCTGAGAGAGCAGACGGGGCCTCGGTTTAACGTCTCATCCGAAAGACGGCATCTCCGACAGTGCAGCACTCCCTCAGTACCGCACTGAAGTGTCAGCCTGGATTTTGTGCTCAAGTTCCTGGATAAACTCCTCTTCTCTTTCTGAGTACAAACAACTATTCAGAAACTATTCTTTAGCCCCATATTCCAGCTTCACACTATCACACCACTACCTCCAAGTTCCCCTCCAAGTCACACACCATCCTGACTTAGAAGTATATCGCCGCTCCTTCATCGTCGCTGGGTCAAAATCCTGGAACTCCCTCCCTAACAGCACTGTGGGAGTATCTTCACCACATGGACTGCAGCGGTTCAAGAAGGCGGCTCACCATCACCTTCTCTAGGGCAGTTCGGTATGGGCAATAAATGCTGGCCTTGCCAGCGACGTCCACATCCCATAAACGAATACAAAAGAAGACTTGTGCAATTATACTTTCTTTCAACCTTTCTACTACATATTTTTAAAAAATCCTTTATAGCTATTTCAGATGTGCTCATTAACCTTGCATCCAAAGGTTGCTTGTGTTCCTTCATTACTCTTCTACTTCGTTTAGCTTCAAGTTCTAATTTACCCAATTCACTTGTCTATGAATTTCCATTTGAAAGTCCTGAACTGATCCCCAATACTGTTCTTTATTTTTCTACTTAACTAAAATGACTTCTAATGGTCTTTAATTTGTTTTTCTTTATTGGAATGAATTTCATTTTTAGACTCAACGGTCATTCTTTAAATGCATCCTAGCCACTGCGGAATTCCTGACCATTATTTTTGGTCTAATTAATTAATTTTTCATTCCTTTCCAGGCTAAAATTCAATGTTTTGACGTCACTTTCCTTTTGACGTGCCTTTGCAACATTTCAAATGTCAACTCGCTCCTAATTGCCTCCCTATTTCTACCTTATAAAAGAAAGAACATGCATTTATATAGCGCCTTTCACGACCTCGTGACGTCCCACTTTGGTTGGGGGAGTCCAGAACAAGGGGGCATAACCTTAAAATTAGAGCTAAGCCGTTCAGGGGTGATGTCAGGAAGCACTTCTTCACACAAAGGTTAGTGGAAATCTGGAACACTCTCTCCCCAAAAAAGCTGTTGAGTCAATTAAAAACTTAAAAACTGAGATTGATAGATTTTTGTTAGGCAAGAGTATTAAGGGTTACGGAGCCAAGGCGGGTAAATGGAATTAAGATACAGATCAGACATGATCTCATTGAATGGCGGAACAGGCTCGAGGGGCTGAATGGACTACTCCCGTTTCTATGTGCAAAGTGCTACACAGCCAATGAAGTGCTTTTGAACAGGAGTCGCTGTTGTAATGTATTATGTGCCATACCTGGGTCATAATGTCCTGAAAATCAGGTGGAAGTGTGGCAAAAGGCCCAAGAATTAGGCCAGGACCTTGATTCTCTGGTCCTGTTCTCTGCTGAGAGTATCTGTAGAGCTTAAGAACATAAGAAATAAGAGCAGGAGTCGGCCATATGGCCCCTCGAGCCTGCTCCGCCATTCAATAAGATCATGGCTGATCATCGACCTCAACTCCACTTTCCCGCCCGATCACCATATCCCTTGATTCCCCTAGAGTCCAAAAATCTATCGATCTCAGCCTTGAATATACTGAGACTCAGCATTCACAGCCCTCTGAGGCAGAGAATTCCAACGATTCACAACCCTCTGAGTGAAGAAATTCCTCCTCATCTCAGTCTTAAATGGCCGACCCCTTATCCTGAGACTATGCCCCCCTAGTTCTAGACTCTCCAGCCAGGGGAAACAACCTCTCAGCATCTACCCTGTCAATCCCCTTCAGAATCTTGTATGTTTCAATGAGATCACCTCTCATTCTTCTAAACTCCAGAGAGTATAGGCCCATTCTACACAATCTCTCATCATAGGACAGCCCTCTTATCCCAGGAATCAATCTAGTGAACCTTCGTTGCACCGCGCCTCCAAGGCAAGTATATCCTTCCTTAGATAAGGAGACCAAACCTGTGCACAGTACTCCAGGTGTGGTCTCACCAAGGCTCTGTACAATTGTAGCAAGACTTCCTTACTCTTATACTCCAACCCATTTGCAATAAAGGTCAACATGCCATTTGCCTTCCTTATTGCTTGCTGTACCTGCATGCTAGCTTTCTGTGTTTCTTGCACGAGGACACCCAAATCTCTCTGAACACCAACATTTGAAAGTTTCTCACCATTTAAAAAATATTCTGTTTTTCTATTCTTCCTACCAAAGTGGATAACCTCACATTTCCCTACATTATACTCCATCTGCCACCTTACTGCCCACTCACTTAGTCTATCTATATCCCTTTGCAGACTCTTTGTGTTCTCCTCACAGCTTACTGTCCCACCTAGCTTTGTATCATCAGCAAACTTGGATACATTGCACTCGGTCCCTTCATCTAGGTCATTAATATAGATTGTAAATAACTGAGGCCCCAACACTGATCCTTGCGGCACCCCACTAGTTACAGCCTGCCAACCTGAAAAAGATCCGTTTATCCCTACTCTCTGTTTTCTGTCCGTTAACCAATCCTCTATCCATGCTACTTTATTACCCCCAACCCCATGAGCCCTAATCTTGTGTAATAACCTTTTATGTGGCACCTTATCAAATGCCTATCGAATATCTGGATGATTTTTAATCCCCGTGATTAACGTTCTAGCCTTTTTATTGGCATCCTCAATCTTTAAACAACATCTCCTGAAGTATCTTCTCCTCCACTCCAGGAGATATTTATTATAACAACCCGTAATTACTTTCTTTCCTTTTACATCCTTGACCTCAATCGACGTTGCCACAGTTACATCAGCCAAACCTCTTCTATTCATTTTTAGGTCTTCTACTTGTTTTGTGTTCTTATCCCTTCTGTGGGCTCTATACCCAGTTATTTTAATCCCTTAGTCCATCTCCTAGTTTAACCAGATCTCTCTCATTCCAATTACATCTAAAACACATTTTTCCAAATCCACAAATATACACCCAGTATTAGTATAAATTACTCATCTCTTCTCTCTCTCTTTTATTGTTTCTTCTTTCTCGCTATTACCCTTTGATTTTCTTCAACAGTGTCAACTGTGTCTTCAGTGTCAGCTATGGCTCAGTGGGCAGCACTCTCGCCTCTGAGTCGAGAAGGTCGTGGGTTCAAATCAGACTTGAGCACAAAAATCTAGGCTAACACTCCAGTGCAGTACTGAGGGAGTGCTGCACTGTCGGAGGTGCCGTCTTTTGGATGAGACGTTAAATTCAAGGCCTCAACTGCTCTCTCAGGCGGAAGTAAAAGATCCCATGGCACTATTTTGAAGCAGAGCAGGGGAGTTATCTCCGGTGTCCTGGGCCAATATTTATCCCTCAACCAACATCACTAAAGCAGATTATCTGGTCACTATCACATTGCTGTTTGTGGGAGCTTGCTGTGCGCAAATTGGTGCATTCCCTGCATTACAACAGTGACTACACTTCAAAAACACTTCATTGGCTGTAAAGCGCTTTGGGACATCCTGTGGTCGTGAAAGGCGCTATATAAATGCAAGTCTATCTTTCTTTCACCGACACTATTGACTTTCAATTATTTTCCCTTGAATTCCCTGTTAGTATCACTGTACCCTTCCCTGCCCCCTTATCCAAGCATAAAATTTGGAAATGGTTAGGTCACTTTGTCTGCTGTTCCTGGCTAGTTGATATGTTCCTCCAGGACCCCAATTATCTTAAACCCAAAATTTTTTCGCAGAAGCTACCTGGCTAACTATTCGTTCATGCTTGTAAGTCTACTCAGGAACACATCACCTTTATTAAAGACACTTATCAACATAACTTTTTATCCCTTTTCCTTCAGTTTTCAAACAAGATGCTTAGAACTATTTATGGCGCCTCTGTCTCTGCCTTATGTTTTCAACTCCCTCCATGGCCTCATCCCTCCCTATCTCTGCAACCTCCTCCAGCCCTGCAATCCTCCGAGATATCTGCACTCCAATTCTAATCTCTTGCACAGCCCTGATTTTCATTGTTCCATCATTGGTGGCCGTGCCTTCAGCTGTCTCGGCCCTAAGCTTTGGAATTCCCTCCCTAAACCTCTCCACCTCTCTCTACTCCTTTAAGGCGCTCCTTCAAACCTAGTTCTTTGACTAAGCTTTTGGTCACCTGTCCTAACATCATCTTACGTGGCTCGCTGTCAAATTTTGTCTGATTACGCTCCTGTGAAGTGCCTTGGGACATTTTACTATGTTAAAGGTGTTATATAAATGCAATTTGCTGTTTTTGTTATGTTACTAATTCCCATGTACACAGCCATCTCTTACTCCTTGTTCTAACTCATTCCACCCTCTCTTCAATATTCCCAACCTTCGGCCCCTGAAAGACACATCACCTTCCTGTCAGCATTTACAATTGAAAGACAGTCTTCACATCACACCTATTGAATCTCCTACAACCATCATCTCCTCTGTGTACTCCTTTATTCCCCAAAACTACATTGGCTTAAATATTCGATTGCACAGCCCCCATTTTTCAAGTAAAAAACCGGGCATGGCAGTACCTGATATGCAATGTTCCCTCTTAATTATTTTTTTGTGAGTGGTCCCTTTAACTGGCTGCGCAGCCCATTCAAATTTTTGCACGTGCGCGGTTTCTTCCATATAAAAGCTGTGAGTGGCCTGCGCGGGACCTCCAGACCGCTGCGCGGGACCTCCAGACCGCTGCGCGGGACCTCCAGACCGCTGCGCGGGACCTCCAGACCGCTGCGCGGGACCTCCAGACCGCTGCGCGGGACCTCCAGACCGCTGCGCAGCTTAGCGGGAACGTTGCTGATATGGCATCTGGCAAGTGCGCGTTCAGTCTGCGCCGGAAGTGCACCGTACGCCATATAGATTAGGGCTACGGGGAAAGAGCAAGGGGGAGTGGGACTAGCTGGACAGCTCTTTCGAAGAGCCGGCACAGACACGATGGGCCGAATGGCCTCCTTCTGTGCTGTATGATTCCTTGAATTACCTGGTGCCCTCGGCCGGTGTCCCAGGAGCTGATCTCCATCCCCTCACGCCCATCTTGAGACTGGCAGGCTGCCTCTGGAGCCGTGACCTCTGCCCGCAGCTCGCCGGTAATATACAAATGAGGTCCAATTTCCAGCAGTCCTGCCACCAGCCTCTTTAGGCACTTCAGTGGCCAAATTTGGGTGATATCCAATTACCGGGCCACTATCTCCAATCGTCATACTTGTACCAACCCTGCTGTCCAATGTAACATAGAATTACATAGAATTTACAGCACAGAGACAGGCCCAACTGGTGCATGCCGGTGTTTATGCTCCACACTAACCACCTCCCACATCTCTTCATCTAACCTCATCAGCATATTCCTTTCTCCCTCATGTGTTTATCCAGCTTCCCCTTAAATGCATCTATGCCATTCACCTCAACCACTCCCTGTGATAGCGAGTTCCCCATTCTCACCACTCTCTGGGTAAAGAAGTTTCTCCTGAATTCCCCATTGGATTTATTAGTGACTATCTTATATTTATGGCCCCTAGTTTTGTGTTCTCCCACAAGTGGAAACATCTTCTCTACATCCACCCTATCAAACCCTTTCATAATTTTAAAGACCTCCATCAGGTCATCGTTCAGCCTTCTCTTTTCTAGAGAAAAGAGCCCCAGCCTGTTCATCCTTTCCTAATACTTAGAACCTCTCAGTTCTGGTATAATTCTTGTAAATCTTTTTCACACCTTCTTCTGTGTCTCTATATCCTTTAGCGATGCTGTTGTCTGATCCATCGGAATTTTAATTAGCAGACCTGCCCACCTACACACTATCTCACGACAGTAAACGTAGTACAACACACACAGATCGTGGCACTGCTTTAATACTCCGCCTCTTATGTCATTAAGAACATAAGAACGAGGAGCAGGAATGGGTCAATAATAGCCTTCAAAAGGGAATTGGATAAATACTTGAAGGAGAAAAAATTGCAGG